>CM060904.1:579232525-579832525 GCA_030737815.1 Allium fistulosum | reverse complement strand
GATTAACTGTGTGGTTGTGTGCAAACGCAAATGCCCAAATGCTATGATTAACTGCATGGTCGTGTGCACACTCCGGTTGACAGAACTTCGAATCCCAACTTTTCAAATTATCATCCACGAGGCATGGCAATAGATTACCTAGGGATACGTTCACAACGTCACTTTATCTATCCATCTGTGTATGATTAGCACTACTAGATTTCAACTTAGCTCCAGCCATTTTCCATAGACTCATCCAGATATGGTTCAGAAAACGAGTATCTCTATTCGACACAATAGATTCAAGTAATCCATGAAATCTATCGATCTCTTTGAAGTATAACTGAATGACATTAATGGCCTCTGCAGTCTTCTTATAGGTAATGAAAGGTACCAATTTTGAAAACCGGTCAACCACCACATAAATAGAATCATTGCCATGTTGCGTTCGCGGCAATCCCAAAACAAAGTCCACACTAACATCCTCCCATAATTTAGCATGTATATGCAACGGCATACATAAACTTGCATTTGCCGTGGTCGTCTTTGATACTTGTCGATTATGTCTTCTCTGAATAGACAATTCAACTTCCTTCCTACGTAACGGTTCAAAATAAGACTGTGAGATTAACTGCATAGTACGATCACAGCTCAAGTGTCTTCCTACATGTAAGTCTTTGATAAATTTCATTTGCCAACTGCAATCTGTAGTAGTCAACTGACTTCCTTCGACTAGCAACCCATCAACCAGTTTTCTCAACTCTTCCTGCTCTGTCGGACACATATGATAACGTGGTCTATGTGGTACAATAGCATCTGGTATTTGATCAACATGATATTGTTTGTCCCTCAGTGGCGGTACCTACTTGGAAAACTCTGCAGGGAGTACATCTTCGAATTCATTTACCACTGGCTCATCCTCCTCAGGAGTCTCGAGATCTTTACTGGTTTCATTCCCATTCAACATAAACACTTCCGCTCTATCCTCCACTTCTTTAACCAACTCTTCTGTAGATAATAGACTATTCGAATCCACCTTCTTCACTGATAAATTACCCCCTTCATCTCTTGACACACTTTCTTCATCCTCATCAACCCTTGCTGGTTGTGAATTTTCATCTTCATGTTCATCAAGCTTCGTCGGTTGAAAAACATCAACTTCATCTTTGTCAAACTTTGTTGATTGTGAATTTTCAACCTCATGTTTGTCAAACTTCGTTGGTTGAAAAACATCAACTTCATCTGTATCTAACTTCGCGGATTGTGAGTAATCAACTTTATGGTCATCAAACTTCATGGGTTGAGAAGAATCTACTTTATCTTCATCAAACTTCGGCGGTTGAGAACAATCAACTTCATCTGCCACTTCAAGACCACCTTTTACTTCTTCAACAAATTCATTCGAAGATATTAACTTAGTTGCTTCCCTTTTCTTCTCTGGCTTGTGGTTACTCTGTTCACGCTTCTTAGGAACTAAGGTAAATTTGGTTCCTTCGAACATGAAACTGTAGCTGTTGGCGTGACTATTATATTGTACAGCTCTATCATACTGCCATGGACTTCCCAATAGTAGATGACATACATCCATATCGACAATATAACACCATATATCATCTTTGTACTTTTTCCCAATAGAAAATGTAACCAATGTTCGTCTTCCCACCGTCACTTCTTCCCCTTCCTTTATCCATGCCAGTTTATACGGTCTAGGGTGTTTTTCAGTTTTTAACCCCAACTTCATAACGGATTCTTCAAAGATAAGGTTATCACAACTTCCCGCATCAATAACGAATTTACAAACCTTTCCCAAGATAGTACAGGTAGACTGAAAAATATTGTTCCTTAGCCAAATAGAATCATTCTCATGTTTTGGTAAATGACACCCTTCGTTTCTATGACCACGTATGTCTCTATGATCATGCAAGTCTCTTCTACTTGGTCTTTTGACATCACGACATGGTTCATTGTCAAACCCATGTTGACTTCTTCTTTCTTCTCCATGGTGATCTCGTCTCAATGAAATTGATGATCCTCTTTTATCTTGATAAGATTGTGGCGACACCCTCCTTGCTTCCGTAACCGATGGTGAAACTCTGTTTCCTCCATGGTTCAAGACTGGTGACCTTCCTCTTTGACTTTGATTCAAATCCATCATCAACTTCTCCAACTTTCCAAAACCTTCATTGAACTGCTCTTCGAGGTTATCACTAATTCGTTGCTCTATTGCTTTAGCATCTTCTCTTCTATACACATCGGCAATATTCTGATGACGATTACCTCTTCTTGGATGCATGATTGATCTTCAACAAATCTTCAAAAAAAATTCTAACACAAACTTCAAAAACTTAGCTTTGGTCTAACTCTGAACAAACCAAACTAATGCAACCTTCAACACTCGGCCTAGATCAAACTTTATACTCGGCTCAACTTCAACTAGTTCGGCTTTAACTCTCGGCCTTGAACAACAAATGAACCAACAATGCACGGCCTTGACTTTTCAAAACAATGTGATGCACAACTTCAACTTCTAGCCCCCGGCTTTAACTCTTCAAAAAGAATTGGCTCCAAGACACGGCTTAGCTAGGATTGGCTAAGTCTAGCTCTGATACCAAATGATGCAGCAGCGGATAACTGAAATGTATAAACGGTGAAAGTAGCAAATCGGTGGATTGAAAATACCAAATGCCCAAATTCGTTGATCTCAAAGATGCCGAATTCTAGCTATCTTCGTCACGTTGATCGCGCACGATGCCGTGAAAGAAGATCTACAATTCTTCGAACGTTGATCAAGCGCACTTGATACGGTGAATTGGCTTCAACGATCGTTGATTCGAGCGCACTCGAATGTCGAAAGTGGAGATAGGAGATCACACTCAACTACCAATTTCAAAGAGGCACAAAGCTCTTGAACAAAAGTTTATTCAAAATCAATCCTTTTTTTACAAATGACACCACCATCCCTATTTATAGGGTTACAACTCACACGACTCAACATATTACAACACATAGGTCGTGAACGACCTAACACCTGCGACCTAAACACAAACAAATACAATTCAACGCATTACATCACAACACATTACAAGGCCATCACGACCTAACTTATTTACCACACACACTAGGTCGCACACGACCTAACACAAATGACCTAAAACAAACAAATACAACAGCTCATACGACTTAAGCACAACGACATAAGAACGAATGAGTTAACAAACACGAGTTACAACACAACGACCTAAGATTACAACACAGCAACACAAGTGTCTTCACGTGACCTAGGCTTGAGCGATCTAACTCTGGTAGGCTTCAACAACATACTTCCTGGAGCGACTTAACAACTGAGCGACCTCAGAGATCCCTCCAGAAGCAACTTAAGAAAGCACCGGTCTAGATCAGAATGCGGCAGCGACCTAACAGATGAACGACTTAGAAAAGAATATGGCCTTGCATGAGCGATCTAAGGCCTCGCGACCTAAGGAAAAACAAAACAGCTTCATGAACTTCCGACATAACCACTTGAACATATCAAGAATAAGGGGCATAACTTCTTGCGATTCAAGAACTTCAGGCGCCATATGTAAGGTTGTTCGCGACCTAAGGAATATCATCGTCAGCGACCTAAGTAATGAACGGTTTAGGCCCTTGAGCGACCTAACATGAAGTGGTATATGTGAGCGACCTGGCATAGGTCGTAACTCGCTTGTACGTCCTGAGCGACTTAATGCTTCTCACGACCTAAGGACGGAAGGTTGTTCGCGACCTAAGTCAAGCAGCATATTGGAGCGACCTATCTGCATATTGGCGCGACCTATCATGTTAAGTCGTAATTCTTTAGGTCGTAGTTCTTTAGGTCGTAGCTCTTTAGGTCGTAGTTTGCAGATAGAGTTAGGTCGCAACTCCTTATCTCGTGACTCGTTGGTTGTTGGCGACCTAAGAAAATGACCTTTAGCTTGTTAATTCGCAACTCCTTATCTCGTGACTTGTTAGGTCGTTGGCGACCTAAGAAATAAGAACTTTGCGACCTAACTTGTTGATTTAGCTCGTTCTTTCCTCTTATCTCGTCATTCTTCACTCTGTTAGGTCGCACACGACTTAACAGCTCGTTAGGTCGCTCGCGACCTAAGTCTTCATCAGGCTGGGCTGCATCAACAACCGAAATGAAGGAAAAGAGAAAAAAATATAAGTTGTACAAGGTAATTAATGCACGCACAAATATTTTCATATCAGCCACCAAGCGAAGGAAAAAAATCTCTGATCAATTGTACAAACAAAATATTATACCTTGTAACTTCACTTCCCATATATCAATCTTTATTTCATTCTCGTTCCATTCTAGCTAAGAAAACTGAAGTAAACAACATCTAAAACTTAAAAAAACTTCAACTTAAACAAAGATTCAACTCGAACCAAAGATCAAAGAAGAAAGATTTAAACTTGCAAATTTAAACAAGCCAGTGTCAAAGAAGCTCTATTCTTTCTTCTTCTGGAAATACTATGAGTAAACCTATATACTTAATGTCTGGATCTGTATATAATTGTTGTTTTGTGACTATGCTTAAAGTAGAAAATTTTGAAACTACGCTATATGTATGCAAATCTGTACATGTGGCCTGTGCATGTCTGGAACAGGAAATATATCTTTGTTCTTAGTTCCCAGTTTTCAAAAATCTGTTTAAAAAAATTGAATTCTTCTTTTCTAGTTCTTGTTAGACTTCAAGATCTACATGGAATTTATTTGTATACTCAAGATCTAGGTCCTAAAAATATTTTTGAAAATAATTGTTTTTAATTTATTTGGAAATTTTAAAAAGGGACAGTTTGGCACAGGTCCCTAATAAGTTTCAAAATACACAAAAACCCTAGTAAAATAAAGTTTGTAAATTAGGTCCCTAGAATTAAGTTACTGAATAATGACATACACTTATGCAATATTCAGTGAATAATTGCAGACATTTATGCAATTATATCAAAAAATTGCGGAAAATTCCGCAATTATTCATCCAAAATATTGCGGAAATTTACGCAATTTTTTAAAAAAATTGCGAAAAATTCCGCAATTATTTACCCAAAAAATTGCAGAAATTTACGCAATTTTTTCATAAAGTTGCGGAAAATTCCGCAATTCTTTCAAAAAGTTGCGGAAAATTCCGCAATTATTCACCAAAAAAATTGCATAACTATATGCAATTACTTAGTAACTTAATTCTAGGGACCTAATTTACACACTTTTTTTTACTGGGGTTTTTGTGTATTTTGAAACTTACTAGGGACCTGAGCCTAATATTCACTTTTAAAAATACACAGAGAGACCTTAAAACATGATAAATTTAAATCTCGTAATTTGTTGATACATATACATCATTGTGTTCGGCATCGGAAATTATGATTTTTAAAATAAAATTCACAAATTTTAACTTAGTAAATTGCGAGAATTTGTGAGATGAACGTTAATTGGGTTTTGATGAAATTCTGGTGATCGGCAAGCTTTCGAAGTTTGGGGTTTGGCATGGAGAGGCTGGAATGATCGATGATCATGGGAAAATACGAGTTGAATTTTTAATTCGCTGTGGATGACGGTTTGGAGCAATTTAGGGTTTAACTTATAGTTTTGGCGAGTTTGAGGAATTTGATTCGTTCGACATCCACGGTCGATCGAGTTTAACGTTATTGAGGGGGAGGCTTGCTTAGGGGTTGTCAGAGGCGTGGACGGAGGTGGCAATGCTCCGGTGGTCAGAGAAGTGCGTGCGAGGCGATTTTTGTGATGGTCGTGTTGGTCCAGTTTCAAGTCAGATGCTCGATTTTGTTTTTGATGTTGAGATTTTTGATCTGGGTGGTCAGGTCGTTGGTGGAGGAAGACGTCGACATGTCATGGGTCTCGGCGATGGTCGGAGGAGGGTGGCTCATCGGTGCACGTGCATGAATGGGGATGCGTATCTGTGTTCTAGAATGCTTGGGGAAGAAGAGTGATACTCGGGTTTTCTCGAGTGGATTAGGTTTTGTCTCGAAGCAGTATGGGGTTTGACTCGAAGTCATTAAGGGTTAGACTCGGGTTATATTTGTTGTTGCCAGTTTTAAAGCATGTCAGGTTTTAAGTTTTAAAAATTTAAAAGCAGATTTTTAAACCAATTTTAAACCAAGTTTTAAATCTAGTTTAAGTATGAGTTCAAAATCTAATTTGAATCCTAGTTTTGAAATAAAATAAAGTTTTATAAAATTTAAATGTTTTAACAACTTCGAATGTTAAAGTCAAATTTTAATGATTTGAATTTAAAGAAATTTGGTTTAAACACTTTTAACATTTCTTTTATAAGATATAAGTATTTCTTTAACATGAGGTTTAAAAGGTTTTTAAATTGTTTTTAAACTTTGTTAAAGTTAAATTTGAATTCATTTTAAATCTTAAATTTAAAAATGGAATTTAAAGTAAATTGTTTTTAAATGCCTTGTTAATGATAATGAAATCATTTATAAGAATGAGTTTATCTTAAAGTTAATTCATGATTAAGGTTTAACTATTTAAGAAATCAATTACGAATTAATAATTGATTAATTAAGTAATTAGGGATAATTATTTATTATGATTAATTATGGATAATTAATCAAATGGAGATTAATTAAGGAATAAATAATTTATAAATTTAGGATTATTAATCAGATATTAATTAATAATTAAAGTTGATTAATCAAGTGATTAAGCAATAATTAATTTAAGAATATGTGATAAATTAACCAAGGCAATTAATTTTGAGAATAATTAGTCTATTAAAGGTTAATAAGTTAAGGAAAGTGATTAAGAAATAATTATCACTTAAGGAGTAGTTAACTTGTTATTAATTAAGAACATTAATTGAGGATTAATTATTAACTAAGGGTTAATTAATAATTAATTAAAGGACAATTTATTAAATGTTTTGTAATAAATTGATTATTAGTTTACTATGACTAGCAAATTTTTCATAGAAATTAATCTGATTTAAATCAATCAGATAATTAAATTTATCCTACTCATGGATGTTTGGATTATATTGGATGTTGAATTGTTTGATATCCCTGATATGTGATGTTTTGCGATATATCCTGATTTGTGTTATGATCTGTAATTTATTTATCTGGGATGAATGTAATTGATTATCTGTGATATTTATGTCTATGATATGTGAATGAACGATAAGCGTTATAGTTAATACCGCTTATCAAATATATTTCTATATTTGATCTGTGATGATTGGATGATGTTGCACTACTGTGTGAAACCCCTGGACTACACCTTACACACACAATTATGGATTTCACGAGGAAATCAGTTAAGTCACAGATGATTTAAATTTAATATTTTTGAAATTGAAATTTTAATTTCAATTGATTGTGGAAATGGAATCGGGTTAACTATGAAAGCTTTTGAAAAGGAGTTTTCAAGATAAAAGTTTTCAATTTAAATAATTTAATTTGAATTTGAATTCAAAATTTGGAATTGAATTCCATGATTGAAAATTATGGTTAAAGAAGTTATAAATGTGTTTACATGAATTTAAATCATTATAAAAGTATGGTTTTGAGAATTTGAATTTAACCCAAGGACTTTAACTCGTATAAATGAATCAGATTTTCCAAAATGAAAACTGTTTGTTTTCAAATGATAAAAGCTTTCATATAAGAAATGAAATTCCAATTTAAGTTAAAGGAATTCCAAGTTTGAATTGAAAAATTGGTTTTCCAAGTTATGACTGAATTCTTTTTGAAAGCTATAAGTTAAATCTTGATTTAAAGATTTAATGAGTTAATCCAATTGAAATGGAAATTGATTTGGAAAATCTATGAATAGATCTTTGTGAATTGAATCTTTTATGTAAAAGATTGAAAATGGTAATGTGTTTAAACCATTTGAAAGAGGAAATTTGGGGAATAAGTTGTGACTTAACTGAAATCCCAATATTCATATGTTTAAAATATTGCGCTCACTATTCGGTTTAGCCGGGAGGGGACTTTGTGTCATATAACCCATTCCGAATAAGTGATACGTCGTGAATGGATAGCATTTGGAGACCGGTGTTGAAGACCGGTTGTTTGTGAAAACGATAGGGTAACCTATCGATTGTCTCTGCACTGAGTAGCGCCCGATATAGAGATTCCCTAAGTGATGGGAAGTTCGATCGGGATTGTGAATACTCGGATTGCAAGGGCTTCTTTGGAAGTGCCTTCGGTTCTGTTCGAACCCGGAACAGACTTGTATGGTTGTATGTCTGACACTACACTTTGAGATATAAAGCTGATTTCTTCCAAATACATTTCTGTTTGGTGGCGGAGATTTATTTTCTTAGCTTAACACCCTTCTCTGAGACGTACGAGCCCAAAGGTTATGTAGTTGAAGGTTATCAATGATATACTCCCAATTTGGTAGTGTGGCATGCTAAGTGTTGTTGTGTGTTTGTTGATCAAAGCATGGCTTTCGTGTAAAGCGTAGCTTTGTGGACGAGACCTCATCGGACCTTACAAACCAGTAATGGTCGAAACATGAAAGATGCGGCAAGGTTTCAGGGGTAGCTCCCCCTAGGGTATGACCATTCCTTCTGGAAAAAGGTGGTATCATGGTATGGAGCCAAATATTTACCTGTGTGGTCGCTCCAATTTCATTTTCTGTGTGATTGTTGCTGTGTGATCGAGGCGCCTCGGATAAATGTCGCAAACGAACGGGGGTGGAATATCTCAGGTTTACTACCCAAGAAGGGGGTAACCGGCCTTGTGTTGGCAGAGAGCCAGGTGGTTCTCGGGGCGTCCCTCCAGAGGTGTTCCCATGTGGCATACGAAGTTCCTTAGCCTGACCATTTGTTGGAAAATCCAAAGAAACAATACAAGCCTTGTATGGTTTTAGTTGTATAACCTGTTATGGAATGTGGCGGTAACCTGCTATTGAACATAGTAGCTATAGTAGGCATACAATAATAGTTGTATGCTGGCTAAGATTAATATTATACTTTCGAAATGTTTTCCACTATGCACTAATAATAGTAATCCAATGATTTTGCGTAATAAGCATGTTTGACTATCATAAGAAGAAATCTCCTCCAATTCTGTGTTTGCATTGTGTGTGTGGCGGGAGGTCTTATGGTAGTTTCATTTTCCAAAAGCATTGCGGATTTCAATGTTTAAAATTCTTTTGTTGTTTGTTTAATGATAAACTATTTTTGTTACTCACACCAGTCCCATGACTGACTCGGAGTTTATTGTTCCTTTCCTAAACTCCGGGTGCCCATAATTTTCCACACGGGCAGTCTAGAGTTGGGTTTTTCAGATAGTCAGGTTTAGTAGATTATCTGGAGCTAGTTTAGTTTTTGGAGTTCACGCACGACTGACGTTGCTTATCTTGGTGCAACATGAAGGTGGTTCGAGCTGATGTTGGAGTTGTTGGATTCATTCTCTTTTGAAGATCATTTGGAGTTATCACTTCTATTTTCCACTGTAGCATTGTATCATATCTCTGATATTCTTGTATCATATTGATATCATTGTTGTATATCATTCTGGATATTGTATTCATTGGAGTTGTATATGATATCATCTATTTCTTTCTTCCGCTGTGTTATTATACTTAATGGTGTTATATGCTCCGGGGAGCCAGATTTGGCCTTCGAAAATCGGCACCCGTACTTCACTTGTATTCAAATGCCGTAGATTCAAACGCCGAATCTGGCTCCCCGGAGTTTATAACAACATTAAGTATAACAACACAACGGAAGAAAGAAATAGATGATATCATATACAACTCCAATGAAAACAATATCTAGAATGATATACAACAATGATATCAATATGATACAAGAATATCAGAGATATGATACAATGCTACAGTGGAAAACATAAGTGATAACTCCAAATGATCTTTAAAAGAGAATGAATCCAACAACTCCAACATCATCTCGAACCACCTTCACGTTGCACCAAGATAAGCAACGTCAGTCGTGCATGAACTCCAAAAATTGAACTAGCTCCAAATAATCTACTAAACCTGACTATCTGAAAAATCCAACTCTAGACTAGTTGTGTGGAAAATTATGGGCACCCAGAGTTTAGGAAAGGAACAATAAACTCCGAGTCAGTCATGGGCTGGTGTGAGTAACAAAAATAGTGTATCTTTAAACAAACAACAAAAGAATTTTAAATATTGAAATCCGCAATGCTTTTGGAAAATGAAACTACCATAAGACCTCCCGCCACACTCATAATGCAAACGCAGAATTGGAGTAGATTTCTTCTTATGATAGTCAAACATGCTTATTACGCAAGATCATTGGATTACAATTATTAGTGCATAGTGGAAAACATTTCGAAAGTATAATATTAATCTTAGCCAGCATACAACCATTATTGTATGCCTACTATAGCTACTATGTTCAATAGCAGGTTACTGCCACATTCCATAGCATGTTATACAACTAAAACCGTACAAGGCTAGTATTGTTTCTTTGGATTTTCCAACAAATGGTCAGGCTAAGGAACTTCCTATGCCACATGGGAACGCCTATGGAGGGGCGCCCCGAGAACCACCTAGCTCTCTGCCAACACAAGGCTAGTTACCCCCTTCCCGGGTAGTAAACCTGAGATATTCCACCCCGGGTCGTTTGCGACCTTTATCCGAGGCGCCTCGATCACACAGCAACAATCACACAGAAAATGAGATTGGAGCAACCAAACAGGTAAATATCTGGGCTCCATACCATGATATCACCTTTTTCCAGAAGGAATGGTCATACCCTAGGGGAGCTACCCATGAAACCTTGCCGCATCTTTCCTGTTTCGACCATTACCGGTTTGTGAGGTCCGATGAGGTCTCGTCCACAAAGCTACGCTTTACACGAAAGCCATGCTTTGATCAACAAACACACAGCAACACTTAGCATGCCACACTACCAAATTGGGAGTATATCATTGATAACCTTCAACTACATAACCTCTGGGCTCGTACGTCTCAGAGAAGGGTGTTAAGCTAAGGGAATAATTCTCCACCACCAAACAGAAATGTATTTGCAAGAAATTAGCTTTATATATCAAAGTGTAGTGTCAAACATACAACCATACAAGTCTGTTCCGGGTTCGAACAGAACCGAAGGCATTTCCAAAGAAGCCCTTGCAATCCGGGTATTCACAATCCCGATTGAACTTCCCATCACTTAGGGAATCTCTATACCGGGCACTACTTGGTACAAAGACAATCGATAGGTTATCCTATCGTTTTCACAAACACCCGGTCTTCAACACCGGTCTTCAAATGCTATCCATTCATGACGTATCACTTATTCGGAATGGGTTATATGACACAAAGTCCTCTCCCGGCTAAACCGAATAGTGAGCGCAATATTTTAAACATATGGATATTGGGATTTCAGTTAAGTCACAACTTATTCCCCAAATTTCCTCTTTCAAATGGTTTAAACACATTACCATTTTCAATCTTTTACATAAAAAGATTCAATTCACAAAGATCTATTCATAGATTTTCCAAATCAATTTCCATTTCAATTGGATTAACTCATTAAATCTTTAAAACAAGATTTAACTTATAGCTTTCAAAAAGAATTCAGTCATAACTTGGAAAACCATTTTTTCAATTCAAACTTGAAATTCCTTTAACTTAAATTGGAATTTCATTTTTATATGAAAGCTTTTATCATTTGAAAACAAACAGTTTTCATTTCGGAAAATCTGATTCATTTATACGAGATAAAGTCCTTGGGTTAAATTCAAATTCTCAAAACCATACTTTTATAATGTTTTAAATTCATATAAACACATTTATAACTTCTTTAACCATAATTTTCAATCATGGAATTCAATTCCAAATTTTGAATTCAAATTCAAATTAAATTTAAATTGAAAACTTTTATCTTGAAAACTCCTTTTCAAAAGCTTTCATAGTTAACCCGATTCCATTTCCACAATCAATTGAAATTAAAATTTCAATTTCAAAAATATTAAATTTAAATCATCTGTGACTTAACTGATTTCCTCGTGATATCAATATTTGTGTGTGTAAGTGTAGTTCAGGGGTTTCACACAGTAGTGCAACATCATCCAATCATCACAGATCAAATACAGAAATATATTGGATAAGCGGTAACTATAATGCTTATCATTCATTCACAGATCATAGATAATCAATTACATTCATCCTAGATAAATAAATTACAGATCACAACACAAATCAGGATTTATCGCAAAACATCACATATTAGGGATATCAAACAATTCAACATCCAATATAATCCAAACATCCATAAGTAGGATAAATTTAATTATCTGATTGATTTAAATCAGATTAATTTCTATGAAAGATTTGCTAGTCATGGTAAACTAATAATCAATTTATTACAAAACATTTAATAAATTGTCCTTTAATTAATTATTAATTAACCCTTAGTTAATAATTAATCCTCAATTAATGTTCTTAATTAATAACAAGTTAAATACTCCTTAAGTGATAATTATTTCTTAATCACTTTCCTTAACTTATTAACCTTTAATAGATTAATAATTCTCAAAATTAATTACCTTAGTTAATTTATCACATATTCTTAAATTAATTATTGCTTAACCACTTGATTAATCAACTTTAATTATTAATTAATATCTGATTAATAATCCTAAATTTATAAGTTATTTATTCCTTAATTAATCTCCATTTGATTAATTATCCTTAATTAATCATAATATGTAATTATCCCTAATTACTTAATTAATCAATTATTAATTCGTAATTGATTTCTTAAATAGTTAAACCTTAATCATGAATTAACTTTAAGATAAACTCATTTTTATAAATGATTTCATTATCATTAACAAGGCATTTAAAAACAATTTACTTTTAAATTTACTTCAAATTCCATTTTTAAATTTAAGATTTAAAATGAATTCAAATTTAACTTTAAAAAATTTAAAAACCTTTTAAACCTCATGTTAAAGAAATACTTATATCTTATAAAAGAAATGTTAAAAGTGTTTAAACCAAATTTCTTTAAATTCAAATCATTAAAATTTGACTTTAACATTCGAAGTTGTTAAAACATTTAAATTTTATAAAACTTTATTTTATTTCAAAACTAGGATTCAAATTAGATTTTGAACTCATACTTAAACTAGATTTAAAACTTGGTTTAAAATTGGTTTAAAAATCTACTTTTAAATTTTTAAAACTTAAAACCTGACAGGCTTTAAAACTGACAACAACAAATATAACCCGAGTCTAACCCTTAATGACTTCGAGTCAAACCCCATACTACTTCGAGACAAAACCTAATCCACTCGAGAAAACCCGAGTGTCACTCTTCTTCCCCAACCATTCTAGAACACAGATACGCATCCCCATTCGTGCACGTGCACCGATGAGCCACCCTTCTCCGGCCACCACCGAGACCCACGACATGTCGACGTCTTCCTCCACCAACGACCTGACCACCCAGATCAAAAATCTCAACATCAAAACAAAATCGAGCATCTGACTTGAAACTGGACCAACACGACCATCACAAAAATCGCCTCGCACGCACTTCTCTGACCACTGGAGCATCGCCACTTCCGTCCACGCCTCTGACAACCCCTAAGCTAGCCTCTCCCTCAATAACGTTGAACTCGATCGACCGTGGATGTCGAACGAATCAAATTCCTCAAACTCGCCAAAACTATAAGTTAAACCCTAAGTTGCTCCAAACCATCATCCACAGCGAATTAAAAATTCAACTCTTATTTTTCCCATGACCATCGATCATTCCAGCCTCTCCATGCCAAACCCCAAACTTCGAAAGCTTGCCGATCACCAGAATTTCGTCAAAATCCAATTAACGTTTATCACACAAATTCTCGCAATTTACTAAGTTAAAATTTGTGAATTTTATTTTAAAAATCATAATTTCCGATGCCGAACACAATGATGTATATGAATCAACAAATTACGAGATTTGAATTTATCATGTTTTAAGGTCTCTCTGTGTATTTTTAAAATTTCCAAATAAATTAAAAACAATTCTTTTCAAAAATATTTTTAGGACCCAGATCTTGAGTATACAAACAAATTCCATGTAGATCTTAAAGTCTAACAAGAACTAGAAAAGAAGAATTCGATTTTTTTAAACAGATTTTTGAAAACTAGGAACTAAGAACAGAGATATATTTCCTGTTCCAGACATGCACATGCAACATGTAAAGATTTGCATACATATAGCGTAGTTTCAAAATTTTCTACTTTAAGCATAGTCATAAAACAACAATTATATACAGATCCAGACATTAAGTATATAGGTTTACTCACAATATTTCAGAAGAAGAAAGAACAGAGCTTCTTTGACAGTGGCTTGTTTAAATTTGCAAGTTGAAATCATTCTTCTTTGATCTTTGGTTTGAGTTGAATCTTTGTTTAAGTTGAAGTTTGTTTAAGTTTTAGATGCTGAATTTATATATATGTACATATATATACATTGGATTTGGATTTAAATCTTAAAAATAAAATAGAAGTTGATGTATACAAGATAAATTAGATAAAATTATATAAATAAAAATAAATATATATAAATAGACTTGGAAAAAAAATTGGATAAGTATGGAATGGAATAAGCAAACCTATAGAAGATAATAAAATATATAAGTTTATGTGTTAGCTTGCAAATGAAGACAATAAAGATATGTAAATATTTATTAGCTTGTAAAACAAACAAAAGAAAAAAAAATTATAAGTTTGTACAGCCGAAATGAAGGAAAAGAGAATTCACAAGTTTATTACACACACCGGGTGTTAGCGTTCACTTTTTACCGTTAACATTTTGGTGCTTTCACTGAGAACCCAACTCAGGCGATCATCCACCGTTGCTTCGCAAAGATTCATAAAAAGAACCTCTCTTTAAAAACCAGATCTGAAATAATGGCTCCTGGAAGAAGAGGTAGACCTATCAGATCCGGAAACGCTCACGAAGGAACTTCCGCTTCCCCAATAACAGACCAAGCAACTCCAACCGTTGGGGTCACCAGGGCTGAATTGGATGACGTAGTTTCTGGATTATACCAACAAATTGAAACTCAAAACGCTTTGATGATGGATAGATTAACTGCTCTGCTCGGGGCAAATCGTCAACCAGAAAACCGTCGAACTACTCTTCCTGAAATGCCACCTTTCCAAGCTGATGGTTCTATGCCGCAACCAACTTGTCATGAGCATATGCCCGGGCAAAATTCCGAGGGAAGAACTAATACTTGCCCGGAGGTATCTTTGAACAATAAGGAGTACCTGTCTGAAATGGTTGGCCGCATCATGAAAGAGAGCATGCAAAGGGAAGAGGATGAGGCTGACTGGGGATTTGCGCCAAGCAGAACTCCGTTCACTGATAGGATCCTAAGAGCGGAGTTTCCAAGGAAATTTGCACCTCCTACTATCCAAGCCTATAGGGGAACCAGTGACCCTAATCATTTCCTCTACAAGTACGATTGGCATATGACTGGTGCAAGAGCATCAGACGAGATCAAGTGTCGATACTTTCCGGTATACCTAGAAGGTGTGGCTTTACTTTGGTTCACAAAGCTTACAGTTCGGTCTGTAGATAAATTCTCCGACTTAACGCAAAAGTTTAAAGAACAGTTCAGATTGTATGCTTCAAAAGCTAAGGATATAATGTCACTGTCTAACCTTGAACAAGCGCCCGGAGAATCAATCAAATCTTTCTTGAGCCGTTTCAATATAGCTTTAGCCGAAGTAGAAAATGCAGAACCACATATGATCCTGACTTATTTGATGAGAGCCATTGATAAATCGAGTGAATTTGGGATATGGTTAAAGATGAAAGAACCAAACTCACTTGATAAATTCTATAAAAAGGCCGATGAGTTCATTCGCCTTGAAAGCCTTTCTGCAACGTCGAAGGTGGTTACTGCCCAGATTAATAATGCCAATGTCCCACCTAAGAAAAGAGAATCTGAAAGTCAGAAAAGGGAGAATGGAGGACGAAAAAGCCAGAGAAATGAAAAGAAACCTCGCCGCTTTAATCCTTCGGACTTTACTCCTTTAACCGATACACCAAGAAATATCTTTTTTGCAACAAAAGACGTTGTCAGGTATCCTAAGCCACCTGAGATGACAAGAGGGGCAAAGCGTAATGGAAAATTCTGCCAATTTCACAATCAGCCTGGCCATGACACCGACGAATGTCGCCAATTAAAGAAGGTGATTGAAGAATTGCTAGAGCAGGGTAAACTCCAACAATACGTTAAGAGAAGCGGAACCGATCCAACCTCATCCACTCGGGATCAACAACACCCTACCCATCAATCCGATTCTCACAACAACACTGCAGTGCAAGATTCAGAAAAGCTTGTCATTAATGCTATCACGGGGGGACCATACCCAGCAAGCAGAAGTTGGGATGACTACTAATCACTCACGAAACTGCGACTGGGGCATCTCTCGCTTTCTCTGACATGAAAATCCAAAAGCTATGAATCAAGCACAAATGGAAATCCAGCTTGGAGATTCTGAAACAGCAATAACTAGCATTCATTTTTACTTAACAGCATTGCTTAAATTTGTAAAGATAATGATGGATGTGTAACTTCTGCATTGTAAACCGCTGAGAAATCAGCATGATTCAATAATAAAAAATCATGCATTGTGTTTTCTATTATAAAATGCCTGTTATATTTCGATGAGTAAATACTCTAAATGTATTGCTAAAATATCGATTTAATACTGCAGGTCATTAAAGCAAAGCTCACCCATCGCAAAGCTAAGCGGGCCTTGCAAATCATTTATTAAAGCAAATTCCAAGCAACAAAAAATTTCAAACTCAAATCCCATACAAGAGGAACTTCACATAAAAAGTTGACGGCTCCACTGTGTCAAGCCCTCGTTAACTGGTTGCGATCGTTGATATAAAAAGGCATCCAACCAAATAACTTGCGTTTACTCTGTGGAGTCATTCAACAGTGAAGTCTACTTCTTCGGATAAAGAAATTCACTTGCAAAAGAAAGAGACACGCGCTTGGAAATGATGATAAAGGATCGCAGATTGGTGGATGATGGTACAACATGAGCAGGCAGACATGGAAGCAGCCAAAGGAAGGTATGCCTCTCAACAGGAAAGCAGGTAGATCCACTAAAGGGATAACTTCCCAAGCAGAAGGAATAAGACCCTCACTGGCTGATTGTGATGCATCCAATTAGGCAGTTTGTGTCCATCCCATGGATCTACTTGCACCTAAGACGCAACCTTCCTGGCATGCCAACCAACTGATGCTCCTTCCCAAGGATCAACAAAGCCCTCTAACGAGGCACGCCAATAAATGGAGAACTTTCCTCAATCAAAAAGATCGGTGGGACTACCAAAGGGGCACCTTGTTAATTGATTGCAATCGTTTGTACAAACAAACATCCAATCAAAAAACTTACGCTTGTCCCGTAGACCCCTCCGACCATGAGAAAGTAACTTCCAGGCAATCACAAGACCTCTTCGGAGGCACAAGCCCTTTTCGGAGGCACAAGCCCTCTTCGGAGGCACAAGACCTTTTCGGAGGCACAAGCCATCTTCGGAGGCAAAAGCCCTTTTCGGAGGCACATTTCACCCGTGTAGAAGTGCAAAATGCTTCTCTTCGGAGACCCACTTCACCAGAGATGAAATACCAAAACTGCTTCTCTTCGGAGACCAAAATTGCTTCTCTTCGGAGACCAAAACTGCTTCTCTTCGGAGACCAAAATTGCTTCTCTTCGGAGACCAAAACTGCTTCTCTTCGGAGACTAAAATCGCTTCTCTTCGGAGACCAAAAGACCTCTTCAGAGGCGTACTTCACCTTGCTTGAAGTACCAAAAATAAACCCTTTATCGGGGCACGAAAATCAAAACCTTCCTCAGAAGCTCATTTCACTGTACAGGAAAATTCACTTTCAAACAAATAAAAGTGATCATTCCCAAAAGTCGAAGTTTTCTTCAGGAAGAAAAAGAAAATAAAGATTTCTCCAAAGACAAGATATACTCTATTAAAAGCAGAATAATTCTTCCCTGAAAAAGTGGAAAGTTATTCTCTAAAATAAGAGTATCGGTCTTGTGAAATCAAGAAATATTACAATATACTTGTGGTATGGGGGCAACATTATACAATTCAGTTACATTAATAAAAGTAATATACAAGCAACATACCACAAGTTCATTGCAATATCACGTAATAAAGATGTGGAGTAAGTGCGTTCTTGAAACACAGACCAAAAATTTGTACAAGCAAAAAGAATCATTTACTCTGCACTTCAAATGAAAAACAGATGTATTCCTACATACACAAGGATTTGTACAAGAAAAATATCTATTTATTTCAACACTATGAGAAATTTTTACATTGTACAGGTTACAAAAAGAAGCGGAGACCGGAATCCGCACAATCCCCGGTCAATACAAAAAGCAGAAAATGCAAAATCAAACTCATTTCCCCTTCTTCCCACCCTTGGAACTTTTACCCGGCCTGGTAATTAGCTTCGTAGGCCGCGTTGGAGAAGAAGGAGAAAGAGACTCAGCCGGATCAATCTCTGCCTCATCTCCAGCAGCAGTAGAACTCTTCTTTCCTTTCTTCGAAACCACACGTTTCCCCTTCTTCTTGGAAGAAGATTCACTCCCCGGAGTAAGAAATGTAGAAAGTTTTGTGTCGTAGTCGAAAGACCGCTCCGGGGTCTTCTCGCTATCTTCCAGATCTCCTGCTTTCTGTTCTTCGGAAGCAGATGGTTCGTCCAAACCTTGAAGGGCTGCTATCGGTTCTTCCTGTGAACCTGGTTGAGAAGCTGGAAGAGGAGTAACTTGAGAAGAAGGAATGGCAGCTGAAGAAGGAAGAATTGGTGCAGTTTCCGGCGCGACTACTGCATAATAAAAGAAATCAAAATTAGTATTCCTCGAGAAAAAAGAAGACCGTGAATCGTCAAAGTTACCTGGAGAAGCCGGTTTGGCAAGATAAATCTCAAATTCCCGAGCCTGAAAGTCCTTCATTGCCTCCTCTTCTGTAGGAGTGGTCACAACTGGAGGTGAAGGATGAGAGCTGGAATCCATAATGTTTGCATCAGCCGAAGTGGAAGCATGAACAGGGGCAGTTAAAAGAGCTTCCTCTTTCGAGAGTTCTTCTCCCAATGATTCAGCCCGTGCCCTGGCAAGCTGCTCCTTCCCTCTAACCAGAGCGGCGCGAGCCTCATCATCAAGATAGCGAGCCTCAAATTTTGCTTCCTCAAATTTTGCTTCATCATAGCCGGCACCTTTAAACATATCAAGCGCGGCTTCCCACACTTCAGCCAGAGTGATTTCATAATCTGGACCCAGAAAAGCAAGGCTCCCACGACCCAGAACGCAGTGTAAATAAAAGTCGAATAAGGTAGAACTGATGCTTGCTTTCATTGCCTCATGTGATTGTTCAATCGCTTCTTTTTCGGCAATAGCAGCGACCCTACCAGTAATAGCCTCATCACGAGCTGCCTCAGCTTTAGCAAGTCGAGACTTTAGTAACTCAATCTCCATGTTCTGGGAGGTGACCTTTTCCCACAGTTCGGCGTTTTCTGCGCGGTACTTCTCTTTAACGTGCTGTTCGGCGGCAAGCTTCATTTCTACATCTCTTTGTGCAGCGTGTGCGTCCCGCACCTGCTTCTGAAAGACTTCTTCTTTTTGAGTATATGATGCAGAAGAAGAAGCGAGATTTTCCTTAAGCTGCTTAACTTCAGACGCAAGCTTTGCATTGTCGTCTGCAATACTCGTCATTTCCACGTCATGCTGCTTACGCCATTTGTCCCATTCTGCTTTATCATTCTCCATCGTCATCATTGCCTCAAGGTTAAGATGGTTGACCCTTTGAAGTTCATCAACCAACTTCTGCCATCCATACATTCTTTCAATATCAAGCTTGACGGCATCGACATTTCTCAGCATTGCCTGCTTATCAATGGGAACCAAATCTAAGTCAAAGCGGACTCCTCTTAGACACCAATTCGGAAATCGGCTCTGAAGCGTTGGAGGGCCGTCTTTAGCTTGATATTGTGGCCTGTTAATGATGGTTTGAATGTCAGTTTCCTTTAGAGGAGGAGAACCGGCCGGAATGTCAGAAGAAATGGGAGCATTGATCTTTTCAGAAATAGCAGACGCGTCACTTGGCTTAGACCGTTTGCTCGATTCATCAGTAATTTGAGTCTTCCCTTTGTCATCATAAGTTTTTCGCTTATGAGAATCGTGAGTTTTGTAGGAAGAATCGTATCGATCAGCATCCCTTCTTCTCTGTCGCTGCTCATAGTCCCATTTTTCTTGAGCCTTCCTTTGGGCCCGTTCCTCATCTGTCTCTCTCTGGTCACCAAGATATTTCCTGAAGTCATAGGATCCACGGCCTCCATGGCGCTGAAATGAGTCATAATATGAGCCGGAGCGTCCCATCGGAGAATCTGAAAACAGGAAAGAAGTAAAGTTTAGAAATTTCCAGAAGGAAAAAGTAAATGCTTATAAGTGCAGAAAAATCCTAAGTGTGTGCGGCGTGCGAACTACGCACGTCAAACTACAAACCACGCTTCAGTGCAGGAACGGAGACGACAGGTGTCGAAGGCGTCGAGATCTGTTTCAAAGAGGAAGTCGCTTCAATGACAGGAGAGTTTGCCTTTGGAATATTATCCTTGAAAAGCTCTAGAGAAGTAATCATAATGTCACTCAAGCCATCGAAGGTGTCATCGCCCAGGTATTCGGCAGATTTCTCCTTCTCAACTTCCACATCAGTTGATTTTTCAGAAGCTCGAAGATTCTCTTCTTCCTCAATAATTGGGGGAAGTGCCGACTTGCCAGCTAACCCTACAGCATCAGTGGATCCAGAACACTTTATCAAAGCAGCATCCATGACGAGTGTTTTTGATGCAGCTTCTTCCGCAGAAACTGGGGCATTTGACGCCTCTGTTTGAGAACCCGAAGCAGCCGACGTTTCTGCATCAGAGCTAGGAGTTTCATGAATTCGAGTCGACCTGGAAGGGTGTAGAAGCCCAAATTGGTGCAAAAGTTCATCATCTAATAGAAACTGGATACTCCTCTCCTCCACAGGCACCGCCATAAGCCTCTCGAAAGTCACTTTGTGACTAAGATTTTTAGAAGGAGAAGGAAGTGCTGAAAAGAAAAAGAAAAGATCGAAGTTAGCACTTGATAATCCGAACTTCGGTAAGTTTGAAGGAACATAAGAGACAAGTGCAAGTGATCTTACTCCCTATTCTCCAAATAGCATAAAACCCAGGAGGACAGCGGACATAAAAGAACGGGCTCAGGAAACTGTGAACACTTTCAGGGAGACCGGTGATCAACTTACGATTCCTCGCACTCCTTACAACTATAATGGAGGGATGATCTTTATTCTTGGCAAAGGTACAAAGATAGCGAATTTCTCCGAAGGTAGGAAAGCGGCCCAGCGTTCTCCTAAAAAGCACGCATAGTCCCAGCAAGATGGCGTAGCCATTGGGATGTAACTGAAAAGGGGAGATAGATAGTTGGAGAAGAAGTTCTCGAATGCAGTCATTGAATGGGGGGATAGCTCCACTCAAGCACATTTGGCGGTTAACTGCAACGAAGCCATGGGGCGGCCTGTCAGCAGTATCATTTGTTTCAGGAAGCAAAGCGTCAGCTTCAGCAATGCCAAACTGGGTGCATAGTTGACGAAAGGCTTTATGGCTCAAGGTAGTAGGAGACCTCTCTGGAGGATCGTTCAGCGGAATAGCAACTGGAAATACATCTTCAGCTTGTTCTGTTCCTTCTTGTGGAGAAGACATTCTACACAATCAGCTGAATGTTCAAATGTGAAGGTGCACGTTCCCTAAAAGTGTGAAGTGTTGTGCAGAAACTAATGAAAATAAAAGACAAGCATAACTGGAATTAAATTATCGATTACAGAATTTCAGAACTTGTCAATGATCAAGTGCAGTGTTAATACAGACAAGTCAGTTCCATTTGACTATTATGATTTTGTTTTAATACTTCACTTGAATTGGTTATTGTACAGCATCTCATTCATATTCATTTAATTTAACTTTCTCTTTACCAACTAATCTGTCATTTGATATGGGCAGTCAGTGACAGTATATTCGTCCCAGTATTCTGTGAATGTTGTTTTAAGCAGGGTTGTTAGTTTGCAAAATTGAAGCAATCCGTAAAAAGAAATACATGCAACATGGTTTATAGTTCAACAGTTCAAAGTCCAGGCAAAGTTTAAAAGTCATCTGCTTAGTTTGCTGAAAACCCAAGTATTAACTCGGCTGCGACCTATAGCCTTGTTGTGAAAAATAAGTCGTTGAAATTATTCCAAGTTCTAGGTCGGTCACGACCTAATATAAGAAGCTGTGTGATAAGTTAAGTCGGGCTGCGCGCAAAAGGTCTCAAGTCAGAACGGCATGAATGTCTAAGTCCTAGCTCGGCCACGACCTAAGGCTTATGTCGGCGAATAGTTAAGTCGCAAGAGAAAACTGGGCTGCTGAGATAGTTAGGTCGCATGAATGTTTTGAGTCGTCTCAAGCTACTTCTCCTCCACCATAAATTTCACCTCCTTCCACCAATCAACTCGAATTTCACCGTTCCCTTCATATCACAAAGTCGCTGGAACAACAATTCAACACATCTCCAATCTGTTATAAACCTGACCTACTGTCATGCGTTCGTAAATCACATCAACAACTAGTGACGATTATAAATTGATCACAGCACAATTCAAAGTGAAGCGCGACGTATGATTTCGATTCGGGGCTCGGAGGTTAGAATTCATGGTTCAATGGCGAACGTGAAGTGAAAAAGGATCGAAAACGCTTACGCAATTGGATAGCAAGGGTGAATCGCTGGGTGGTGGACTTGAATTTGTATTCGAAATTGAAGAACTTTGTTAATGGCGGCACAAGAAGTTGGAACAGGTGAAGGAAGAGAAGGGACGGCTTAAGCTATTTACTCACTGGGGCAGTGAAAGACGAATCGACACATGATGTACGACTTAAGACTTACGTTAAGTCGCCTCCGACCTAACCAGAGAGTTAAGAGAATCGAAGCATACGACCTATGGTTTAGGCGTATACTTCGAGGGGCAAATGTTAACCCCTTTTCGACTCACGACTTAAGAGTTGTGCCGACTTAGGAGCCTGCCGACTTAAGAAGATCTGTGACTCAGAAGTTAAGACCGACTTAAGAAGGATGCCGAGTTAAGAGCCTGCCGACTTAAGAAGATCTGTGACTCAGAAGTTAAGACCGACTTAAGAAGGATGCCGAGTTAAGAGCCTGCCGACTTAAGAAGATCTGTGACTCAGAAGTTAAGACCGACTTAAGAAGGATGCCGAGTTAAGAGCCTGCCGACTTAAGAAGATCTGTGACTCAGAAGTTAAGACCGACTTAAGAAGGATGCCGAGTTAAGAGCCTGCCGACTTAAGAAGATCTGTGACTCAGAAGTTAAGACCGACTTAAGAAGGATGCCGAGTTAAGAGCCTGCCGACTTAAGAAGATCTGTGACTCAGAAGTTAAGACCAACTTAAGAAGGATGCCGAGTTAAGAGCCTGCCGACTTAAGAAGTATGCCGACCTAGCAAATCGTGAGTTAGCAAGGCCTGCCGAGTTAACAGCTAGACGACCTACGAGTTAAGAAGTCTGCGACCTAAGAGGCTCTCCGACTTAAGGAACATTGCGATCTAACAATGTTGCGACCTAAAAGCTCTCCGAGTTATGCAGTGCTCCGAGTTAAGAAGTGCCGCGAGTTAAGGATCTATAAGATAAGGGATTGACTTAAGACAGTGGTGGAAGACCTACGACTTATACTAAGTCGCGCATGATCTCTTGAGTCGTTACCGACTTATCACTTAGAAAAAACCACGTACTTCATCACTGCATTTGGTAAGTCGCGAATAGACTACGACTTATCTTAGGTCGCTCGCGACCTAAGACCTAGCTTAGGTCGTACGCGACCTAGGACTTAACAAATGGTCGACCTAAGATTGCGAGTTAACTCTGCTGCGCCCTAACCTTGTTCCTTAACTCGCCACCGACCTAACCCTATTCCTTAACTCATCACCGACCTACCATAAGTCGGCTACGACTTAAATACTTAGAGAAAATTCCTGAGTCCAGATCAGCTCCTATAAATACCCCACCACTTCCAACATAAAGGGGACTTTTGGCCATTCATTTCTCCAAGCGCCGTTACGCTGTCGAAGCCTCCTCTCATTCAGCAATCAAAGATCTTCAAGCATTCGAGACACTACAACGATCTTCGAGAAGAGCTCCTAACATCCAACGCGGATTCGTTGAGTTTCATCATTAAAGATCAAGCTAGTAGTCAAGAATGATTTCACGATCAAGTTGTATTGTATTTAGAGGGATATTGTATTGAATTGTAATCAAATCAGCAATAAAAGACTATAAAGTGGATGTAGGCTCAATTACGAGCCGAACCACTATAAATCTGTTGTTCATTTACTGCTTTTTCTGCTATTTTCAGCTCATATTCTGTTCCCGTACCAACGGGTGGTGCTTTCACAAGTTTATTACACACACCGGGTGTTAGCGTTCACTTTTTACCGTTAACAATATATGTACATATATATAAATTCAGATTTACTCATATATATATATATATATCCATACACATATATATTCAATATTCAAATTTTTAAATAATCTAACATAGAATTGATTTGAACTCGGGGAAACTCGCTTAAATTTTCAATTAAATATACAATTTTAATTCAAAAAATTAAATCAATTATTAATTTAAATTTAATTAAAATCCGGGGTCGTTACAGCTACCTTCCACCTCAGTCAATCATTTCGACACAGTTGATTCTGCATACATGAACGGGTCTTATATGAGTTCAAAACACCTTTCGAAGGTATCGAGTAACAAGCCCGCGTGCAAGAACCAAATCCTTTGAAATAATTGGTTTCGCCACTGTTAATCTTCCAAAAAGGAACATTTCGCCAACAAGTACCTTTCGAAAGTAAAAAATAAACCTTTCGAAACGGTTGGACCCTTCCGCAAGCATAAAGAAAGCTCCACATGAGGCCAAGTGACCTTGCGCAATGATCCAGTCGTCGCTACTAATCCTTTCGAAACAATTCGGAAGCACTTCCTCACTCACACAAATAATTACTCATCATGACTAACACCAGACCAAAGCGACCAAGGGAAGTTTTGAAGGACAAGAAGGTGTCAAAAGGCTCCAGAAGTACACGAAACCAGTATTTAAGAATGTGGAAACTATATCCGTTGTTAGTGCATTATTAATAAAGGTAAAAATGCTAATCCAGGCATAATATGAGACCCAAACATCCGCCTTCAAAGTTGTTGAAGCGGGAGGGTGAAGGCACGAAAGGCTAGAAGAAAAGGACTTTTGACCATTTCAAAAGGATGTATGCGAAAGGGGGTCAACCTACATATATAAATACGACCCTAGGGTCCAAGTTAGGGACCGAATTTTGGAATCCTGAAATTTCTTTCTTACTTCATAGCAAAAATAAAATTCTTATAACCCTTGAATTTGGTGAAAATTATGTTACTTGTAATCCAATTTAGACAAATAAAAAAGAGTGACTACATGGATATAATATTGATTTCAAATACGAGGAAGATCATTTCAGCCATTAGCTCGACTAATGACCAAATGCGCATGATGCTCAATATTTTCTTAACCCTTATTTGACTGATCCAATGCTATGGAGCCTAATTGGATATTTTGATTTCAAATTATATTATCAACACGTCTCATGATATGAAATATTAAATTGACATGATACTGATAATCCAATATTATCAAGTCAATTGAATTTGTATCACTCATCCAAGATAAGATTCCATTGCATATTGAGTTTAGATCTTATTTGTTGTACATCAAGTCCCTTCGAGAGAATAAAGATCCTCTTGATTCGGTCGAAAGAGGTTTCGAAGGGACTTACTATATGACCAAAGAAGTTATATTCGCTGGGAGGACTCCTTTGAAAGGCGCTTGGATACTCCAAAATGCATAACCTCTTCCAAAGGAATTTCAACCATGATAATAGAATATATGCCTTCGAAAAGGGTTCTCCGTTAAAGCTGCAATGACCCTTTCGACTCACTCGAAAAGGGTTTCAAATGCGTTGATTCGTTCTTAATCTTTGCTTCAAAGTGCTGATTAGTTTTCTTGTTAACAAATCACATCATCGAAAGAGAACCTTTCGAAGACATGCGGTCCCTATCTCCTTCAAAGGGGTTTCGAAGGGATTGATTATTCTTTAAATCTAGCTTTGGGGTGTTAACAACATTTCTCGTTAACATTGAATATAATCTAAATGGTAGAATAAGACCTTTAGAGAATAGATATTTGATAAAATTCTATTATGATAAAGAAGAGTTATTATAATATGAAATGATTTTTATATATTGGAAATTTTGTATAAATTAAGTTTATAAAATGTGTTTAAAAATGATTTTTGAATCTAAATCCCATAATTTTTGAAAATAATTTCAAAAGGATTTGAGAAATTAGGTAATAGTATTTTTGGAAGTAATTGAAAGTGAAAATATTTTGGGAAGTAAAATTTTAAATGAAATGCATTTTCTTTGGGATAATTCGAAGGAAATTGTCTCGTTTAGTTTTTTGGTAATATGAATAATTTTCTAAGTGACGATCAAATATTCGCTTAGGCAATCATTGTGGGAGTACTTAGTAAATTATTCTCTTTATCATTGTGTGATCGAAATGAGTTCAAATCCGAACGAACCCAAAGTGAGTTGTAATAAATAAATCATTTGAAGTTATTTCATATAGTATATGCACTATGATTTCAATGATGAGTTTTTGAAATGAAAAACCGGGTCTTTTTAAGCTCCTATAAAAGGGAATTGTTTTCAAAATAAAAAGTAATTTCGATAAGAGATTGTTTTGATAAATGAGTTTTTACCTTTAGGTAAATAGGGATAATTTAACACAGGTTTAAAATGGGTTAAATTGGATAAGAAAGTTTTGATAAACATTGTTTTATTAAAACCATAACTTTTGTTTAAAACATCTAAGTAGTGTAAACTATTTGCAGTTTTGGGTCAACCCATGAAACATCATTCACTTTAACACTCTAAATTAATGAGGTTAATAGGTTGACTCAGTTTTAAGGAACCATAATTTAGTTTGATCTCTATCTTGATCTTTAAAAAACTAAAATGAAATTTGTGTTTGTATGTGCTCTTGGGAAATAGAAGAGTATTATAAAAGTGAATAATATGGAATAAGTTATTATTTGATGTTTTATGAAGAAACGACTTTATACAATATTTTTAAACTTAGGTGAAAATTTATGAAATAATTCATAAATAATTTTAGTATTGAATAAAATATTAAGTGGAAATATAAGTGATTTAGAAAACAAATTTAAAATAGTTAAGAAACTAATTAACTTATAGTATAACTTTCCATTCTTTTCGTGGGAGTTTGGATAATCTTCTAAGCAATAACCTAAGGCTAATGAGTAAAATGGTACACTTAAATAATTATCTATATTTTTGGACAATCAAGAAAGTTTAGAACCTAAGCTAAGATTTGTTTGTAAATCATTTGACATTTCAAATAAAGTTAAGTGTTAGATTTTCACTTATGGAATTTGGTTGATTGGTAGTGTTATTTTATTCCTTTACACAATTTGCTTGAATTTGATTGAGGTGATTGTGTGATTTTATATACCATTGTTTATAAAATTTAAATTTATAGACAAAGGATTTTGAATTGTTGTTATTTGGACCTAAATCCCGATGATTTTGAAAATGAGATTTTGAAGATTTTGGGAATGGACTAATATTTATTCACTCTAGTTGATGTTTTTAGAGGAACTGTGTTAACTACTTGTTTTCTGGCAACCTAAAACCTTACGACCTAACATACTTAACGACCTAAGAACTTTGCGACCTAGCATACCTAACGACCTAAAAGGTATCTACGACCTAAGAGTACTGACAGCTTGTGAAACCTCACGACCTAACTTCTCCAGCGACCTAAAAGTCCGCGACCTAAGGAACTCCGCGACCTAAGGGACTCCGCGACCTAAGGGACTCCGCGACCTAAGGGACTCTGCGACCTAAGTGCTAAAGGAACTTCGCGACCTAACTGCTAGAGGTACTTCACGACCTAACTGCTAAAGGTACTTCGCGACCTAACTTCTGAGGGACTCAACTTCATAAGGCAGTCCAGCGACCTAAAGGCTTCAGGAACTACTCCTTAGGTCGCTCACAACTTACGACCTACCTTAGGTCGCTCGCGACCTAAAACTTGCCCAGTTTAAACAAGTTCAGACAAATCCTTATGTGCCTCTTCCTTAGGTCGTTCACGACCTACTACTTGCCATCTTATTCAGATAAGACCAAGAGCAACTCCATCAGACCAACTTCCTAAGCCGCGAAGTGGGCCACGACCTAACTTAGGTCGCTCGCGACCTATGACCTAACTAAGGTCGTACGCGACCTAAGACTTGAAGGCTAATTTCCGTCCAGAATCAACTCCTATAAATACCCCACTAACTCCAACGGCAAAAGGACTTTTGGCCGATCATTTCTTGAAGCGTCATTACTCTGCCGAATTCTCAACTCATCCAACATTTGAAGAACTCCAATCACTCAAGACATTACAACAAGCTTTGAGAGAAATCTACCGCATTCAACACGAATTCGAGCAGATCTTCGACATCGAAGCTTGAGCTTATAGTCGAAAGTGTTTAGGAATTGAAATATATCGTATTTCACAAGTGTATTGTATCATTTTGTAACCAGATTCAGTAATAAAGAGATTCAAAGTGGACGTAGGCTCGATCTCAAGCCGAACCACTATAAACTGCTGTCTTTTACTGCTTTTTCGCTATTTTACTGCTTAATTCATGTTCCCGTCACACGGGTGGTGCTTTCACAACTCTATTACACACACCGGGTGTTAGCGTTCAATTTTTAGCATTAACATTTTGGTGCTTTCATTGAGAGTTGAACTCAGGGAAGATTGTCATCATTGCTTCAAAGAAGTTCGTTGAAAAAGTCTCTTTCAAAACCAGAAGTCTGTTGGATATAATGGCTCCTGGAAGGAAACGTAAGTCTGTCAGATCTGAAGATGCTCGTGATAATACTGCCACTTCTCTTTCTCCAAGTCAGGCAGCTCCAAGTGTCGGGGTTACGCAAGAAGAGTTAGATGCTGCTGTTTCTGGATTGTATCGGCAGATTGAAACTCAGAATACTCTAATGATGGAGAAGTTAAATGCTTTGCTCGGGGCAAATCAAAGACCAGTTAATAATGAAGAAAACATTGCTGATACTCTTCGCAACTTCGAAGGAAGAAATATTCCTCAAGGGGGATCAGGTGCCGCTGAAGGGGTACCTCTCCAGGCTGAAGGATCTAGGCCATCGCCAGTTTTCCGCGAACATCTACCCGGACAAACCTTCGAGAAAATGGCCGAAGTCTACTCTGCAAAGTCACTGAATAATGAGGAATATCTTTTCGGCATGATTCGGCAAATAATGAAAGAAAGCATGCAGAGAGATGAAGATGAGAGCGAATGGGGATTCGCACCGAGTAAAACTCCATTTACTGAGAGGATTCTAAAAGCTGAGTTTCCTAGAAAAAATTTTCCCCCCACCATTCCTGCTTATAAGGGAACAAGCGACCTAAATCAATTCTTGTATAAATATGACTGGAACATGACCGGCGCAAGGGCAACTGATGAGATTAAGTGTCGATATTTCCCGGTATATTTGGAAGGAGTAGCACTACTTTGGTTTACCAAGCTTCCTGTTCGATCTGTAGATCAGTTTTCCGATCTGACCCGAAAATTCAAAGAGCAATTCAGGCTGTACGCCTCAAAGGCGAAGGACATTATGTCATTGTCTAGTATTGAGCAGAATCCTGGAGAGCCTATTAAGTCATTCCTGAATCGCTTTAATATAGCTCTTGCTAAAGTTGACAATGCAGAACCACGAATGGTTTTGACTTATCTAATGCGAGCAATCGATAAGTCAAGCGAATTTGGGAAGTGGCTAAAAATGAAAGAACCGAATTCGCTCGAGAAATTCTATAAGAAAGATGACGAATTCATACGCTTGGAGAATCTTCCGGCACCAATGAAGGTGGTGGCAACAAGGGTAGAGAATAACATTGCCACTTCAGCTAAGAAAGATTCTGGAGGTTAGAAAAGGGAAAATAATGATGGGAAGAAACAAAAAGATCTGAAGAAACCTCGCTTCTTCAAGCCCTCAGATTTCACTCCATTAACTGACACTCCTGAAAACATCTTCTTTGCCACCAAGGATGCTGTGGATTATCCCAAACCTGCTGAGATAAAACCGGGAAAAGGTGCTATGCGAAACGGAAAATTCTGCCGCTTTCACAACCAACCCAGTCATGATACCAACGAATGCCGTCACTTGAAAAGCTTAATTGAAGAGTTGTTAAGGGAAAACAAGCTGCAACAGTATGTAAAGAAGAGAAGGAGTGACCCAAATTCGTCTAATCAGGTGCAGCAGCTTCCCACTCATTCATCTGGCTCTGGTAAGGGCACTACCGCACATGAGTCCGGAAGGCCAGTTATTAATGTAATTACAGGAGGCCCACACCCAGCGGGCAGAAGCTAGGGTGAAATGGAACGGTATGCCCGTGCTTTGAAATACACTCCAGTAGACGAGGATGTTTTTGCTATAGATGACGCTGCACACCTGAAGCAACAGAAAATTTCTAATGATGATATCATGTTCAAGGCTAGGGATTCTATGGGTATTGAAGCTCCAACCATAGATCCCTTGGTCATTTCTGCAGGGATAGGGCCAGCTATTGTAAGACGAGTGCTCATTGATTGCGGTGCTTCCTGCAACATACTCTTCAAGAAAACATTTGACCAAATGAAGATTCCGATGAATGACGTTCAAGCTTCATCACAGAAGATTGTTGGGTTCACTGGGGAACCGCAGCAACTGATCGGAACTGTCGACTTGTTTGTTGAACTTGGAGAGGGGCAGAAAAGGGTAGTTCGGAAACAAACTTTTGTAATTGTTGATGGTTTTTCTGCCTACAATGCCTTCCTAGGCCATCCAACTTTAGCTGCATTCATAGCCATCCTGGCCCCCTGGTGCTTAACTATGAAATTCCCTACAGAAAATGGTGTTGGTGTCATTAAGGGAGATCAAAATGCTGGACGGGAATGCTACCTGATAGAACTTCGAGAGGCCAGGAAGAGAGAAATGGGAAAAGATGCGGTAGGCCCCCTCCGCATCAAAAGCCCAACCTTGTAGCAAATACAGGGAGGTCCCTGCACTGGCGAGCATAGTGGTGCGAGGAGAGAAATGGACCCCAGAAAAGCCAGTGCAGAGGAAAATCGAGTGATGTCGATGGAAGTAACGGTACCAATACCTGTTGATCTTAAAGACCCAAACAAAGTGCTAAATGTGGGTTCACAACTTAGTATGGCAGTCCAAAATATGCTAGTATCATTTTTGAAAGCAAATCTGGATGTATTCGCTTGGAGTCACGCTGATATGTGTCGAATATCTCCAGAGATTGCTGTACATACTCTGAATATTGATCCAAAGTTCACACCTGTGAAACAGAAGAGAAGAACCCAAGGTCCAGAAAGATCAGCAGCGCTAAAGGAAGAGGTAGACCGACTCATGGAAAATCATTTCATCAGAGAGTCCACATATCCAAACTGGGTTTCAAATCCTGTGCTGGTTAAAAAGGCAAATGGAAAATGGAGAGTGTGCATTGATTTCTCAGATTTAAACAAAGCCTGTCCCAAAGACTGCTTCCCGTTACCAAGGATTGATCAGCTGGTAGATGGAACAGCCGGGCACAAATTGTTATCTTTTATGGATGCCTACTCCGGGTATAACCAGATTATGATGCATGAGTCGAACCAGGAGGATACGAGCTTCGTCACAGATGTTGGTCTTTACTGCTACAAAGTCATGCCCTTTGGATTGAAGAATGCAGGGGCAACATATCAAAGGCTTGTTAACGCAATGTTCAAATCGCAACTTGGGAAAACAATGGTAGTCTATGTCGATGATATGTTAGTGAAATCAAAGAAAGCAGTTGACCATATGGACCACTTAGCAGAAATGTTCGAAATCCTCCGATGATACGGAATGAAGCTCAACCCTTTGAAATGTTCATTCGGAGTAGAGTCCGGGAAATTCTTTGGATTTATTGTAAGCGCTAGGGGCATTGAAGCCAATCCTGCTCAAATCACTACTCTACGATAAGTCAAAGCCCCTAGAACAAAGAAGGAACTGCAGAGTCTAAATGGAAAAGTTGCTGCCTTAAGTCGATTCATTTCCAAAGCTACTGATAAATGCATCCCCTTCTTTGACGCTTTAAAGAAAGGGAAGAAAAACTTCGAATGGACACCCGAATGCCAGAAAGCTTTCGATGAATTAATCCGTCATATGGAAGTGCCTCCAATACTCTCCAAGCCCAACAACGGCGAAGACCTTTTCATATACTTGGCAGTTTCATCACATGCCCTAAGTGCAGCACTGGTACGAGAGGATGCAAAAGTTCAACGTCCGGTCTACTATATCAGCAAAAGACTCACTAGGGCAGAAATGAATTATTCAAAGTTAGAAAAGCTCGCCTAATGTTTACTGATTGCTTCCAGAAAGCTGAGACCGTATTTTCAAGCTCACCTTATAAAAGTTCTCACCGACCAGCCCCTAAAGCAAGTCCTATTTCGCCCTGAAACTTCGGGTCGTCTTCTGAAGTGGAATATTGAGCTTAGCCAGTATGATATCACTTATCATCCCCGAAGAGCGATCAATGGACAAGCCTTAGCGGATTTCATCGTAGAGTATACAGATAAGGGTGACAAAGAGGAAAAGATTACAGTTGACATCCCGACCAAATGGAAGTTATATATTGATGGCTCAAAGAATGATTACTGTTACGGGGCTGGGGTTGTGCTTGAAACCCTCGAAGGGCGATCATTGTGTTACGCATTAAGATTGGAATTCCCCTCTACAAACAATGAAGCAGAGTATGAAGCTCTAATTGCTGGATTAAAGATTGCAAAGGAATTGAACATCAAAGCATTGCAAATCTTCAGTGATTCTCAGCTTATTGTGTGTCAGGTCAAGAAGGAATTTCAAGCTAAAGGAGGAAATCTGCCCTCCTATTTGTCAAAGACCTCTGAACTTCTCAATGATTTCGATCATTATTCGATAAGCCACATACCTCGAGAGGAAAATATGAAAGCAGATTCTCTAGCAAAGTATTCAAGCTCCGGAGAAGCTCAGTTGTTGGGATTAGTTCCTGTGGAAGTCTTGTCAGCTCCTAGCACCGATGAAATGGATATCGACTGGATCATGGCTGTATCTCAAGAACAAGAGTCATGGATGACCCCAATCAAAGAATATCTGCTCAACGGCTCCCTGCCATAAAATTCTAAAGAACGCCAAAAGCTGTTAAGAAAAGCATCAAGATATGTAATTCAAGACGGCCGGTTATATAGGCGGGGATTCTCAATGCCATTACTCCGATGTGTAACCAAGGAAGAAGCTAGGACAATATTAGCAGAGGTGCACGGAGGAGAATGTGGGGATCATTCAGGCGGTCAAACACTTGCCAAGAAAGTTCTTCGGTATGGGTATTTCTTGCCCGATATTAATCGAGATGCTGCTATCTACTCAAGAAAATGTGACAAATGCCAGAGATTTGTAAAAATCCCAAGAGCACCTTCAACTGAACAAACACAAATGGTCAGTCCATGGCCGTTCGCCATTTGGGGGATAGATCTAATCGGACCTTTACCAATTGCCAAATCGGGAATCAAATATGCTATTGTTGCTGTTGATTATTTCACCAAATGGCCTGAAGCTGAACCTTTGGCCACTATCACTTCTAAAAAGACGATAAATTTTGTAACGAAAAATATCATTTGCAGATATGGTGTGCCACAGAAGATAATCACAGACAACGGTACTCAATTTGAAAGCGAAGAGTTCCAGGACTTCTGCAAGCAATTCAAAATCCGAAAAAGTTTCTCAGCAGTGGCTCATCCGCAGGCAAACGGGCAAGTGGAAGCAGTGAACAAAATTATCAAGTCAACCATCAAAAAGCAGCTTGAAAAAGCAAAAGTTGGATGGGTTGATAAGCTACCACTAGCACTATAGGCATACAGAACAACTCATAAAACTGCAACTAGGCACACTCCATTCTCATTGGCATACAGATCAGAAGCAGTGATTCCGGTAGAATTAGATGTCCCCTCTCACATGAGAGTTCATTTCAACCAAGCCGAAAATGAAAAATTGTAGCTCGAAGCACTTGACTTTCTTGATGAAAGAAGGGAAGAAGCCAGACTCAGAGTTGCGGCTCATCAGCAAAGAATTGCAAGGCACTTCAACTCTAAAGTCCGTCAACGAAGCTTTGAAGTCGGGGACTTAGTCTTGAAAAGGATCATGACAGCAGACGGAGTATTTGGACCAAATTGGGAAGGGCCATATGTCATAGGCAATAAACTTCTTGATGGCACATTCAAACTCACGACTGTCGAAGGAGATCCAATTCCAAGAGCATGGAACAGCAATCATTTGCGCCCATATTTTACTTAAAAAGCTTTGCTTGAAATTGTAAAATGATTATGGATGTATCAATTGTATTGTAAACCATTGTAAAATCAGTGATGATGAATGAAAGAGCTATTAAGTGGATGTAGGCCCAGTTCTTGGCCGAACCACTATAAATTTTGTGTTCTTTATTATTTTAAAATGCCTGTTTTATTTCGATGTAAAGATACTCTAAACGTATTGCTAAATTATCGATTTAATATTGCAGGTCATTAAAACAAAGCTTACCCATCGCAATGCCAAGCGAACCCCGTAAATCACTCAATAAACAAACTTTAAGCCACAGAAAGTTCCAAATTCAAATCCAACATAAGATGAACTTTACATCAAAAGGTGATGATTTCACCAAAGGGACACTTTTCCAAGGAAAAGGAACTAGACGCTTGTTAACTAATTACGATCGTTTGTATAAACAGACATCTAATTGAATAACTTGCACCTATCCTATGAAATCAATCAACAGTAAAGTACACTCCATTGGATAAAGCAAACTGCTTGCAAAGGAAAGGAACGTAGGCTCGGAAACAATATCAGGGGATCATCAATGGGCAAACAACAAAGACACATAGGCGAGCTGATCAACAAAAGCCCTCTTCGGAGGCACAAGACCTCTTCGAAGGCACAACTCTTCGGAGGATAAAGACCTCTTCGGAGGCACGCCAATAAATGGAAATGCTCTTCTCAACAAAAAGGTTGGTGGAACCACTGAGGCAAGGCCTTTGTTAACTAGTTGCGATCGTTTGTGCAAGCAAACATCCAATCAAAATAACTTGTGTCTGCCTTGTGGATCCATTTAACTGTGAGAAAGTAACTTCCAGGCAACCAAATAAAGACCTCCCCGGAGGCACAAGACCTCTTCGGAGGCACAAGACCTCTTCGGAGGCACAAGACCTCTTCGGAGGCACAAGACTTCTTCGGAAGCACAAAAACAAGACTTCTTCGGAAGCACAAGACTTCTTCGGAAGCAGAAGACTTCTTCGGAAGCACAAGACTTCTTCGGAAGCACAAGACTTCTTCGAAAGCACAAGACCTCTCCGGGGGCACAACGCTACTTCACAAAGCATAATGCTACTCTTCAGAGTCCAAATGCTACTCCTCAGAAATACCAAAAAGCCCTCCATAGAGGCACACTCCAGCTCTTAAGGAAGACCTACTTGTTCATCTTGAAAAGTTCTTCCCTGGAGATTGAAGTGTTAAGTGAAATCCTCTTGAGAAGTCCGCTTTACCGCGTAGGAGAATTCATTTCTAAAAAACATGAAGTGACCATCTCCGAAGGTTGAAGCGTGGAAACTTCTCCAAAAATGAGACACGCTCCATTTAAGTAGAATAATTGTTTCCTCAAAGAGGAAATAGTTATTCTCCAAAAAATAAAGAGTACAAGTCTCACTAAAGCAAAAAGATATTGTAATGCACTTGTGGTATAGGGGCAATATGATATGATACAACTACAACAATAAAAAGTAGTATTCAAGCGACATACCACAAGCACATAACAATACCACGCGAAAAAGATGTGGAATAAATGCATTCTTAAACACAGACAAAAAGTTTGTACAAGTAAAAAGAATCACTTATTCTACACTAAAATGAGAAATAGATCTTACATATACAAGAATTCGTGCAAGAAAAAGAATTATTTTATTCAATACTATGAAAATTCTTTACATGTGTAGATCTCAAAAAAAAAGAAGGGACCGGTACCCGCACAATCTCCGGTCGATACAAGCAAAAAGCAAAATAAGAAAAGGAGAATCCAGATTATCACTCTTTCTTCCTACCACCCTTAGTACCCTTGCCCGATCTGATGATTAGTTTCTGAATCCGGCGGGTACGGGACGGGGAAGAAGGAGAAGAGGGTGTAGCTGGATCTTCTTCTGCCTTATCTTCTCCAGCGGAAATATTTTTCTTCATCTTCTTCATGACACGCTTCCCTTTCCTCTTCGAGGAAGACTCATTTCCCAGAGTAGTAAGTAGCGCAGAAAGCTTAGTGTCATCATCAAGAGACTGCTCCGGAGTCTTCCCGCTATCCTCAAGATCCTCCGCCTTTTGTTCTTGTGAAGCGGGCGGATCCTCCAAGCCTCGAAGGGCTTCTATCTGCTCTTCCTGCGAACCCGGTTGAGAAGCAGGAGTTACTTGAAGAGTTGGAGGAGGAATAGCTGGGAGAGGAGAAGAGTGTATAGCACTTGGTGCCTCCGCTGCAGAAGAAAAGAAGTTAAAATCGGTATTCTCCGAGAAAAGAGAAGGTATCGGTTCATCAAAGCTTAAGTAATAAGTAAGAAGGTCATCAAACTCGGTTAGATCGAATAAATGATTCACTAGACCCGGGTCGACGCCAAAGTTATCTGGAGGAGTTGGCTTCGCGAGATCAATCTCGAATTTATCAGCCTCAACATCGTCCGGGGCCTCATCCTCCGTAGGAGTAGTAGTAGTTTCTTTGGCAACTTTAGCTGGAGGCGAAGAATGGGAACTGGAGTCCATAATGTTAACATCGGCCGAAGTTGAAGCATGAACGGGGGCAGTTAAAGGAGCTTCCTCCTTTGGATATTCTTTTCCCGCCGGTTCAGCTCGCGCTTTAGCGAGTTGTTCCTTCCCTTTAGCAAGAGCAGCACGAGTTTCGTCGTCAAGATAACGTGCCTCAAGCTCTGCCTCATCATAGCCGGCACCGCCTAACATATCAACTGCGGCTTCCCACACCTCAGCCATAGTAATCTCGTATTCAGGACCCAGAAAGGATAGGCTCCCATGACCCAGAACGCTGTGCAAATAAAAGTCGAATAAGGTAGAGCTGACGTTTGCTTTCGTTGCCTCATGCGATTGCTCAACCGCTTCTTTTTCGGCAACGGATGCAACTTGACCAGCAACAGCCTCATCACGCTCTTTCTCAGCTTAAGCAAGTCGAGACTTTAGCAATTCGATCTCCACGTTCTGGGAGTTAACTGTTTCCCGCAACTGAGCGTTATTTTTACGGTATTCTTCAACAATGAACTGCTCAGCCGCAAGTTTCATCTCAGCATCCCTCTGAGCAGCATGCGCATCCCGCACTTGTTTTTGAAACACTTCTTCTTTTTGAGATTGCGAAGCGGAAGAAGCGGCGAGATCTTCCTTGAGTTTTTTAACCTCGGACTCAAGTCTCGTATTGTCATCAGCAATGCTCGTCATCTCTGCATTATGCTGCTTGCAGACTTTATCCCATTCCGACTTATCGTTTTCCATGGTCAGCATGGCTTCGAGGTTCGCGCGATTGACCCTTTGCAGCTCGTCAACAAGCTTTTGCCATCCATACATCCTTTCGATATCAAGTTTGACGGCATCAACTTTACGCAGCATAGCCGGTTTATCGATCGGGACCAAGTCAAGGTCGAAGCGTACCCCCTTTAAACACCATTGCGGGAACCGACTTTGAAGAGTTGGCGGACCCTGCCCAACTTGATATTGGGGTCTGTTGATGATTGTTTGGATATCAGACTTTTCAAGAGCAGGAGAATCAGAGGGGATATTAGGAGGAATTGAAGCAGGGGTCTTCTCAGAAATTGCAGACGCGTCACTAGGCTTGGACCGCTTGCTTGGATCGTCAACAATATGAGTCTTCCCCTTATCGTCATAAGACTTTCGCTTATGAGAATCGTCGCCTCTGTAAGAAGAGTCGTACCGCTCATCCCTCCTCCCATGTTGACGCTCATAGTCCTGCCTCTCTCGAGCTTTCCTAATAGCTCTTTCTTCGTCTGTTTCCCTCGGGGCATCGAGGTATTGCCCAAAATCATAAGCTCTGCGGCCTCCATAGCGCTGAAATTTGTCGTAATATGAGCCAGTGCGCCCCATCGGAGAATCTGAAAATGGAAAAGAAATGAAGTTTAGAAATTTCCAGAAAAAGAGGATAAGTGCGTATAAGTGCTGAAAAATCCTAAGTGTGTGCGGCGTGCAAACTACGTGCGTCAAGCTACAAACCACGCTTTAATGTGGGAACGGCAACAACTGGTGTAGAAGGTGTCGAAACTCGTAAAGAAGAAGTCGCCTCGACAACAGGGGAAATAGCTTTTGGAATGTCATCCTTAAATAACTCCTGGGAGGTTACCATCAAATCACTCAACCCTTCGAAGATATCATCGCCAATATGTCCGACGGGACCTTTCCCTTCAATTCCCACATTGACCGCCTTTCCGGAATGTTGAGAAGCCTCAACTTCTTCGATGACCGGGGAAAGTGTCAATTTGCCTGACAACCCCACAACATCAGTAGATGTGGAGCATTTTATCAAAGCAGCCTCTACAATAGGTCCTTCCGATGCAACTTCTTCTACAGAAGCTGGGGCATTTGATATCTCTGCTCGAGAGCCCGAGGCAGCTAATGTTTCAGTATCATAGCTAGAGATTTCACGAATCTGAGTCGATCTGGAGGAGTGCAAAAGTCCGAATTGGTGCAGAAACTCATCTTTCAGCAAAAATTTGGTACTCCACTCTTCAGCATCCACAGCACTCAAAGTGTCTAAGGTCGACTTAAGGCTGGGATCTCGAAGTGGAGGAGGAAGTGCTGCAAAAAAGTAAAGAACGAAGTTAAGCATTTGACAATTCGAATTCCGAGAAGTTCAGAAAACGAAGAGACCGGAGAAAGGCAATCTTACTTCCGACTCTCCAGACGGCATAAAATCCCCGAGGACAGCGGTCAAAGAAGAATTGACTTAAGAATCCATAGGCACTTTCGGGCAAGTCCAGAATCAATTTACGGTTCCGAGCACTTCTCACAAGTGTGATAGAAGGGTGATCTTTGTTTCTAGCAAAAGTGCACAAGTAACAAATCTCTTCGAAGCTCGGAAAACGATTGAGTGTCCTCCTGAACAATACACACAATCCCATTAAGATGGCATGGCCATTAGGGTGCAGCTGAAAGGAAGAGATAGTTAATCGAAGAAGAAGTTGTCGAAGGAAATCATTAAAAGGCGGAATGGCTCCGCTCAGGCACATCTGACGATTCACTGTGACAAAACCAAGAGGTGGCCTGTCAGCAGTGTCGTTTGCTCCCGGAAATAAAGCATCTGCTTCGGCAATACCGAACTGGATGCACAGTTGTCTGAAGATTTTGTGGCTCAAGCTGGTCGGAGTTCTTTCTAGAGGGTCGATCAATGGGTTGGCAATTGGGAAAGCTTCTCCGGATGGTCCTGTATCTTCTTGTTGAGATGCCATTCTACACAATCAACTGGATGTTCAAATATCAAGGTGCACGTTTCCTAAAAAGTGTGAAGTGTTGTGCATAACTAACAAAAACAGAATGTAAACATAACTGGAATTAAATTAGTTGACAATTGGTCGATTACAAGATTTCGGGGCTTGTTAACTTAAAACTCAAGTGCAATGTTAATGCAAACGAAACAGCTTTAGCTGACTATCTTAGTTTTGCTTTAATACTTCACTTGAATTGATTAGTTTTGCAGCATTTTGTTCACACAGTTCATTTAAGCTGATTATTCTTTATCGACTAATCTGTCATCCGATGTGGGCGGTCAATGGCAGTATATTCGTCCAAAGTTTTCTGCAAATATTGTGTTTAACAGGTTATTAATATTAAAGTCGAAACAATTTGCAAAAGGGTACAACTCAGTTCAAATTCAAAGCTCAGTCAAGTTCTGCCCAAAATTTCACAAGTCCAAGGTCGTTCAGCGACCTATCGTAGGTCGAAACATTTTTTAGGTCGCTTTGTGCAAATTAAAGTGTTGTTCAGGGTAGTGCAGAATTTGTTCAAGTCCTAGGTCGTTTAGCGACCCATCATAGGTCGAGGCATCTTTAGGTCGCACAGGGCAAATCGAAGAATTCAAGGCTATGCAAATTTCCTTAAGTCCAAATGGTTCATGTCTTAGGTCGCTCACGACCTGGTGTAGGCCAGAAACCACTTAGGTCGCGAAGAGTTGTTCGGTTTTACTTAGGTTGGTCAGGTTTCTTATGTCGTAAGATTTAAGTCGCGCAATTCTTAACACGACCTAACTCTTAGGTCGTCCAGATCTCATTAAGTCGCTGACTTCCTCTCCACGCAATCCCTTACCAGACCCAATAACCCGTTATCGCAAGTACAACGAAAATCCATCATCCTCTTCATAAAATTCGTCATCTTTTCATTCCACCAAATCATTCGAAAAACCGATCCAACTCATCTCCGATCTATCATAGATCCAGTCACATACTGTATGCTCATGAATCACAACAACAGTAACCAATAATGATCAGAAATTGATCACAACGCAACTCGAATTGAAGCATGGCGTACAAAATTGGCCCGGAGATTAGAGTTCATGGTTCGATGGTGATCATGGAATGGATAGAAGTCGAGGATACTTACGTAATCTGACAGAGAGGATGAATCGTTGAATGATTAACTTGAATTGGTCCTTGAGATCGCAAATTTCTGATAATGGCAAGGTGGGAAATTGAAGCAAGTAAGTGGAGAAGAAGCAGCGACCTAATGAATTTATATGGGACTGAGAAAGGAAGGCGAGTAGACACGCGGGTTAGCACGGTTTTTAGGTCGCTCACGACCTAGCAAAGTCAAGTCGAAGCACACGACCTATGACATAGGCCTGTACTTCGAGGGGCAAATGTTAACTCCTTGTTTTCTGGCGACCTAAAACCTTACGACCTAACATACTTAACGACCTAAGAACTTTGCGACCTAGCATACCTAACGACCTAAAAGGTATCTACGACCTAAGAGTACTGACAACTTGTGAAACCTCACGACCTAACTTCTCCAGCGACCTAAAAGTCCGCGACCTAAGGAACTCCGCGACCTAAGGGACTCCGCGACCTAAGGGACTCTGCGACCTAACTGCTAAAGGAACTTCGCAACCTAACTGCTAGAGGTACTTCGCGACCTAACTGCTAAAGGTACTTCACGACCTAACTTCTGAGCGACTCAACTTCATAAGGCAGTCCAGCGACCTAAAGGCTTCAGGAACTACTCCTTAGGTCGCTCACAATTTACGACCTACCTTAAGTCGCTCGTGACCTAAAACTTGCCCAGTTTAAACAAGTTCAGACAACTCCTTATGTGCCTCTTCCTTAGGTCGTTCACGACCTACTACTTGCTATCTTATTTAGATAAGAACAAGAGCAACTCCATCGGACCAACTTCCTAAGCCACGAAGTGGGCCACGACCTAACTTAGGTCGCTCGTGACCTACGACCTAACTAAGGTCGTACGCGACCTAAGACTTGAAGGCTAATTTCCGTCCAGAATCAACTCCTATAAATACCCCACTAACTCCAACGGCAAAAGGACTTTTGGCCGATCATTTCTTGAAGCGTCATTACTCTGCCGAATTCTCAACTCATCCAACATTTGAAGAACTCCAATCACTCAAGACATTACAACAAGCTTTGAGAGAAATCTACCCCATTCAACACGAATTCGAGGAGATCTTCGACATCGAAACTTGAGCTAATAGTCGAAAGTGTTTAGGAATTGAAATATATCGTATTTCACAAGTGTATTGTATCATTTTGTAACCAGATTCAGTAATAAAGAGATTCAAAGTGGACGTAGGCTCGATCTCAAGCCGAACCACTATAAACTGCTGTCTTTTACTGCTTTTTCGCTATTTTACTGCTTAATTCCTGTTCCCGTCACACGGGTGGTGCTTTCACAACTCTATTACACACACCGGGTGTTAGCGTTCAATTTTTAGCATTAACAAACCGGAATGCCATTGGATGCTCCATGTTGTTTTGATTCTAGAGTTTCACCATACATTATTAGGAGGAATCCCCTCCTTGTCATTTTGATTTTTGATCTTGGATTTAATTCCCGTTTGAGAAATTTGAAAATAAACATTTTGAATATAAAACCCGGGCATTTAGTTCTTAATTTATCTTCTAAAAATATTGAATACATAGCATCTATTACAGAATATTCTCTATATTTTGTCACCTATGATTGTGATATTGTTGTTAGTTGCATATAGCTTTATTTTATACTAGAGTTGCATGTCGATTTATGTCATGCTAGTTTTTGCATGTAGGGTTACATCATATTGCTTTTGTCATTCTGATTCTCGTTTGGATTTTATAAGTACAGGTATGCAAGGGATCGCTATTTGATTCTTGTGCACCTGCATTTGCGTAAAGATAATAAATTACTTTCCAAAAATATACAACAAACACAAAAAGGTATGTAATAAACTTAGAAATTTAAATTGGTTGATAATTTTATGCCCCAATTATGGGAAGCCACTTGACTTTTGTTTTCTTTGGTTGGTTTGGAGTCCGTAGAGAAAATTTATAGTTGTTCCAATTGAGCCATTTAAAGGAGTCACTACCGAAATTTTCCATAATTTTAGGACTTAGAAAAATTTAATAACAAATTTCAACTAATTAATTTTTTAAAAGTTTTAGGGTTTGAAGCATTTTTCGTACCTTCGAAATTTCGGGGACAAAATTCTTTTAAGGGGGAGAATGCAACAACCCAGAATTTTAGTCATTTGATTTTAAATGTTTAATTAATATTAAATATATAAATAATTAAATATTTGAATTTAATAACTTATAATTCAAATATTGTAATCATTTAAATATTTGACTTATGAATTAAATATTATTTAAATGGATTTAATAATTTTATTTAACACCTTTTAATTAATAAATAATATTGATGAGTTCAATTTGAAAATTTATTTAGAAAAATAAACAGGTATAAATATCGATAATTGGATCAAAAATATAAAACGATATTTAAATTTGTGAAAATAGCATCTCGAGGCACTGTCTTAGATTTTGACGAAACCAGTGCAATTAGATCCGGAACAATAAATTTTTGTACGCTATCGAGTTTCATAAGGATTAGATGTACCGTTTGGGCGTGCAAGCTTGAAACATGTAGCAATTAATTTTAGGAAATTAAATTAATATAATTTGATTTAAAAAAGATGGCTTTCGTATACTTTGGAATTAGGTCCCGAAAATAGTTCCGTTGAGTTCAGAATAGGGGTATTTAGTATAGGGCGCCAATCGGCATGCTTCGATTGGTGTTTGTAATTTTATGCTGGAATAGTGATTTATTAGTTGCCTATTTAAGGACTCCGAACCCATATTTTTTTCAAAACCCTAATCTTTTTACCCAGCCGTCATTCCTTTCTAATCCCTAGCCGTGCATCCAATGGCCAGAGATGATTGGAGCCATTCTAAACGTTTTTAGTCGAAGTTGTCAACTATAGAGTTGTTCGTTTGGGGGAGATGAAGTGATCTGACGATGGGTTTAGTGCACGATCCTCGTTGGTGACCGTAATTCGCCTATGAAGGCGGAGGCGTTAGTTGATGATCTTCGGTTCGTCTTTGGGTTTCAAGCGACAAGTTCGGTGCCATTGGTTGGCTCGTGGTCGTCGAAGGCTCGGGTGGTAATGTGGGGGTGGTTGGAGCTTTGACGCGGCGGTGGCATATCGTTGAAGATCGATGGTTCGAGCTTGTTTTTCGCATTTGGGAAGAAGAGTTTTTGGGTGGCCACGATATGTTTAATTGAAATAAATCTTGATATTCCATTTAAATTGTTTAAATGTCGTTATAGCGATTTTTGCTATACCATCGTCTATTGACTTTCATCCCGAAACCCTATCGTGTGTGTTTTGAACTTAAGCTTGTGTTTTCACTCAACTGAATTTTAAAATTCACAAATCATTTTGATTAATGATAATTTTTAAATTAATTAATCATTTTAACTAATGATTTTGAATTGAATTAACCAATTTAATTAATGAGTTTAAAATTGGTTTATCTTTTGATTTAAATGAGATTGGATTTAATTAATCATTTTAACTAATGATTATTTGAGTTTAACTAATTATTTTAATTTATGATGATAAAGAGATTCAAATTATCAAAAATTAAATTAAACGAGGCTTGGTGATTAAAGTGGGAAATGTGATATATGTTTGAATGTTTGTATATTTGATAGTTAAATAACAAACTATCAAATCTTGACCTAAATATGTAATCCTTCTTAATTTTGGTGGTACGGAATTATTCCCTACTTAACATTGAAGGATTTTAACTCTGGAAATATCTTAAAGAAATGCAAGAATTATATGGTACGGTTACCATCGGGTTGCTATACTGTACGTATAAACTTGTGGATTTTCTAGGACAAATGATAAGGAGATCCCTCCACTTAAACGGTTAGGGGGTGATCCCCGATCTTATGCATTGTTAGATTATTTCCTAAAGAATCGGTAATAAGCATTTTAGAAAGACGACGAGTGGTTTTTGGAGTACCCTGGAAATGGAGAGTGTACTCGTAAGAGATGACTCGGAACCCATGACCTACTCCGAAACCATATAAGATTAAATGGAGGAAATGCGTTATAATTTGGGATGTTGAAATCCATATGTGGTTTCGTGACTCGTTGGAGTGTGGGGATCTGTGTAAGATTCCTAGATCTGTTGAGATGTGGGAATCTGTATGTGATTTTGAGGCCATTGTGGTGTGGGATTCCATATGGTATCCCATGATCTATTTTTGGAGCGGTGCGTGTAACAACCCAAAATTTGAGCTGTAATAATTAATTAACAGATTAATTAAATAATAAAATAAGTTTGTGAAATTGTCAGAATCGAGCTACAGGAGTTGCACCATTATGTCTGTGGCAATTTTTTGATCAATTTCCATATACAACTTGTTGAAATCCAAGTCAGTATGAAGAAGATACGCAAGAAACAAGAATTCTGAATTAAAATGAAAAAATAAAAAAAAATAAACAAGGCCTAGGTCGACCCATATATGGGCTAGTTCGACCTATAGGTCGACCCATATATGGGTTAGGTCGACCTTAGGATCGACTCCCATTGTATTTAGGTCGACCCGCCTATTCTTTTGGACGTTATTTCATCCAGATTCGAGCGTACATGTTATTGTTCCATTTTCCTTCAATCTTGTGTGTTTGTTCTTCCATCTGAGGGTCCCTAGTGAGCGTATGACGTGGTTGCACCAGATTTAATCTTCAAATCCAACGGTCCGAGATCCTTAAGTCACACTATAAATAAGACCCTAGGCCTAGCAATTTTTCTCATTCAGATTTTCTCCCAATTGGGTTCATTGCCTGAGGCTGGATCCTAAAAAGAAAATTTTTCTTGTGAGGAAATCTTTAATATTCTACGTCCTAGAATTGGATTCGATAAGGCCAAGGAATAGAGATAAGGACCACAGGTGAGTGTTTTGTAATTATTTTAGATTTTTAAGTAATTTAAAATAATAGGGTTCTCAATAGTTGTAGTTTTTCTGCAATTTTGAGACAGTTTTTATATAAGTTATTTACAGTTAGTCTTTAAAGTTCTTTTCAGTCTATTTTATTCATCTATTTTTACTCAACTATTTTATTCAGTTATTTACAGTTATTTGTATTTATTTACATCTGTTTTACGTTAGAATTTAGCCTGTAAATGCTAGTTTATTTTTATTCCTTTTTACAAGAATAAAATATAAAAATATAAAAAGAGGAGAATTCAGTAATATGGATTAAATAGAAATAAACACTGAATTTACAGAAATTAGATGTAAAATAAGAAAGAACTGTAATAAAAAGAAGATAGACCAAAATAGGCAAATTTGAGACATTTGCAAGCATGTTTATAACTAGTTGTTATAACTAAAAAGATAGAATAGAAGAGTAACAATTATAACATAGGTTATAATTAAGCAGAAAGAACAAAAAAGGCTTATTTTAAAACTTAGATTAAGTTAATAAGCAAATATAGCAGAAATAACAGGAGAGGCTTATTTTCAAACTTTCACTAAGTTAATAAGGAAGCATAGAAGAAAGGCCCATTCCAACAGCATTACCTTTCAGTCAGGAACTGATGGTCTCACAATAGTTAGGTGAGGCTGGGACATGCTTATGCTACTTAGGGTATAAAAGCGGCCAATAGACAGAAGCTCAAATCTGGGGATCTGGGCAAGGGGCGCAAACTGGAATTTGTTTGTTAGGACCAGTACCGAAAGCATTCCCTTTTAGACTAGTACCGATGGTCTCACAACACTTAGGTGAGGCTGGGCAGGATTCCCTTTCAGACTAGGACTAATGGTCTCACAATAGTTAGGTGAGGTTGGGCATGCTTATGCTGATTAGGGTAAATAAGAGGTCAAAATAGGGGGCGACAGTTAGTGTGTACCGGCGATGACCGAGCGTGCGACATCGATGGGGGTAAATAATTCGCTACTGTGTTCCAAGCGCTAAACATGTGTCTTTTGTTGTAACTAACAGGATTGGTTCACAGTGGCACAACAGAGATAGAAGGCCGATCAATGCGTAAAATTAGGATTTCAGCCTAATTAAAATAGGATTAGGGTTTCAACCTAATCACAACAATCTAAGATAAGTGCAAACAATCACAATCAAAGCAAATAGAATCAGAAATAGTATTTTATCCCAGTTTTATCTTTTCTGTATTTTCCTTTCATACTAGAACTGTTGCTTAGTCTATTATCTTTATCTTGCTTAAGAATGCTAGAAATTACTTTCACTCACCATACTTACAGTCTGACCCACTCATCTATTTCCCCTTTCCTCCATAGGCCAGCAGAATCGAGGACAGTAGATTCAGACCACATGGAGATGTATTCTTGGAGTTCTTCATGTATTCTTCTTCTTCTTTTAAGTTTTTTTTTCATTTGACTTTGGATGTATTGGTACTTTAAGAGAGGGTTGATTTTTATTGTTTATGTACTCTGATGATGTGACTGAGATTGTATTTTTCATGAGACATGTGTATTTGTGTTTTAAGACATATTCTATTCTGAAATGAAGTTTAATTTTAAATGCCTAGTTAGTATATAAATGTTTCCGCTGTTTTTATCTATTTTCCTTGTGAATCTTAGTCTCTATGATGATTAGCTATACCTATAACGCACCACATTTTTTAGTGTGCCCCTTTTGGGTATACTAAGGGGTGTGGGGTGTTTAGTGCGTAAGCTGGAACGCCGGACGTAGCCTCTTCAGCGAAGATGACTAAAACCAAAGATAGGAGGCATGGCAAGGGTTGGCAAACCCGTAGGGTGTATTCGACTCCTTTCTAGCAATACGGATACCTTCGGTTATTTTTGGCATGCCGGAGCGATGCACTTGGTCTTAGCAAGACCGGTTATGTTTTTCCTATGATACCCCAGCTAGACGGGTATGATTCTTCGGAACGATAACTCTGATCCTTGTGTAGAAGGACCGTTCTTGAAGTACCGAGGGCACCTCCATGGAAATCCTACATAATTAGCAAACGAGCTTTATCAGATTTTGATTTTATGACTAGTATTGTTGTGATGTACACAGCACATGCGTCATAGCTACTTGTTATTATTACTTTGGCGATTAGAGACTATTATAATATTAGATGATTTTCTATAAAAGTGTTTTGGTTATCGTATGGTAAAAACCCGTCCGTGTTTATTTGTAGTAAGGTCTTACGAGATACCTTTGTTTTTGAAAAGGTTATTAAAATTTAAAAATCAAGTTGATTGTGTTTTCTCACGCTGGTTTAACCAGACTGACCCGGGCGTGGTTTTTACTATATGCTCGAGTCAGACCGAGCATATTTTCCATGTTTACTTGGATATTTGGTGCTTCAAGAGAGGAGCTGGAGGCCTAGAGACGTATTCATGTAGATGATTATATTTTCCATTGCTTACATTATTGTATATTATTCAGCAATTATAAGGACAGGTTGTTATAACTGTCCATGCTGAGATAGGTTAGTGTACTCTGATTGATGTTTGTGTATATACAAATTATAGTTTTGTTTATGTGTAAAGGATTGTTATATATTATAAATTATTCGTTCCGTTGTGAGATTCGGTGTTTTTTAGTTCTTCTGTCTTCTTTCTTATTTCTTTTCCCTAACTATCCGCCTTTCTGTTCGATTTGGGCTTGACATATGTGGTTTATTGTCAGTTTAAATTGTACGAAAAAGTGGGTCTTTACATAGTGGTATCAGAGCTTAGTTTGAGTGAATACGTAGGCTTGGGTGGGATAGAACTCATTATAGATAGGGCCAGTGATGCCCTAAAATGAGTAACTCATTAGAGATAGGGTAAGTGACACCCTAGAATGGGTTTGAGTGTATAAGAGTGCGTATTTGTTAGTGATATAAAAATGTTTTGCATTATGTTTTTTATTTTGTTGAGTGGCTTAAGATTCTGGTCGATGCGTTTGGCCAATGTTATTGATAGGGATTTCCTAAACACTCGAACAAGACCAATTTACACAATATTGCTTTAAGATGGGTAAATGAAATAATTTTACCAGGAAATATATTTTATATAAAAGAAAAGTTTTCCATAGTTATTCTTGGTTGTGCTTGGTTGTTAATGGTGATAATATTCCATCATTATCATCTAGGATTTGATCGGTCATGCTCGTCCACTTCTGAGCATTGACTAATATCCAAAAATATATCTTGAATCTTCCTTTTTGAAATCTGGATTGGATAGATAGGAATTTTGGAAACATTAAAACGAGTACCTTGTGAATTAAATTCACAATTTGAATATAAGGAATTAATTGATAATAGTTGAGTTAAAATTTGATTTCTAAGAGAATTTGAATATTCTAGAATGGATATTTTAGAAATATGAAGATTGATTTGATTAAGCTTAGATAAATAATTTTTAATAAAAGAAAATATGAATGTTTTGAAATAATATTTTGGAAATAAGTTCCGATTCATTTTGCGATGATTGGAATAATCTTCTAAGTGACGATTGGATGTTTGTTGAGGAGAACGGTATTGTGCACTTAGTAAATTATTCTCTTTGTCATTGTACGGTTGGGACGAGTTTGAACCCGAACGAATCCAAAGAAAATTGGAATTGGATATTTCATTGAAATATTTTGCTGGAAATATATTTATGATATTGTTTCAAAATGGGTTTGAAAGAAAGAAGTGATTTTTAGTTAACTAGTTCGAGTGGCTCAAAAATAACTAAAATGGGTAAGAGATACGTTCGGATGGTAAACGTTCTCTTGAGTATTATCCTTCTAATAAGGGAATATATGATACTGTTTGGTAGTACCTAGTTCCTTGGTATAATTTTAGGGTCACCCGGGCTAACTATATTTTTTTTTCTTTGGATGAAATATATAGTATCATTTCAAAAAGTGTTTTGAATAAAAACCGGGTGTTTTAAACCCTTAAGTGAATTCAAAATAAAATTTTGAATTATGGTTTTGTATACCCTTAGAGGATGATAGGGGATTTTATAAGTTAAGCTGTGTATTATAAAATGCTTTCATAAATAATTTAGAAGTAATATAATTGGTATTAGGGATAACCAATTAAATAAGTGTGTGAGATGGACATAGATCATTTCCCTTTCCCATATAATTTGATCTGACATTCGAGTACAAGGCTCTGCAATGTTCCACACTGTTCTGAATAAGGATCTATTACTTGACCTTTGATGGCGAGCATTTGATGAGGGTTCTTGATACGGAACCAAAGTTTTCTATCATAGCTACAACTAGATAAGGAGAGCAGAGGTTCCTAATCAAGGAGCCTGATCAAGGTCCGCACTAGTAAATCAGGTGAGCGATACTGGTTTGGAAGTGGAGTCATGTATTCTAGTAGTGATCGAATCAGATTCTGTATAGGAATGATCTACGAACATCATGCGGGCTTATGAATAATATTGAGTGTTCTTATACTGGAAATTTCGGGGACGAAATTCTTTTAAGGTGGAAGGAATGTAACGACCTGGATTTTTAGCCATTTGTTATTAAAATAATTAACTAATTTTAAATATTGAAATATTAACTTTTATAAGTTGAATAATTTAATTTTATCTATTATTGGGGATATCTGAATATATAAATTAGATTATATAATTTTTAAACGTTAATTTCTGAATATGATAAAGTAGATATATATATATATGTATATATATTTCACTATTTCAAATTTATAATAAAATATCTATATATAAACAATTTCAAACTTATGATGAAGGATATATATAAGTATATATACATATATGTATATATGCTTATATAAAATAGTGTATATGTAAATATTTATATGGAAAAAATATGTATATGTAAATATCAATATATATGTATATATATACACACACATATGAAATCCATCATGACAAATTTCAAATCAAGCACACAAAACGTTAAATCATGCACACAAATTATCAAATCACTTATAAAATCAAATCAAGCTTAAAAAAAATCAAATCAGCCACATTGAAAAGAAAAGAAAAATTATATGAAAAATGTATAAAGCCTGTACATGTACAAAATCTCAGCCTCCTTTTTGTTTCAATGTCCCCGTTTCCATTATATATATATATATATCTATGCCTTGTGCACCTGTAAAAAGAAAATAAATAACAACAGATCTGCCACTAAAACAAAATCAGGTTAAGTGTTCAAAGCTTCGAGGGCAAGATTTAAACAAAGCAGTGTTCATCACTTTAAATGCAGTGAGTAAACACCATATTCTTGTTTACTGGATATTTCATATTATATATATAACTGTGATTTTTTGTTGAATCTTTGGTCTGTGTCAAGAGTATATGCATCTGTTGTGTTAATACGTATGTGTCTGTGTGTGTTTGACATGGTTAGCTACACCTATACTCAAAACACTGTGCTTCTTCTACATAATAGCTCCACTATTCTTGTTGTTTTTGATAAAAACAGTTTAAGCTTTAACTTTGAAATTCAATATCTCCACATCCCTTTACTTTTAAACCTTGATTCCATTGAGTGTAAAATATTTTAAAAATGATTTCATTAAATTTCATCAAGCAGGGAAAGAGAAAATTATATATAACCGTGAGTTGGTCATTAATGGTCGAGAATAAATTTCCATAATTTGAGAAATGGATCACACAATTATGATTGTTATGGAAAAATATGATTTTTAGAGGTGGTTTGAGAATTTTTAGTTAGATGTGGAGGGAGAATTTAGGGGATGAACGGATTTGGGTATTTTGTAAAATTCTGGTGACGTGGTCGATGGCATGGCATGGCGTTGGTCGTGAAGGAGGCTTGGGTAATGAAGGTTCCACGACAAATGTTGTGGTGATTTTTAATATAGTGTATTGGCTAGTCTAGGACAAACTAGGGTTTTAGAGGGGATTTATGTGATCTCGGGTTAGTGGATAATGGCAAAGCGGATAGGTAGAGGTAGACGTGCACATAGGGGGAAAAAGGAAGGGGAGGTTGTGGCGGAGCTCGGGGTAAGTTGTGGGGGCTGACGATGGCCAGGAGTCTCGTAGCTAGGTGGAAGAGTGGACACGGTCTTGTTCCACATTTAGGTCGAGGAGTTCGATTTTTCAAACTGAGGTTGGTCGCATTCCAGTTGGCCAGATGTGATGTGGAGACGTGGGCGAACTTGCGTGGATGGTCGGCGACAAGGATGGGTTATCGGAGGTCGTGTGCATGTGCATCGTTTCGTGCACGTTCCCTGATGTTTAAATAAGAGAGGAGAGTGGGAATTGGGGGAAGAAGAAGGGAAAGTATTTGGGATGGACCAGGTTGTTTTGGGTTGGATTTGTATTGGTTTGGGCCGGGTATTGGGATAAGCAAGTATAGGATTGGTTTTGTTTTAGAAGGGAATTGAATTAATTATTTAATAATCTACCAATTTAAAAACCATATTTCTTCTTCATTTAAATTCCAATCGACGAGCAGATTTTTGCGTCAGGACCATATTGTCGAATATTTTCATCTCAACTAAGATGCCAAGATTTTTTGCGATGTGAAAATTTAATGATTTAAACAAATTGAAGTGAAAAAATAAGTAAATTCATATTTAATTAATTACAGGTTAATTAATCGATTTACTTTAATGGAATGTTTGGTTTAAACCATTTACCTAATTTCTTTAATTGACCAATAATCGGGAGTAAAAATATCACTTGACTCAATTAATTGAAACCCATTTAGTCTGATTCGTAAATTGATTAATATTGGTTATTAATCGTTAATTGTAGTTAATGATCTATGTTATGTGTACCGATCCTGACTCGGCCTTCGAAAATCGGCACCTGTACTTCACTTGTACTCGAATGCCGCAGATTCAAACGCCAAATCTGGCCCGCCGGAGCTTATAACACGTTAAGTATAACAACACGGCGGAAGAAAGAAATGGATAATATCATATACATCAAAAATGATACAATATCCAGAATATGATATACAACAACGATATCTATATGATATAAGAATATCAGAGACAAATAATAATGTTACAGCGGAAACAACAGAAGTGATACTCCAAATGATCTTTAAAAGAGAATGAGTCCAACAACTCTAACATCAAGCTCGAACCACCATCACGTTGCACCAAGATAAGCAAGATCAGTCCATGAACTCCAAAAACTGAACTAGCTCCCGATAATCTACTAAACCTGACTATTTGAAAAACCCAACTCTAGACTGCCCGTGTGGAAAATTGTGGGCACCCAGAGTTTAGGAAGGGAACAATAAACTCCAGGTCAGTCATGGGACTGGTATGAGTAACAAAAACAGTTGTTGTGTAAAAACAGTTTATAATAGAAATTCGATATGCTTTTGGAAAATGAAACTACCATAAGACCTCCCACCACACACACAATGCAATCGCAGACTTGGAGGAGATTTCTTCTTATGATAATCAAATATGCTTAATACGAGAAAACTCTTTTGATATTATTACTAGTGCATGGTGTGAAAATCCTTTCGAAAATATAATATTAATCTTAGCCAGCATAGGTACCATTATACTATGCCTACTATAGCTGCCATGTTAAATAGCAGGTTCTACAACTAAAACTGTATTGGGTTCGTATTGGGAATTGGATTTCCAACAGATGGTCAGGCTAAGGAACTTCCTACTACCACATGGGTACGCCTCTGGAGGGACGTCCCGAGAACTAACTAGCTTTCTACTAACACAAGGCCGGGTTACCTCTTACTAGGTAACTACTACACGAGTATGCCACCTCCCGGTCGTTTGCGACCTTTATCCGAGGGCCCTCGATCACAAAGCAACAATCACACAGTAAATGAGATTGGAGCAACCACACAGGTAAAATATATGGGCTCCATACCATGATACCACCTTTTTCCAGAAGGAAATGACATACCCTAAAGGGTGTGTTAATCCTCTTATTCGCGACTTAACAGGAGACGACTTAAGGAGTTTGCCGACTTAAGAAACACTCCGGTTAAGGAATGCTCCGAGTTAAGTGGGTTGCCGACCTAAGAAACACTCCGGTTAAGGAATGCTCCGAGTTAAGTGGGTTGCCGACCTAAGAAACACTCCGGTTAAGGAATGCTCCGAGTTAAGTGGGTTGCCGACCTAAGAAACATTCCGGGTTAAGGAACAGCGTACGAGTTAAGATAATCTGTCACTTAAAAGCTAAGACCGACTTAAGTGGGTTGCCGACCTAAGAAACACTCCGGGTTAAGGAATGCTCCGAGTTAAGGAGGGTTCCGAGTTAAGAAACCTACGACTTAAGACTGTTGCCAACTTGATGACTTAAGGATCTCCGACCTACAACTTATGGTAAGTCGCTGCCGACCTATGACTTCAGTTGAATAGCTCGTATTCAGGAGTAACTAAAAGATAAGAGCTCCTATCTCGTCACCGACCTAGGACTTGACGAACAGAATCTCACCCAGAACCAATCCTATAAATAGAGCTCCAACTCCAACGAGAGAGGGACTTTTGGCCATTCATTTCTTCAAGCGCCGTTACTCTGTCGAACTCTCCACTCATTCAGCAATCAAAGATCTTCAAGCATTCGAGACACTACAACAAGCTTCGAGAGGAATTCCTTACATCCAACACGGATTCATCGAGTTTCATCGTCGAAGATTGAGCTAGTAGTCAAGATTGTTTCTTGTGATCAAATTGTACTGTTTTCATAAGATATTTGTATCGATTTGTAACCAGATTCAGTAATAAAGAGATCCAAAGTGGACGTAGGCTTAATCTCAAGCCGAACCACTATAAAGTGCTATCTTTTACTGCTTTTCTGCGAGTTTACTGCTTAAATTCTATTCCCGTCACACGGGTGGTGCTTTCACGATTCTATTACACACCGGGTGTTAGCGTTCACTTTTTAACGTTAACACTGTGGTGCTTTCACTGAGAATCGAACTCAGGAAGATTGTCATCATTGCTTCACGAAAATTCGTCGATCATATCTCTTTCAAGACTAGAAGTCTATCTAATATAATGGCTCCTGGAAGAAAGCGTAAGGCTGTCAGATCTGAAGATGTTCATGATAATACCGCCACTTCCATTTCTCCAAGTCAAGCAGCTCCAAGCGTCGGGGTGACGCGAGAGGAGCTAGACGCTGCTGTGTCCGGACTATACCAACAGATTGAAACTCAGAATAATCTAATGATAGAAAAATTGAACGCTCTGCTCGGCGCTAACCAAAGACCAGTGGGTAATGAAGAAAACATCACTGATGCTCTTCGCAACTCCGAAGGAAAAAATATTCCTCAAGGGGGATCAGGTGCTGCTGAAGGGGCACCCCTCCAAGCTGAAGGATCTAGGCCATCGCCAATTTTCCGCGAACATCTGCCCGGACAAACTTTTGAGAAAATGGCCGAGGTCTATTCCGCCAAATCTGTGAACAATGAGGAATATCTTTCTGGCATGATCAAGCAAATAATGAAAGAGAGCATGCAAAGAGATGAAGATGAGAGCGAATGGGGATTCGCACCGAGTAGAACTCCGTTTACCGAGAAGATTCTAAAGGCTGAATTTCCTAGAAAATTTGTTCCCCCCACCATTCCTGCTTATCGGGGAACAAGTGATCCAAATCAATTCTTGTATAAATACGACTGGCACATGACCGGCGCAAGAGCAACTGATGAAATAAAGTGCCGATATTTCCCAGTATATTTGGAAGGAGTAGCACTTCTCTGGTTTACCAAGCTTCCTGTCCGATCTGTAGATCAGTTTTCTGATCTGACCCGAAAATTCAAAGAGCAATTCACGCTATACGCTTCAAAGGCAAAAGACATAATGTCATTGTCCAGTCTTGAACAGAATCCGGGAGAGCCTATTAAGTCATTCCTGAACCGCTTCAATATAGCTCTGGCAGAAGTCGATAACGCAGAGCCACGAATGATCTTGACCTATTTGATGCGTGCTATCGACAAATCGAGCGAATTTTGAAAATGGCTGAAGATGAAGTAGCCAAATTCGCTTGAGAAATTCTACAAAAAGGATGACGAATTTATACGCCTAGAGAATCTTTCCGCATCAGCTAAAGTTGTGACAACAGTGGTGGAAAATAATGCTACAGTTCAAAGCAAGAAAGAACCTGCAAATCAGAAAAGGGAAAGTAATGGTGGGAAGAGGCAAAAAGATCTCAAAAAGCCCCGCTTCCTTAAACCTTCAGACTTTACTCCTCTGACCGATACCCCGAAGAATATTTTCATCGCCACTAAGGATGCTGTTGAATTTCCAAAACCACCGGCCGTGAAAGTTGGGAAGAATGCTGTTCAAAGCGGAAGATTTTGCAAGTTTCACAACCAACCAGGGCATGATACCAATGAGTGCCGCCACTTGAAAAGCCTGATTGAAGAATTGTTAAGAGAGAATAAGTTGCAGCAGTACGTCAAGAGGAATAGAAAAGACCCGTCTTCATCTAACCAAGGGCAACTACCCCCAGCTCATTCATCTGGTTCAGGAGAGAGGCCTGCTGAAAAGGAAAGACCTATTATCAATGTGATTACAGGAGGACCTCATCCAGCTGGGAGGAGTTGGGGTGAGATGGAAAGGTATGCTAGAGCTTTGAAGTATGCTCCGACTGAAGAAAGTGTCTTGATCTTGGAAGATGCTGCACCTCTAAAGCAGCAGAAGACTTTTCATGATGATATTATGTTCAGAACCAGGGATTCTATTGATGTGGAAGCTCCTACTGAGGACCCTTTGGTTGTTTCTGTCGGTATTGGGTCGGCTATTGTCAGAAGAGTTCTGGTTGATAGTGGTGCTTCGTGCAAGATACTCTTTAAAAAGACATTTGACCAAATGAAAATTCCAATGACAGATGTACAAGCCTCTTCACACAAAATTACCGGATTTACAGGAGAGCTGAAACAGCCAATTGGAATGGTGGACTTGTTTGTTGAAATGGACGAGGGGCAGAAGAAGTTGGTTCGGAAGCAAACTTTTGTAATTGTTGATGGATTCTCCACCTATAACGCTTTCTTGGGTCGGCCTACTCTTGCTGCTTTCAGGGCCGTCCTCGCTCCATGGTGCTTAACAATGAAATTTCCTACTGATAATGGGATTGTTGTTATTAAAGGAGATCAGAACGCAGGACGAGAATGTTATCTTGTAGAACTCCGAGAGGCTAGGAAAAGAGAAATGGGGAAAGATGCGGCAGCTCCGCTCCGCATCAAGGAACCAACCCTGTAGCAACTACGGAGTGGCCCCTGTACTGGCGAACACAGCAATGCAAGAAAAGAAATGGATCCCAGGAAAGCTAGTACAGGGGAAAATAGAGTGGTACCCGTGGAGGTAACGGTACCAATATCTGTTGACTCGAAAGACCCGAACAAAGTACTCAATGTGGGTTCACAGCTAAGCATAACAGTTCAAAACACGCTGATATCATTCTTAAAAGCCAATCTAGATGTGTTCGCTTGGTGTCACGCTGATATGTGTGGGATCTCCCCGGAAATTGCTGTACATACTCTGAACATTGATCCAAAATTCACGCCAGTGAAACAGAAAAGAAGAACTCAAGGCCCAGAAAGATCGACAGCACTAAAGGAAGAAGTCGATCGGCTCATGGAGAACGGCTTTATCAGAAACTCCACTTATCCAAATTGGGTTTTATTGGTCAAGAAGGCAAATGGAAAGTGGAGAGTATGCATAGATTTCTCAGATTTAAACAAAGCATGCCCCAAAGATTGCTTCCCGCTGCCCAGAATTGATCAATTGGTGGATGGAATAGCTGGGCATGAGTTGTTATCGTTTATGGATGCTTATTCTGGATACAATCAGATTATGATGCATGAGCCGGATCAGGAAGACACAAGCTTTATTACATATGTGGGTCTCTACTGCTACAAAGTTATGCCTTTCGGATTAAAAAATGCTGGGGCAACCTACCAAAGGCTCGTCAATGCAATGTTCAAGCCTCAGATTGGTAGAACCATGGAAGTTTATGTCGACGATATGTTGGTAAAATCAAAGAAAGTTGTAGATCACATGGGACACTTGGAGGAAATGTTCGCAATTCTTCGAAAGTACGGAATGAAGCTCAATCCATTGAAATGTTCGTTCGGAGTAGAATCTGGGAAATTCTTGGGTTTCATTGTGAACGCCAGGGGCATTGAAGCCAATCCTACTCAAATCACAGCTCTAAGGGAGGTCAAAGCCCCTAAAACAAAGAAAGAAATGCAAAGTCTCAATGGAAAAGTCGCTGCTCTGAGTCGCTTCATTTCCAAAGCCACAGACAAATGCATTCCCTTCTTTGACGCTCTAAAGAAAGGAAAGAAAATTTTTGAATGGACTCCCGAATGCCATAATGCTTTCGATGAACTAATTCATCATATGGAAACACCTCCGGTTCTCTCCAAGCCTACTGACGGTGAAGACCTTTTCATCTATTTAGCAATTTCATCTCACGCCCTCATTGCAGCACTTGTACGGGAAGATATAAAAGTACAACGTCCAGTCTATTACATCAGTAAACGGTTCACTGGGGCGGAGATGAATTATTCGAAGATAGAAAAGCTCGCCTATTGTTTGCTAATTGCTTCCAGGAAGTTGAGACCATACTTTCAAGCTCATCCTATCAAGGTTCTTACTGATCAACCTCTAAAGCAAGTCATGTTTCGTCCTGAAACTTCGGGTCGTTTTTTGAAATGGAACATTGAACTTAGCCAGTATGACATCACTTACCACCCCCGAAGAGCAATCAACGGACAAGCTTTAGCAGATTTCATTGCGGAATCTACTGACAAAGGAGACAATAAGGAAGAAACAGCTGACTGCATTCCAATACAGTGGAAGTTATATGTTGACGGCTCAAGAAATGATTATTGTTCTGGGGCAGGGGTTGTACTTGAAACCCCCGAAGGACGATCATTATGTTATGCATTGAGACTGGAATTTCCTTCAACAAACAATGAAGCAGAATATGAAGCACTTATTGCCGGTTTAAAAATCTCCAAGGAACTAAACATCAAAGTGTTACAGATTTTCAGCGATTCTCAGCTTATTGTTTGCCAGGTAAAGAAAGAATTTCAAGCCAAAGGAGGAAATTTGCCTGCATATTTGAATAAAACTTCCGAACTCCTCAATGATTTCGATCACTATTCAATAAGCCACATACCTCGAGAGGAAAATATGAAGGCAGATTCTCTAGCAAAGTACTCAAGTTCCGGAGAAGCTCAATTACTAGGATTAGTTCCTGTAGAAGTTCTGTCAGCTCCAAGCATTGATGAAATGGATGTTGATTGGATTATGGCTACGTCTCAAGAGCATGAATCATGGATGACTCCAATCAAAGAATACCTACTCAGTGGTTCCCTGCCAGAAAGTTCTAAGGAACGTCGAAAACTATTGAGGAAAGCATCAAGGTATATAATTCAAGATGGGTGATTGTACAGACGGGGATTTTCAATGCCTCTGCTCCGATGTGTAACTAAGGAAGAAGCCAAGACAATTCTAGCCGAGATACACGGAGGAGAATGTGGAGATCATTCAGCTGGTCAAACTTTAGCCAAGAAAGTTCTCCGATATGGGTATTTCTGGCCTGACATTAACCGAGATGCTGCTATTTACTCTAGAAAGTGCGACAAATGTCAAAGATTTGCAAAAATACCAAAAGCACCATCCACCGAACTCACACAGATGGTCAGCCCATGGCCATTCGCCATTTGGGGGATAGATCTAATCGGACCATTACCAGTTTCCAAATCAGGAATCAAATATGCTATCGTAGCCGTTGATTATTTCACCAAATGGGCTGAAGCTGAACCTTTGGCCACCATTACTTCTAAAAAGATGATAAATTTTGTAACGAAAAATATCATTTGCAGATATGGTGTGCCACAGAAAATAATCACAGACAACGGTACTCAGTTTGAAAGTGAAGAGTTCCAGGATTTTTGCAAACGATTCAGAATTCGGAAAAGCTTCTCAGCAGTGGCTCATCCGCAGGCAAACGGGCAAGTGGAAGCAGTAAATAAAATCATCAAGTCAACCATCAAAAAGCAACTCGAAAGAGCAAAAGGTGGTTGGGTTGATAAGCTTCCATTAGCACTATGGGCATACAGGACTACTCACAAAACTGCAACTGGGCACAGTCCATTTTCACTGGCATACGGATCAGAAGCAATGATTCTAGTGGAAGTAGAAGTTCCTTCACATAGAAGAGTTCATTTCAACGAAGCTGAAAATGAAAAGCTACAACTTGAAGCACTTGATTTTCTTGATGAGAAAAGAGAAGAAGCTAGGCTCAGAGTTTCAGCTTATCAGCAAAGGATAGCCAGGCACTTCAACTCTAAAGTTCGCCAACGCAGCTTTGAGGTCGGGGACTTAGTTTTGAAAAGGATCATGATGGCAACTGGTGTGTTTGGACCAAACTGGGAAGGACCATATGCCATTGGCAGTAAACTTCTTGATGGCACTTTCAAACTCATAACTGTTGAAGGAGATCCAATTCCAAGAGCCTGGAACAGCAACCACTTACGTCCTTATTTTACTTGAAAGAAAAAGCTTTGCTCAAAATTGTAAAATAGCGATGAATGTATCAGTTGTATTGTAAAACATTGTAAATCAGTGTGAATGAAAGCTATAAAGTGGATGTAGGCCCGATTCTTGGCCGAACCACTATAAATCTTGTGTTCTTTACTATTTCATAATGCCTGTTTTATTTCGATATGTAAATACTTTAAATGTATTGCTAAAATGTCGATTCAAAATTGCAGGACATTAAAACAAGGCTTGCTCGTCACAAAGCCAAGCGACCTCTATAAATCACCTGTTACGCAAATACCAAGCGACAAAAAATTCCAAATACAAATCCTATACAAGGAGAACTTCACATAAAAAGTTGGCGACTCCACTGTGGCAAACCTTTGTTAATTGGTTGAGATTGTCGATATGAACAGACATCCAACTAGATAACTTGCGTTTGTCCCGTGAAGTCGTTCAACAGTGAAGTCCACTTCTTCGAACACAGCAATGTAAGGAAAGAAGATGCACTTGGAAACGATAATAAAAGATCGCTAATGAGCAGATGATGATAGAACATTGCCAAGCAAACAAAGAAGCAGCCAAAAGGAGGTATGCTTCTCAATAAAAGGGCCAGTAAGAACCACCGAAGGGACACCTTCCCAAGCAGAAGGAACAGGGCCCTTGCTAACTGATCGTAATGCATCCGATCAGGCAGCTTGCGTCTGTCCCGTGGATCTACTTGCCTCTGAGACGCAACCTTCCTGGCACACCAACCAACCAACGCTCCTTCTTAAAGGTCAACAAAGCCCTCTAACGAGGCACGCCAAAAAACGAAAATGCTTTCCTCAATCAAAAAAGATTGGTGGAACCACCGGAGGGGCACCTTCCCAAGCTGAAGGAACAGGGCCCTTGTTAGTTAATTGCGATCGTTTATGCAAACGAACATCCAATCAAGCAACTTGCGTCCGCCCCGTGGATCCACTCAACCATGAGAAAGTAACTTCCAGGCAATCAAAAAGCCCTCTTCGGAGGCACAAGCCCTTTTCGAAGGCACAAGCCCTCTTCGGAGGCACATGACCTCTTCGGAGGCAAAAGCCCTTTCCCAAGGCACCACAAGCCCTCTTCGGAGGCACATGACCTCTTCGGAGGCAAAAGCCCTTTCCCAAGGCACCGCAAGCCCTCTTCGGAGGCACAAGCCCTCTTCGGAGGCACAAGCCCTTTTCGGAGGCACAAGACCTCTTCGGAGGCACAACTCTTTAAGAGGAGCCCTCTCCGGAGGCATGTCCCAAAATAGAATACTCGAACGAAAAGCCTTCTCCGGAAGCACAGTTCAACTCTCAAAGGAAGGATTAACTTGTTCATCTCAAAAAGTTCCTCCTAAAAAAGTTGAAATACTACAAAATTCTTTCAGAAAAGTTCATTTCACTGCATAGGAAAATTCACTTTTTAACAAATAAAAGTGATCATCCCCGAAAGTTGAAGCGTTCTTCAGAAAGAGAAAATAAAAACTCCTCTAAAGACTAGATATACTCTATTAAAAGCAGAATGATTCTTCCCTTAAAAGCGGAGTAATTATTCTCTGAAATAAGAGTATTAGTCTTGAAAAAGCTAGGAATATTGCAATGCACTTACGGTATGGGGGCAATACTATACAATTCAATTATATTAATAAAAGCAACATGCCACAAGTTCATTGCAATATCACGAAAAATAGATGTGGAATAAATGTATTCCCAAACACAGACAAAAAGTTTATACAAGTAAAAGGAATCGTTTATTCTACACTAAAAAAGAGAAACAGATGCGTTCTCACATACACAAGAAGTTGTACAAGTAAAATTACTGTTTTATTTAGTACTATGAAAATTCTTTACATGTGCAGATATCTCAAAAAAGCAAAAGCAGGGACCGGTACCCGCACAATCTCAGGTCTATACATGTAAAAAGTAAAATAAGAAGTAGAAAGTCCAGCTTGTCACTCCTTCTTTCCGCCACCCTTGGAGCCTTTGCTTGGCCTAATAGTTAATTTCGGAATCCGATGTGGATGGGACGGAGAAGGAGGAGTGGTTGGGTCTTCTTCTGTTTTGTCTTCCCCAGTCGAAGCACTTCTCTTCTTCTTCCTTATGGCACGCTTCCCCTTCCTCTTCGAAGAAGATTCGCTCCCCGGAGTAGCAAGCAATGTTGAAAGCTTCGGGTCATCATCTAGAGACCGCTCCGGGGTCTTCTCGATGTCTTCAAGATCCTCCGCCTTCTGCTCCTGCGAAACAGCCGGATCGTCCAAGCCTTGAAGAGCTTCGATATTTTCTGCCTGCGATCCCGGTTGGGAAGCAGAAGGAGGAGTAATCTGTGAAGATGGAGGGACAGCAACTGAAAGAGTGGAAACTTGTGCAGTGTTTGGTGCCTCCGCTGTAGAAGAAAAGAAGTTAAAATCAACATCTCCCGAAAATAGAGAAGGTATCGGTTCACCAAAGTTTAAGTAACAAGTAAGAAGGTCATCAAACTCGGTTAAATCAAATAACTGGTTCATTGGGCCCGGGATGACACCAAAATTACCTGGAGGAGTTGGCTTCGCAAGGTCAATCCCAAATTTCTCGGCTTCAGTATCGTCCGGTGCCTCATCCTCAGTGGGAGTGGTCGCAGTTTCTTGGGCAATTTTAGCTGGGAGTGAAGAATGGGAGCCGGAATCCATAATGTTTACATCGGCCGAAGTGGAAGTATGAACAGGAGCAGTTAAAGGAGCTTCCTCTTTTGAAAGCTCTTCTCCCAGTGATTCAGCCCGTGCTTTAGCAAGCTGCTCCTTCCCTTTAACAAGAGCGGCGCGAGCCTCATCATCAAGATAGCGAGCCTCGAGTTCTACTTCATCGTAGCCGGCACCTTTAAACATATCAATTGCGGCTTCCCACACTTCAGCCAGAGTGATTTCATAATCCGGACCCAGAAAAGCAAGGCTCCCACGACCCAGAACGCTGTGTAAATAAAAGTCGAATAAGGTAGAGCTGATGTTTGCTTTCGTTGCCTCATGTGATTGCTCAGCCGCTTCTTTTTCGGCAATGGAGCAACCCGACCAGTAATAGCCTCATCACGCTCTGTCTCAGCTTTAGCGAGTCGAGACTTTAGTAACTCAATCTCCACGTTCTGGGAGGTGACTTTTTCCCGCAATTCAGCATTTTATGTGCGATATTTCTCAGCAATGTGCTGTTCAGCGGCAAGCTTCATTTCGACATCTCTTTGTGCAGCATACGCATCCCGCACTTGCTTCTGAAAGACTTCTTCTTTTTGAGTGTGTGATGCAGAAGAAGAGGCGAGATTTTCCTTAAGCTGCTTAACTTCAGATTCAAGCCTTGCATTATCATCCGCAATGTTCGTCATCTCCGTGTCATGCTGCTTGCACCATTTATCCCATTCAGCTTTATTATTCTCCAGAGTCAGCATGTTTTCGAGATTCATGTGGTTGACTCTCTGGAGTTCATTAACAAGTTTCTGCCATTGCAACATCCTCTCAATGTTAAGCCTAACTACATCAAGACTTTTAAGCATGTTTTGCTTTTCGATTGGGACCAAATCCAGGTCAAAACGCACTCCTTTTAAGCACCAGTTTGGAAACCGGCTTTGAAGTGTTGGAGGGCCGTCTTTAACCTGATATTAGGGCTTGCTGATGATCGTTTGGATATCGGTTTTCTTTAAAGGAGGAGAGCCGGTCGGAGTATCAGAAGGGATAGGAGCATCAGGTTTCTCAGAAATTACAGATGCGTCACTTGGCTTGGACCGTTTGCTTGATTCGTCAGTAATATGAGTCTTCCCCTTGTCATCATAAGACTTTCGCTTATGAGAATCGTAACTTCTGTAAGAAGAATCATATCGATCAGCGTCTCTTCTTCTCTACCGCTGCTCATAATCCCATTTTTCTTGAGCCTTCCTTTGAGCCCTTTCCTCATCTGTCTCTCTCTGGTCACCAAGATATCTCCTAAAGTCATAAGATCCACGACCTCAATGGCACTGAAATGAGTCATAGTATGAGCCGGTACGTCCCATCGGAGAATCTGAAAACGGAAAAGAAGTAAAGTTTAGAAATTTCCAGAAAGAAAGAGTAAATGCTTATAAGTGCAGAAAAATCCTAAGTGTGTGCGGCGTGCGAACTACGTGCGTCAAACTACAAACCACGCTTTAGTGCGGGAAGGGAGACGACAGGTGTAGAAGGCGTCGAAGTTTGTTTCAAAGAGGAAGTCGCTTCAACGACAGGAGAGTTCGCTTTTGGAATATTATCCTTGAAAAGCTCTTGAGAAGTTATCATTATGTCACTCAAGTCATCAAAGGTGTCATCATTATGATACTCAGCAGAATTCTCCTTCTCAACTTCCACATTGGCAGATTTTTCAGAAATTCGAGGATTTTCTTCCTCTTCAATAATTGGAGCAAGTGCCGGTTTGCTGGACGTTCCCGCAACACCAATAGAAGTAGAACACTTTACTAATGCAGTGTTTACAGTTGGCTCCTCTGAAGCCATCTCTTCCGTTGAAGCTGGGGCATCTGATGTCTGTGATGGAAGATTAGAAACTTCACGAGGCTGGGTAAAGTGAGAAGAGTGTAAAAGGCCGAATTGATGTAAAAATTCGTCTGTCAATAGAAACTGGATACTCCTCTCCTCAACCGGCACCGCCATAAGCCTCTCAAAAGTCACTTTGTGACCGGGATCTCTAGAAGGAGGAGGAAGTGCTGAAAAGAAAAAAGGCAAAGTTAGCACTTGGTAACTCGTACTTCGGTAAGTTTGAAAGAACATGAGAAACAGAGACAATTGATCTTACTTCCTACTCTCCAGATAGCGTAAAATCCCGGGGGACAGCGAACATAGAAAAACGGGCTTAGGAAACTATGAACACTCTCAGGGAGACCGGTGATCAATTTACGATTTCTAGCACTCCTTACGACTGTGATAGAAGGATGATCTTTGTTTTTAGCGAAAGTGCACAGATAGCGAATTTCTGCAAAACTGGGAAAACGGTCCAGCGTTCTCCTAAAAAGCAAACACAGTCCCAGCAAGATGGAATAGCCGTTGGGGTGTAGTTGAAAAGGGGAAATAGATAGTCGGAGGAGAAGTTCTCGAAGACAGTCGTTAAATGGGGGGATAGCTCCACTCAAACACATTTGGCGGTTAACTGCGACAAAGCCATGGGGCGGCCTATCAGCAGTATCATTTATTCCAGGGAGCAAAGAGTTAGCTTCGGCGATGCCAAACTGGATGCATAGTTGACGAAAGACTTTACGGCTCAGAGTGGTAGGAGTCCTTTCTGGAGGATCATTCAGCGGGACAGCAACTGGAAATGTATCTTCAACTTGCTCTATTCTTTCTTGTGGAGAAGACATTCTACACAATCAGCTGAATGTTCAAATGTGAAGGTGCACGTTTCCTAAAAAGTGTGGAGTGCTGTGCAAAACTAATGAAAAATAAAAGGCAAGCATAACTGGAATTAAACTAGTTGACAATCAATCGATTACTAAATTTCAGAACCTGTTAATCTCCAAGTGCAGTGTTAATACAAACAAATCAGTTTTGGTTGACTATCACGATTTTGTTTTAATACTTCACTTGAATTGGTTATTGTACAGCATTTCATTCATATTCATTCAATTTAACTTTTTCTTTATCAACTAATCTGTCGTTCGATGTGGGCAGTCAGTGACAGTATATTCGACCCAGTATTTTGTAAATGTTGTATTAAGCAGGATTGTTAGCTTGCAAATTGAAGCAATCTGCAAAAAGAAATACATGCAACACAGTTCATAGTTCAACAAGTTCGAAGTCCAGGCAAAGTTTAAAAGCCAAGTGCTAAGTCGCCGAAGATTCAAGTACTAACTCGGTGACGACTTAAGAAAGATTTCCTATGGGTTAAGTTAGGTCGTTGGTTCTCTGATTCTTTGGGTCATCAGCCATAACACATAAAGATATAAAGTTCCGGTTGAAGACAACACATGTGCTAACTCGTCCACGACTTAAAGGTTATGAGGCGAGCTAGGGTAAGTCGTTTATACTACAAGTCGTTGGCATTTCAGATCAGCAATTCCTGAGTCATAGGTCGGATAAAGAAGCAAAAGCTCTAATTCGAGGCAACAAGAAATCCACCAAGTCCTAACTCAGAAACGACTCAAAACTTAGGTCACGAGAAATTGCTAAGTCGGTTCCGACTTAAATCATGGAAGTCACTGGGTCACACGAAATTGCTGAGTCGTGACCAAGCCAGAATCTCAACCAGCTTTCTTCCCTAACTCTTAACCCGTTAACCCAATAGCCTCACAGCCAATGGCAATCCTCGTTCCCTCACACCACCGGATCACCCAAAGAACCAATTCGAATCGCCTCAGATTCGCTGTGAATCCGATATATTCCTGCTCTATCACAACTACAACATGGTCAATGGCAATTGCAAGACAATTGAAGGGTTATTCATGGTGAATTGCGGCGCCTAAAAACAAGTGGGAGTCAAAAATTAGGAGGTTATCAATTCGACAATGGACATGGGTGAACGAAGATCGGATCGACTTACGAAGTATAACGGGAAGATGATCGGCGATTGAATGGTTGGAGTTTATCTCTAAAAGCTCTAAATCGCGTCAATGGCTGATTCGAGGAGAAGAATAGGTGAGGAAGAGGGAGAGTTTCTCAACTATTTATACGCTGGAAGGTGAGTCGACTTACATGGTGTACGACCTAAGACTTATGTTAAGTCGTCTCCGACCTAACCAAAAAGCAAATTAAGGAAATCGAAGTATATGACCTACGACTTAGGCACACACTTCGAGGGGCAAATGTTAATCCTCTTATTCGCGACTTAACAGGAGACGAATTAAGGAGTTTGCCGACTTAAGGAACACTCCGGTTAAGGAATGCTCCGAGTTAAGTGGGTTGCCGACCTAAGAAACACTCCGGTTAAGGAATGCTCCGAGTTAAGTGGGTTGCCGACCTAAGAAACACTCCGGTTAAGGAATGCTCCGAGTTAAGTGGGTTGCCGACCTAAGAAACATTCCGGGTTAAGGAACAGCGTACGAGTTAAGATAATCTGTCACTTAAAAGCTAAGACCGACTTAAGTGGGTTGCCGACCTAAGAAACACTCCGGGTTAAGGAATGCTCCGAGTTAAGGAGGGTTCCGAGTTAAGAAACCTACGACTTAAGACTGTTGCCAACTTGATGACTTAAGGATCTCCGACCTACAACTTATGGTAAGTCGCTGCCGACCTATGACTTCAGTTGAATAGCTCGTATTCAGGAGTAACTAAAAGATAAGAGCTCCTATCTCGTCACCGACCTAGGACTTGACGAACAGAATCTCACCCAGAACCAATCCTATAAATAGAGCTCCAACTCCAACGAGAGAGGGACTTTTGGCCATTCATTTCTTCAAGCGCCGTTACTCTGTCGAACTCTCCACTCATTCAGCAATCAAAGATCTTCAAGCATTCGAGACACTACAACAAGCTTCGAGAGGAATTCCTTACATCCAACACGGATTCATCGAGTTTCATCGTCGAAGATTGAGCTAGTAGTCAAGATTGTTTCTTGTGATCAAATTGTACTGTTTTCATAAGATATTTGTATCGATTTGTAACCAGATTCAGTAATAAAGAGATTCAAAGTGGACGTAGGCTTAATCTCAAGCCGAACCACTATAAAGTGCTGTCTTTTACTGCTTTTCTGCGAGTTTACTGCTTAAATTCTGTTCCTGTCACACGGGTGGTGCTTTCACGATTCTATTACACACCGGGTGTTAGCGTTCACTTTTTAACGTTAACAGGGTGCGACCCACATAACCTTGCCGCATCTTCTTGTTTCGACCATTTCCGGTTTGTGAGGTCCGATGAGGTCTCGTCCACAAAGCTACGCTTCTTCAAAAAGCCATGCTTTGATCAACAAATGATCACCAACACACAGCAACACTTAGCATGCCACACTACCAAATTGGGAGTATATCACTGATAACCTTCAACTACATAACCTCTGAGCTCGTACGTCTCAGAGAAGGGTGTTAAGCTAAGAGAATAAATTCTACGCCACCAAACAGAAATGTATTTGAAAGAAATCAGCTTTATATCTCAAAGTGTAATGTCAGACATACAACCATACAAGTCTGTTCCGGGTTCGAACAGAACCGAAGGCACTTCCAAAGAAGCCCTTGCAAATCCGGGTATTCACAATCCCGATCGGACTTCCCATCACTTAGGGAATCTCTATACCGTAGCTACTCAGTGCAGAGACAATTGATAGGTTATCCTATCGTTCTCGCAAACACCCGGTCTTCAACACCGGTCTTCATATGCTATCCATTTACGTCATATCACTATTCGGAATGGGTTATATGACACAAAGTCCCCTCCCGGCTAAACCGAATGGTGAGCGCAATATTTTAAAACATATGGATATTGGGATTTCAGTTAAGTCACAACTTATTACCCAAAACTTTTCTTCAAATGGTTTAAACAAATTACCATTTTCAATCTTTTACACAAAAAGATTCATTTCACGAAGTTCACCAAGTTTTTCACACAGATTCATTCACAGATTTCCATTTCAATTGGATTAACTCATTAAATCTTTAAGTCAAAGATTTAACTTATAGCTTTCAAAACACGTTTCCAAAGGTTTATTCATAACTTGGAAAACTATTTTTCATTTCAAATCTTTTATAGATAAAAGATACACCATTTAAAATACTTTTCAATTTCAAAACAAGGTTCAACCGTTTTAAATTTCAAAACTTTATGGTGTTATCCAAAATAACTTTATCCCCAAAACTCCTTTTCCAAAGCTTTTCACATTTAACCCGATTCCATGTCCAAACCATTTGAACTCAAATTTAATTTTTAAAACCATTTCAAAAATATGTGACTTAATCGATTTCCTCGTGAAATCCATTTTTGTGTGTGTATGGTGTGGTCCAGGGGTTTCACACAATAGTGCAACATCATTCAATCATCACAGATTCAAACAAAGAAATGTAGTTGATAAGTGGTATAAACTATAATGCTTATCGTTCATCCACAGATTCACAGATAATATACAAATGTATCACAAATAAATGAATAAATTATACACAGCTCAATCCACAGAACAAAATATCACAGATCAGATAGGACAATCAATTCAAGGCATCTCATTCAATACAATCATTCTTAAGTAAGGTCAAGCATTTAATAATCATTTATACGCAGGATTAATTAATTATTTAATCCTAATAAATTCAATTAATTTCCAATTAAATTAATTACTTATGAATAAATTATCCAATCCTGATTAATTAATTACAAATCATTTGATATAAATTAATTTATCAAACACCTTAATTAATTATTCTTAATTAATAAATGATTCTTAATTAATCACATTAATTAAATTAACCTCTAAACCAATTACATAATTAATTAACCCCTTAATTAATTATTTTAAGAAATTAAACCTTTAATTACTTACCATTAAGCAATCATCTCATAACAATTAATCATTAATTACCAATTAATCTTTATCGTTAAATTAATTTACTTTAATTAATCTTTAATTAATCTTAATAAATCTCCATTTGATTAATTATTCTTAATTAATCATAATAAGTAATTATCCCTTAAGCAATTATCTTTTAATCACTTTCATAAATGAATTAATCTTTGATTTCTTAGACTTTAAATAAATTAAGAGATAAATCACTTATCTTAACTAATTCAAAATACTCTACTTAAAAACCTTTAACAAATCCCAAACATAACAAAAATAATGATTTAAAAGAATTTGTTAAGAATTGTTTAACTTAATTTTGTTAAAAGTTTTAAACTGAAACTTCAAATACTCGAGACGAAACCCAAGCCTAACCCCATGCTTCCTGAACACGTCCCCGAGAAACTTGCTTCCTCTTTTCTTTCGGGTTCGACTTCGAGCCAGTGCCAAAATTCCCCGAGAAAACTTCGTCTTCCCAAACATTACAACCTTTTCCAGATATGAATGATACTTGTGCACATGCACAGTCCAGCCAATGAACTCCGATCAACTCTACTGTCATCCCCCCTTCGTCGACGATCGACTCGAGTTCCCAGACCACCCAAAAACCCAAAACGCTGACGAACTTGAGATTTGACCATCCAACCCAAACTGGAACAAAACTTCGATCAACTATATCGATTCGCCCCGCCGCCTCAGGTCACCAGAGGTCATGAAACTTCAGCCAACCACTCGCCAACGTCCCTGCTATCATCCCCTAGAATCCTATCACGCTCGATCGAGCATAGACGGCGAACGAATCGAAAACCCATACCTCGATAAAACTAGGTTTAGAAACTTCCAAAGCTTGCCGCCGCCACCACGATGATGGAGTACACCTCCGACCCTTTTTCCCACCATCGCCGTAGGCTCCTCCACCTCCACGCGGAACCCCGGCCTCCAGAACGTCGCCCATCGGTGGAATTTGGCAAAATTCCATTTTCCGTTCGAACCTAAACTGCTCTTCCACCTTAGCTCTAAAAATTATGATTTTAACTTTAAAAATCATGTTAAAGCATACGAATTCAATTTATATACCTGAAATCGTAAATTAAAATGTTTGAATTTCCACTTATATTAAGTTTGCTCTGTTGTTTTGATTTCCAGAGCCATTTCAAATTTCATTTTAACTTAATTAAAATTTTAACCTATAAACTAAGATGAAACAACCAACTTTTGTTTATCACTTAAATCATAACAGTGATTTGTTCAAGAGATAATGATTTTTGTTTTAAAATCTTAGTTTTGAAACTAATAACAGTAAGATCACTGATACCACAGGCATGCATACATCCATACATTCATAGATACACATCAAATTCATATATACAAAACATACTTTGTTTCAAAAACTTGCATGCAACCAGATTAATATACCTAAGTTTTTAGAAAAAATGATGTTACTCACAGTATTTCCAGAAGAAGAACAGAGCACTTCTTTGACACTGGCTTTGAAATTCAAGCTGGAATCTTTCTTCTTGATTCTCTAATTGATTTGGGTTGTATGTTGTTTAAACTGAGATGTTTAAATTGAATTTTGTTTAAGGTTTGAATGATGCTCATTTTCAGATTTCACAGTTTGGATGGACGAACTAAAAATGAGGAGTTGATATATATAAAATGAGTACAGGTGATATTATTTTCCTTTTGTACAACAAGGTCAGAGATTTTTTTTCTATCTCTTGGTGGCTGATAGATAGTATTGTGATGGCTTGCATTAATTGCCATGTACAAACTGAGATATTGTTTTCTTTTCCAAGTGTTCATACTTATCCACTTTAGTTTGTACATAGATATTTATAATTGGTTATCATCATACACACTTATATTTATATCCATACATATATATTTTTCCTTTACTTATATGTATGGTTACATACATATCTATTTATAAATTCAAATTATTTTTAAACCATTTTCTAGAATTTAAATTCAAATCCAGTATATATATATATATATATATATATATAAATTCAAATTCACTCATATATGCACATATACATATATATTCACATATATATACAAGATTTAAATTCAAATGATTCAATACATATTTTATTTGAATTTGGAGAAACTCAAATCAATTTACCAATTAATTTCACAATTTTTATCCAAAAATTAAATTAATTATCAATTTAGCTTAGTTATAATCCGAGATCGTTACACTATGGCTTTTATTTAAATATTGATTTCAATTATCCTTTGTCTGTGCCATTAAGTGGCCAAATAATATTGTTGAGTTAAATTGAATTGAATGTGGTTTATTGGACATTTGTTAGCGGAAATAAACCACTGTTCCGCTAATTTAATTAATTGTATCATGTTTAGCAGAATAAATCACCGTTCTACTATTATTAATTGGATAAGTTAATTTGGACATTTATTTAGTAGAAATAAACCCCGTTCGGTTATTACATTGGTGTGGATACTTAATTACATTCCAATCGATAAGTATTGGATAAGTGTTGTATTAACGATTAATTCTTAATTATGAAGTTAATTTACATATTTAATGTTATGTAAATGCTGGAATTATAACTTCGATAATTATTGAAATTAATGGTGACCTGATTAAATACCATTGGAGTTACTAAGTCCTTTTCCAAATTTGGAAGTTGATTTTTGAACCAAAGTTATTTTGAGAATGATTATTATTTATTAATGATATTTTGAAGATAATTAATAATTATTTGATAATGATTTTAAGTTAATTATTTTATGATTCTTAAAAGTTATTTAAAAATATTTAATTATTGTTTTTTTAAGGTTAATTAATTATTTAAAATGTTTAAAAGTATAAATTAATTATTTATTTAAGGTTATTTTGAAATAATTGGATTTAAAAGTGAATTATTATTTAAGAATTAATCATTATTAAATTATTGTTATTTCGAAGATAATTTGTTTAAATATTAATATTTTTTAAAAATAATATATTATATAGTAAAATGTTATAAAAGGATATTTTCCTAAGTTAAACTTGGAAATTATTATAGAAACTTTATAAGCATTATTTTGAAATAATTATTTCGGGAAGTAATGGTATATTTTCATAGCGTAATTCGAGGGCTGAGATTGCCTACAGTTTGAGATGTTTTCGCTGGGACAGCGACATAACCATTATGCAAACTACGATCTATAATTGATTGCATGGTGGAAATCGGGAGGCAGAGATTGCCTAAGTTAAGTTTGGATTTTTCTAGGATGAGACGTAACCATTGAGCTGCGATCCATTGTCGATACCGAAGAGTACTTTCCATATTTAATTTTTAAATAGTTTCAAGTATTTTTAGGAAAAAATTGATTTGTGAATATACTTATTCTTGTGAGATAAGTATATGACTGTTTTTGATAAAGAGATTCAAATTATCAAAAATTAAATTAAATGAGGCTTGGTGATTACAGTGGGAAATGTGATATCTGTTTTAATGTTTGTATATTTAATAGTTAAATAACCGACTATCAAATCTTGACCTAAATATGTAATCCTTCTTAATTTTGGTGGTACGGAATTACTCCTTACTTAACACCGAAGGATTTTAACTCTCGAAATATCTAGGAGAAATGCAAGAATTATATGGTACGGTTACCATCGGGTTGCTATACTGTACGTATAAACTTGTGGATTTTCAAGGACAAATGATAAGGAGAACCTTCCACTTAAACGGTTAAGGGTGATCCCCAATCTTATGCATTGTTAGATTATTTCCTAAAGAACTGGTATTGAGCTTTCCAGAGAGACGACGAATGGTTTTTGGAGCACCTAGGAAATGGAGAGTGTACTCGTAAGAGATGACTCGGAACCCATGATGTTAACTCATATTTTTGTGCCGACCTAAAACTCTGCGACTCAAGACTCTGCGACCTAAGGAACTTAACGACCTAAGGAAGTTAGCGACCTAAGGGACTTAACGACCTAAGGAAGTTAGCGACCTAAGGGACTTAACGACCTAAGAGAGTCTCCGACCTAACAACCTAACAGACTATACGACCTAACTACTGAACAGACCTTCGACCTAATTCCTGAAGCGGCTCAGCGACCTATGACTTTAGAGGCAAATGAGCTAAGGAGTTAACGACCTAAAACTTACCGACCTAAGTGGGTTCACGACCTAACTGTAGAAACGACTTAAAGCTTCACGACCTAACTTCACCAAGCAGCTTAACGAGCTAAAAGAAGAGAAGGAGGGCACGACCTATCTTAGGTCGCTTACGACCTATCTTAGGTCGCTTACGACCTATCTTAGGTCGCTTACGACTTACCACTTCAGATGAAACCGAGTGCAGCTTCATCAGTCCAGCTTCCTAAGTCGTGAGAGGACCACGACCTATCTTAGGTCGCTCGCGACTTACGACCTAAGACTTGGGGCAAAATTTCTGTCCAGAATTTAACTTCTACAAATACCCCCTAACTCCAACGGCAAAAGGACTTTTGGCCAACCATTTTCTGAAGTACTATTACTCTGCCGAATTCTCAACTCATCCAACATTTGAAGAACTCTAATCACTCACGACATTACAACAAGCTTTGAGAGAAATCTACCACATTCAACATGAATTCGAGGAGATCTTCAACATCGAAGCTTGAGCTAATAGTCTAAAGTGTTTAGGAATCGAAATATATTGTATTTTGAAGAGCAATGTATCATTTTGTAACCAGAATCAGCAATAAAAGACTATAAAGTGGACGTAGGCTCAATTACGGGCCGAACCACTATAAATTTGTTGTTCCTTTACCATTTTCTACTATTTCCTACTTATATTCTGTTCCCGTACCAACGGGTGGTGCTTTCACATTGTTATTACACACACTGGGACAGATTCCCATATGTTAATCTTCGGAGTCCATGCTACTCCACAGATTCAAAAATGCTAATCTTCGGAGTCCATGCTACTCCACAGATTCAAAAATGTTAATCTTTGGAGTCCATGCTACTCCACAGATTCCAAAATGCTAATCTTCGGAGTCCATGCTACTCCACATATTCTAAAATGCTAGTCTTCGGAATCCATGCTACTCCACAGATTCCACAACGCTACTCCTCAGAAATGCCAAAAAGCCCTCCTCAGAGGCACACTTCAACTCTCAAGGAAGACCTACTTGTTCACCTTGAAAAATTCTTCCCCAGAAATTGAAGTGCTAAGTAAAATCCTCTTTGGAGGCCCGCTCTACCGTGTAGGAGAATTCACTTCTCAAAAATATGAAGTGACCATCTCCGAAGGTCGAAGCACAAAAACTTCTCCAAAAAAGAGACACGCTCCATTTAAGTAAAATAATTGTTTCCTCAAAGACGGAATAATTATTCTCCAAAAATAAGAGTACAAGTCTTGCCAAAACAAAAAGATATTGCAATGCACTTGTGGTATAGGGGCAATATCATACAATACAGCTACATCAATAAAAGTAGTATTCAAGCAACATACCACAAGCACATTGCAATATCGCGCGGAAAAGATGTGGAATAAATGCATTCTCAAACACAGACAAAAAGTTTGTACAAATAAAAAGAACCGCTTATTCTACACTAAATGAGAAATAAATGCATTCTTACATATACAAGAATTCGTGCAAGTAAAAGAATTATTTTATTCAATACTGTGAAAATTCTTTACATATGCAGATCTCAAAAAAGCGGGGACCGGTACCCGCACAATCTCCGGTCAATACAAGCAAAAAGAAAAACGGAGAAAATAAAATCAAGCTCATTTCTCCTTCTTCCCACCTTTGGAGCTTTTACCCGACCTAATGATTAGTTTCTGAGGCCACTGTGAATGGGTCGGGGAGGAAGGAGAAAGAGGAGCAGCTGGATCTTCTTCAACATTTTCTTCATCAGCCAATGTGCTCTTCTTCTTCTTCTTCATTGCGCGTTTCCCTTTCCTCTTGGAAGAAGACTCACTTCCCGGAGTAAAGAACTCAGAAAGCTTTGTGTCATCATCATAAGTTTGCTCCGGGGTCTTTTCGCCTTCTTCAAGTTCCACAGTCTTTTGCTCTTGCGAAACAACCGGATCGTCCAAGTCTTTGAGGGCTTCTACTTTCTCTTCTTGCGATCCTGGTTGAGAAGCAGAAAGAGGAGTGACTTGAGAAGGAGGAGGAACAGCAGCCGGAGAAGGAGAAGTTAGCGCAGCTTTCGGTACTTCCGCTACAGAAGAAAAGAAGTTAAAATCAGTATTCTCCAGGAAAAGAGAAGATATTGGTTCATCAAAGCTTAAGTAATAAGTAAGAAGTTCATCAAGCTCGTTCAAATCGAATAAATGATTCACTGGATCCGGTTCGACACCAAAGTTACCTGGAGAAGTCGGCTTTGCAAGATCAATCTCGAATTTCTCAGCCTCAATATCTTGCAGGGCCTCGTCCTCGGTGGGAGTGGTCACAATTTCTTTGTCAACTTTAGCAGGAGGCGAAGAGTGAGAACTGGAGCAAATAGGATCAACATCAGCTGAAACTGAAGTACGGACAGGGGCAGTAGGAAGTACTTCTTTTTCGGAACGCCTCTCTCCCGTCGCTTCGGCTCGCGCTTGGGCAAGTTGCTCCTTTCCCTTAACAAGTGCAGCACAGGCATCTTCATCTAAATAATTTGCTTCAAGATCTGCTTCGGCATAACTGGCACCACCAAACATGTCGATTATCGCCTCCCATACTTCAGCCAAGGTGACTTCATAATCCGGCCCCAAAAATGAGAGGCTTCCGTTCCCCAAAACGCTATGTATATAAAAGTCAAATAAGGTAGAGTTGATTTTGGTCTTCGTCGTCTCATGCGACTACTCAGCCGCTTCTTTTCCGGCAATGGCCTTATCGCGCTCTTTTTCAGCTTGAGACAGTTGAGATCGCAACTGAGTAATTTCCAAGTCCTGGGAACTCGCCTTCTCTCGTAGCAGGGTAATGTCGGTGCGATAAATTTTTGTCATCCTCTTTTCAGATTCAAGTTGAGCCTCAGCATTCCGTTGGGCAGCATGAGCATCGCGAACTTGTTTTTCAAGAACTTCTTCCTTTTGAGTGTAGGAGGAGGAAGAAGTAGCAAGCTCATCTTTAAGTTTTTTAACTTCAGACTCAAGTCTTGAATTGTCGTCGACAATGCTTGTCATTTCCGCGTCATGCTGCTTGCAAATTTTGTCCCATTCCGTCTTGTCGTTCTCCATGGTCAGCATGGCTTCAAGATTCGCACGATTGACTCTTTGAAGCTCGTCAACCAGTTTCTGCCATCCGGATATCCTATCAATATCAAGCTTAACAGCATCGAGATTCTTTAGCATGGCCTGCTTATCGATGGGAACCAAGTCCATGTCAAAGCGAACTCCTTTTAGACACCAGTTTGGGAATCGACTTTGAAGTTTAGGCGGAGCATCCTTGACTTGATATTGAGGCATATTTATGATTGTCTGAATGTCGGATCTTTTTAGAGCAGGAGAACCAGATGAGATGTCAAGAGGGTCGGGAACATCAGTCTTTTCCGAAATTGCAGACGCGTCCTTTTCACTAAGTCTGGTCCGTTTACTGGAACCCTCAGAAATTTTGCTCTTTCCTCTGTCATCATACGACTTTCTTTTATGGGAAGCGCTATCTCTTTGAGAAGAGTCATGACGTTCTTCCCTCCTCCTTTGCTGCTCCTCATAAGTTTATCGTTCATGAGCTTTTCTGGCAGCTCTTTCTTCGTCTGTTTCCCTTGGAGCAGGGAGATAACGCCTAAAATCGTAAGTTCCACGGCTTCCATGATGCTGGAATTTGTCGTAGTACGATCCACTGCGTCCCATTGGAGAAGCTGAAAATAAAAGAAAGGCAAGTGTTAAAGATCTTCAAAGCAAAGAGGCCAAGTGCATTTAATTGTAAAAATCCTAAGCGTGTGTGATGTGCAAACTACGCGCGTCAGACTTCAAACCACTCTGTGGTGTAGGAATGGCAATGGCTTGTGTTGAAGGTGTTGTAATTTGTTGCAAAGAAGAAGTCGCTTCAACAACAGGAGAGATTGTTTTTGAAATATCATCTTTAAAAAGCTCCTGAGAAGTTATCATTATATCGCTCAAATTATCAAAAGTATCATCGCCGTGATGCCCAGCAGAACTCTCTTTTTCGACTTCAACGTCAGCCGTCTTTCCGGAAATGTGAGGATTTTCCTCCTCTTCAATAACTGGAGAAAGTATTAACTTGCTGGACGACCCCGCAACATTAATAGAAGTGGAACACTTCACCAGTGAAGTCTCAGTGGTGGGTTCTTTTAGTGAAAGTTTTTCGGCAAGGGCTGGGACATCCGACGTCTTTGCCGGAGAATCAGGAACTTCATGAAGCTGGATGGAACGAGAAGAATGTAAAAGTTCGAACTGGTGCAAAAGTTCATCTTTCAACAAGAATTTGGCGCTCCTCTCTTTCATAGCCACAACATTTAAAGTTTAAAAAATCGACTTGAGGCTGGGATTTCTAAGCGGGGGAGGAAGTGCTGAAAAAAGAAAAGAATGAAGATAAGCATTTGATAATTCAGGTTTCAAAAAGTTCATGAGATGAATAGAGAAAGACAATCTTACTCCCGACTCTCCAGACAGAGTAGAATCCCGGAGGACATCGGACAAAGAAAAATTGACTTAAGAATCCATGTGCACTTTCGGGCAAGTCCAGAATCAATTTACGGTTACGAGCACTTCTCACAAGTGTGATAGAAGGGTGATCTTTATTTTTAGCAGAAGTGCACAAGTAACAAATCTCTTCGAAGCTCGGAAAACGGTTAAGCGTCCTCCTGAACAATACACACAATCCCATTAAGACGGCATAACCATTAGGGTGCAGCTGAAAGGGGGAGATAGTTAATCGAAGAAGAAGCTGTCGAAGGAAATCATTAAAAGGCGGAATGGCTCCGCTCAGGCACATCTGACGATTGACCGCAACAAAACCAAGAGGTGGCCTGTCAGCAGTATCATTTACTCCAGGAAATAAAGCATATGCTTCGGTAATACCGAACTGGATGCACAGTTGTCTGAAGACTTTGTGGCTCAAGGTGGTCGGAGTTCTTTTTGGAGGGTCGATCAATGGGTTGGCAATCGGAAAAGCTTCTCCAACCGGTCCTGTGTCTTCTTGTTGAGATGTCATTCTACACAATCAACTAGATGTTCAAATATCAAGGTGCACGTTTCCTAAAAAGTGTGAGGTGTTGTGCGTAACTAACAAAAACAGAAAGTAAACATAACTGGAATTAAATTAGTCGACAATTGGTCGATTACAAGATTTCAGGGCTTGTTAACTTAAAACTCAAGTGAAGTGTTAATGCAAACGAATCAGCTTTAGTTGACTATTTTAGTTTTGCTTTAATACTTCACTTAAATTGATTAGTTTGCAGCATTTCGTTCACACAGTTCATTTAAGCTGATTATTCTTTATCGACTAATCTGTCATTCGATGTGGGCAGTCAATGGCAGTATATTCGTCCCAAGTTTTGCAAATACTGTGTTTAACAGGTTATTAACATTAGAGTTAAAGCAATCTGTAGAGAAGTGCAACATAGTTCAAGTTCAATCAAAATTCAAAGGCCAATTGAGCTCTGTCCAAATTTCACAAGTGTTAGGTCGTCCAGCGACCTAGCGTAGGTCGGAACCTCCATAGGTCGCGTTGTGCAAGTTAAAACGTTCAAGGCAGTGTAGAATTTGTTCAAGTTCTAGGTCGTTTAGCGACCCATCATAGGTCGAGGCATCTTTAGGTCGCACTGGGCAAATCGAAGAATTCAAGGCTATGCAAATTTCCTTAAGTCCAAATGGTTCATGTCCTAGGTCGCTCATGACCTAGCGTAGGCCGGAAACCACTTAGGTCGCAAAGGGTTGTTCGGCTTTACTTAGGTTGGTCAGGTTTCTTAGGTCGTAAGACTTAAGTCGCGCAATTCCCAACACGACCTAACTCTTAGGTCATCCGGATCTCATAGGTCGCTGACTTCCTCTCCACGCAATCCCTTACCAGACCCGATAACCCGTTATCAACTACTCATATAAATCCATCGTCTTCTTCATCCCTTCATATCACCGAATCACCCCAAAAGCAATTCAAAACATCCCCAATCCATCGCAGATTCAATACATTACTATGCCTTCATGAATCGGTTAAAGCAGCGATCAAAAGTCGATTACGACAATCACACGAGACGACACACAACTCATAGAATGGGGCTAAGGTCGAAAGATAGGGATTCAAGATTCGACGATGATCATGGTGGGATGGAGATCAAATTCACTTACGAGATGTAGTGGTGAGGATGAATCAGTGACTAGAATGGGTTGAATTCGCCTTTGAAAACTCGGAAATTCTTCAATGGCAGAGCGGGAAGTCAAAGTAATTAAGTGAGGAAGAAGCTCACGACCTAACTAATTTATATGAGGCTGAGAGAGGAAGGCGAATAGGCGTACGAGTTAGCACAAGTTTTAGGTCGTTCACGACCTAGCAAAGTTAAGTTGAAGCACACGACTTATGACATAGGCCTGCACTTCGAGGGGCAAATGTTAACTCATATTTTTGTGCCGACCTAAAACTCTACGACCTAAGGGACTTAACGACCTAAGGAAGTTAGCGACCTAAGGGACTTAACGACCTAAGAGAGTCTCCGACCTAACAACCTAACAGACTATACGACCTAACTACTGAACAGACCTTCGACCTAATTCCTGAAGCGGCTCAGCGACCTATGACTTTAGAGGCAAATGAGCTAAGGAGTTAACGACCTAAAACTTACCGACCTAAGTGGGTTCACGACCTAACTGCAGAAACGACTTAAATCTTCACGACCTAACTTCACCAAGCAGCTTAATGAGCTAAAAGAAGAGAAGGAGGGCACGACCTATCTTAGGTCGCTTACGACCTATCTTAGGTCGCTTACGACTTACCAATTCAGATGAAACCGAGTGCAGCTCCATCAGTTCAGCTTCCTAAGTCGTGAGAGGACCACGACCTATCTTAGGTCGCTCGCGACCTACGACCTAACATAGGTCGTACGCGACCTAAGACTTGGGGCAAAATTTCTGTCCAGAATTTAACTTCTACAAATACCCCCTTAACTCCAACAGCAAAAGGACTTTTGGCCAACCATTTTCTGAAGTACTGTTACTCTGCCGAATTCTCAACTCATCCAACATTTGAAGAACTCTAATCACTCAAGACATTACAATAAGCTTTGAGAGAAATCTACCGCATTCAACATGAATTCGAGGAGATCTTCAACATCGAAGCTTGAGCAAATAGTCTAAAGTGTTTAGGAATCGAAATATATTGTATTTTGAAGAGCATTGTATCATTTTGTAACCAGAATCAGCAATAAAAGACTATAAAGTGGACGTAGGCTCAATTACGGGCCGAACCACTATAAATCTGTTGTTCCTTTACCGTTTTCTGCTATTTCATGCTTATATTCTGTTCCCGTACCAACGGGTGGTGCTTTCACATTGTTATTACACACACCGGGTGTTAGCGTTCGATTTTTAGCGTTAACACATGACCTACTCTGAAACATATACAGTTAAATGGAGGAGATGCGTTATAATTTGGGATGTTGAAATCCATATGTGGTTTCGTGACTCGTTGTAGTGTGGGAATCTGTGTGAGATTCCAAGATCTGTTGAGATGTGGGAATCTGTATGTGATTCCGAGGCCATTGTGGTATGGGAATCCATATGGGATTCCGTGATCTATTTTTGGAGTGGTGCATAAGCTAAAACGCCGGATGTAGCCTCACCAGCGGAGATGACTAAAACCAGATATAAGAGGCATGGCCAGTAGGGTTGGCAAACTTATAGGGTGTATTCGACTCCTTTCTAGCAAGACGGATACCTTCGGTTATTTTTGGCATGCTGGAGCGATGCACTCGGTCTTAGCAAGAACAGTTATGTTTTTCCTATGATACCCCAGCTAGACGGGTATGATGCTTCGGAAGGGTGACTCTGATCCTTGTGCAAGAGGATCATTCTCGAAGTACCGAGAGCACCTCCGTGGAAATCCTACACAATTTGCAAACGAGCTTTATCAGATTTTGATTTTATGACTAGTATTGTTGTGATGTACACAACACATGCGTCACATCAACTTGTTATTATTACGGTGGCGATTAGACACTATTATAATAATAGATGATTTTTTATAAAAGGGTTTTGGTTATCGTAAGGTAAAAACCCGTCCTTGTTTATTTGCGGTAAGGTCTTACGAGATACCTTTGTTTTTGAAAAGGTTATTAAAATTTAAAAATCAAGTTGATTGTGTTTTCTCATGCTGGTTTAACCAAACTGACCCGGGCGTGGTATTTCCTATTTGCTCGGGTCAAACCGAGCATATTTTCCAGGTTTACTTGGATATTTGGAGCTTCGGGAGAGGAGCAGGAGTCCCAAAGACGTATTTACGTAGATGATTATATTTTCTACTGCTTACATTGTTGTATATTATTCAGTAATTGTAAGGACAGGTTGTTATAACTGTCCATGCTGAGATAGGTTAGTGTACTCTAATTAATTAATTTATTGTCTGTATATATATAAATAGTTCGAGATAAGGGAATTGAAGATGGAGTTCTTTAAAGTGCAAGGGCTACTTGCCACTAATCCTGAGGCTGATTCAAAAATGGAGGTAGTAGAAGTAGTACCTTCGGTTTTTTCATATCCTGAACAACTTGTATGGATGAATGCTGGCATTGCATTATTTCCTGGAAGGCAGTGTTAGCATTTCAAGTGGGATGTGCCAAGAGAGGAATAATATAATCGTGACCTCACAAGCCTCACAACCCGGTAATAACTAAAACATGGGATATGCACCAGAGCTATGTGGTTCGCTACCATTAAAAGCATCCAGTCCTCGATCTAGAATCAGTATTTATGGATTTTGTATGCGTGCACATGGGTAGAGTAGGGCCATGGCCTGGTGCAAATGTTTTGGAGCCTTGGTGCCTAGGGAGTGATGTAATCCAGTATGCCATATTAAAGGGGCAGCTGGCTTAGTGTTGGTAGGGTGTCCATGTGAGGCTCTCGGTACATTGTCTAGAGGTGTACAATGGCAGGCAGTACCAAGTAGCCTTGTCATTAATGGAAATCCAATCTCCAATACGTGCCTTAATGGACTTAATTGTACACCTATTATAATGGAATGTAATTAATGTAAGTATTTCGCCTATGATTAATATTTATTTTAAACCCTAAACATTATTATAATATTACAAGATTTCATATAAAATGGTTTGGTTATCGTAAGGTAAAAACTCATCTGTGTTTATGTGCACCATGGTCTTACATGATACCTTTATTTTTTTAAAGGTTTTTAAAATATAAAATATCCATTTGATTCTGTTTCTCACGCTGGTTTACTAGACTAATCCGGGCATTATTTTCTTATAATGCTCAGGTCAGCCTGAGCATATTTTTTTAGATTTAGCTCGACACTTTAGAGCTTCAAGAGACGAGCTGGATCCTCCAAGACGTATTCTCATATTTTATCTTCCACTGTTTTGTTAGTATTAGTATCCATTAGCATTTGTGAGGATAGATTGTTATAACTCTCCAGACTGATGACAGATTTGTTCCATTGATTTATGTATGTATATCATAGTTTCTTTTGTAAAGATCATTGGTATATTATATATTACTCGTCACATTGTGGGATTCTGTTCTGCCTTTTCTTTCTTTCACCTCAATAATCTGCCTTTTCGGCACTTGGATGTTCGACACGTGAATACCATAGATGTATTAGTGTTGACTTTTGAGGATCTAAAAGGTGGGTCATTACAGTTGGTATTCGAGCTGAAGTTTAAGCGAGAACCTTTGCCCTGGTGGGGTAAACTCATTAGAGATAGGGTTAGTAACACCGTAGAATGAGTTTGAGTGTATATATATTGCAGCACGTATTTGTTAGTGTTATAAAAAGGTTTTATATTGTGATGATTGGTCTGTTGAGTGTTTTATGAACTCTCGTCAATACGAGTAGCTAACGTTATTGATAAGGATATCTGAACACTTGAACAAGGCTAACCGATACAGCATTATTTAAATTTGGTAAATGAAATAATTTTACCTAGGATTATATTATATATATAAAAGAATGCTTTTCAAAAATAGTATAGTTATTTTGATATGTTTGGTTGTTAGGGAATGATAATTTTCAATTATTATCATTTAGAATTTGATTAGTCATGCTTATCCAGTTTTGGGCATTGACTAGTGTTTGTTAATATATCTGCATTTTTTCTTTCCTTAAACATGGGTTGGTCAGATAATAATTATGAGAACATTGAAACGAACACCTTGTAAATTAAATTTCACAGTTTGACTATAAGGCGTTCGGTGATAATGTTGGGTTAAAATTAGATTTTAATAAAAATTTGTTTATTAAAAGAAAGTTAGAATGTTTGAAAATAAATATTTAGGGAATGATTTTATAAAGTTGATATTATAAAAATTGATTTATAAGGTGTGATTTATAAAATAATGCAATTTTTTGAAGAATTTGAATTATGTTGCTTTTGAAAAAGATTTCAAATGACTTTTGAAAAAATAATAATAGTATTACTTGGTAGTATTTATAAGTATATTTCAAAGAGAAATTTTTAATGTACATTGTCTTTCCATAGTTCAGGGAAATGTCGCAATTAGGCTTGTGATGATTTGAATAATCTTCTAACCAACGATTGGATGTTTGCCTAGAAGAATGTTGAAGTGTACGTAGTAAATTATTCTCTTTATCATTGTATGATCGAAATGAGTTCAAATCCATACGAACCCAAAGCAGGTTGCCAATTGATATTTTTGTTAAACTATTTATATGAAAATATATACAGTATTGTTTCAAAAAGGGAATTTTGGAAAAGAAGAAGTATTTTATGATAACTAGTTCAAGTGGCTTGAAAATAATGAAAATAGAAAAGAGATATGTTCGGATGATATGCACCTCTCTTAAGTTTTACCCTTCTTGGTAAGGGAATGTTTGATACTATTTCGTAGTACTTAGTTCCTTAATATCATATTGGGGATAGGATACTCAGGCTATATGTATATTTTCTGTGGTTAAAATATATAGTATCATTTCAAAAAGGGTTTTGAAATAAAACTGGGTACTTAGATCTTGAGTTTACTTAAGGGAAATAAATTAAAAAGAAAAAGGTTTGAGCTAGATAATGGTATATACCCTCAGGATGCAGAGGGGTATTACACATGTTTGTGAACCTAAGTTAGGTTTTATGAAAATGTTTTCATAAGTAGCTATAGGAAGTAAAATGGTTAGTTGTTATGTTGGCTGGTTTCCTTCTTTATTTGATGACGATGATGGAATTTCGGGGTTGAAATTCTTTTAAAGGGGAAAGAATGTAACGAATGGGAATTTTATAGAGGAATCAGGATTTCCTCGCTGTTATGTTTTTAAATTTCAATTATATACGCGATGTATGAATTATGGAATGACAAAACTTGGTAGTTTTGACATATTTGATATGATATTGATATGTGTTAAAAGTTGAACTTTTTTGGTGATAAAGGTAGTAGAGCAAGGGTTAAGTGCTATGTTAACTCACAGCCTCATTATAATAATTTGGAAATACTATTAGTTTCTATTTTGATTTGAAAAATGGTTTTAATTCGAAGAATGATTTTTAAATGCGATAAAAATTTGCTATGGCATTTTATTTAAAAATGATTTTAAAAAAAATTCTCTATTTTCCTCCAACCATTTTGGAAATGTTTTAAAAGTATTTCAGGAAGTATTTATTTTTATCGAAAAGTTAATATAATAATGAATGTTTATTTTAAAGAAAAAGGGAAATTTATCTTTTGTAATAAAGTGATTCTGTTTTAAAAGAAGATAAAAATATTTTGGAATAAATATTTATGAAACATTATAAAATGATGTATATAAAGATAGTGTTAACCCTCTTTCGACTCACGACCTAACAGGAGCCGACTTAAGAAGAGCTCCGACTTAAGAAGGGCTCCGAGTTAAGAAAAGCGCCGACCTAAGGTAGCTCCGACCTAGCAGGAGCCGACTTAAAGAAGTCTATGACTTAAGGAATTCTCCGAGTTAAGAGATGCTCCGACTTAAGAGGTGCTCCGATTTAAGAGTCTACGAGATAAGGAAGTCTCCGACTTAATGAAATGGTTTACAACATAAGACCTGCTGCTTTCTATAAGTCGCGTACGACTTATACTAACTCGTTCAGAAGAAACCATGAAACCCAAGATGCATCTCTTAAATCGTTGCCGACCTATGACGCATGCTAAGTCGTTGCCGACTTATGACTCGCTTGTTCTAGACACTCAGGGGCAACTAACATACACCCCTATCTCGTCGCCGACTTACGACCTACGACTTTCTATAAGTCGGCCACGACCTAAAACTACAGTCGAAATCCAAAGCCACAACGTTTATGCTGCAAGACAATGACTCGGGGACGACTTAGGACTTGAAGCATAAAACCAGAGGAGGAGGTGAACTACTAAGGAAGTGTTGAAACTGATGAGCCGGCTGCGACCTATCATAAGTCGGCCGCGACTTATACTAAGTCGGCTACGACTTAGGACTTAGGAAAATTCTCTGCCCAGACTCAACTCTATAAATACACCACCATCTCCAACAAGGAGGGGACTTTTTGGCCATTCATTTCTTCAAGCGCCGTTACTCTGTCGAAGTCTCCATTCATCCAACAATCAAAGATCTTCAAACATTCAAGACGCTACAACAAGCTTCAAGAGAAATTCCTTACATCCAACACGGATTCATCGAATTTCATCGACGAAGATTGAGCTAGTAGTCAAGATTGTTTCTTATGATCAAATTGTACTGTTTTGATAAGAGATTTGTATCGATTTGTAACCGGATTCAGTAATAAAGAGATTCAAAGTGGACGTAGGCTTAATCTCAAGCCGAACCACTATAAATTGCTGTCTTTTACTGCTTTTCTGCCATTTTACTGCTTAAATTCTGTTCCCGTCATGCGGGTGGTGCTTTCACGATTCTATTACACACACCGGGTGTTAGCGTTCACTTTTTAACGTTAACATTTTGGTGCTTTCACTGAGAACCCAACTCAGGCTACTACTCACCATTGCTTCATAGAAGTTTGCTGAAAGAATTTCCTACAAAACCAGAAGTTTATCAGACATAATGGCTCCTGGAAGGAAACGAAAGTCTGTCAGAACTGACGATGACCGTGACAATACTGCCACTTCTCTCTCTCCAAATCAGGCAGCTCCAAGCGTCGGTGTGACGCGACAAGAGTTAGATGCTGCTGTATCCGGACTGTACCAGCAGATTGAAACTCAGAATAATCTGATGATGGAAAAGCTGAATGCTCTATTTGGTACGAATCAAAGACCAGTAAGTAATGAGGGAAACTTTGCTAATGCTGCTCCCAATTCCGAGGGGAGAAATATTCCTCACGGGGGATCAGGTGCTTCCGAAGGGGCACCCCTCCAGGCCGAAGGATCCAGGCCGTCACCAGTTCTTCGTGAGCATTTACCTAGACAAACCCCCGAAAAGATGGCCGAGGTCTATTCTGCGAAATCTCTGAACAATGAGGAATATCTTTCTGGTATGATCAAGCAAATAATGAAAGAGAGCATGCAAAGAGATGAAGATGAGAGAGAATGGGGTATTCGCACCAAGTAGAACTCCGTTTACCGAGAAGATTCTAAAGGCAGAATTTCCTAGAAAATTTGTTCCCCCCACCATTCCTGCTTATCGGGGAACAAGTGATCCAAATCAGTTCTTGTATAAATACGACTGGCACATGACCGACGCAAGAGCAACTGACGAAATAAAGTGCCGATATTTCCCAGTTTATTTGGAAGGAGTAGCACTTCTCTGGTTTACCAAGCTTCCTGTCCGATCTGTAGATCAGTTTTCCGATCTGACCCGAAAATTCAAAGAGTAATTCAGGCTATACGCTTCAAAGGCAAAAGACATAATGTCATTGTCCAGTCTTGAACAGAATCCGGGAGAGCCTATTAAGTCATTCTTGAACCGCTTCAATTTAGCTCTGGCAGAAGTCGATAACGCAGAGCCATGAATGATCTTGACCTATTTAATGCGTGCTATCGACAAATCGAGCGAATTTGGAAAATGGCTAAAGATGAAGGAGCCAAATTCGCTTGAGAAATTCTACAAAAAGGCTGACGAATTTATACGCCTAGAGAATCTTTCTGCATCAGCTAAAGTTGTGACAACAGTGGTGGAAAATAATGCTACAGTTCAAAGCAAGAAAGAACCTGCAAATCAGAAAAGGGAAAGTAATGGTGGGAAGAGGCAAAAAGATCTCAAAAAGCCCCGCTTCCTTAAACCTTCAGACTTTACTCCTCTGACCGATACCCCGGAGAATATTTTCATCGCCACTAAGGATGCTGTTGAATTTCCAAAACCACCGGCCGTGAAAGTTGGGAAGAATGCTGTTCAAAGCGGAAGATTTTGCAAGTTTCACAACCAACCAGGGCATGATACCAATGAGTGCCGCCATTTGAAAAGCCTGATTGAGGAATTGTTAAGAGAGAATAAGTTGCAGCAATACGTCAAGAGGAATAGAAAAGACCCGTTTTCATCTAACCAGGGGCAACTACCCCCAGCTCATTCATCTGGTTCAGGAGAAAGGCCTGCTGAAAAAGAAAGACCTATTATCAATGTGATCACAGGAGGACCTCATCCAGCTGGCAGGAGTTGGGGTGAAGTGGAAAGGTATGCTAGAGCTTTGAAGTATGCTCCGACTGAAGAAAGTGTCTTGATCTTGGAAGATGCTGCACCTCTAAAGCAGTAGAAGACTTTTCACGATGATATTATGTTCAGAACCAGGGATTCTATTGATGTGGAAGCTCCTACTGAGGACCCTTTAGTTGTTTCTGTCGGTATTGGGCCGGCTATTGTCAGAAGAGTTCTGGTTGATAGTGGTGCTTCGTGCAACATACTCTTTAAAAGGACATTTGACCAAATGAAAATCCCTATGATAGATGTACAAGCCTCTTCACACAAAATTGCCGGATTCACAGGAGAACTGAAACAGCCAATTGGAACGGTGGACTTGTTTGTTGAAATGGGCGAAGGGCAGAAGAAGTTGGTTCGGAAGCAAACTTTTGTAATTGTTGATGGATTCTCCTCCTATAACGCTTTCTTGGGTCGGCCTACTCTTGCTGCTTTCAGGGCCGTCCTCGCTCCATGGTGCGTAACAATTAAATTTCCTACTGATAATGGGATTGCTGTTATTAAAGGAGATCAGAACGCAGGACGAGAATGTTATCTTGTAGAACTCCGAGAGGCCAGGAAAAGAGAAATGGGGAAAGATGCGGTAGCTCCGCTCCGCATCAAGGAACCAACCCTGTAGCAACTACGGAGTGGCCCCTGTACTGGCGAACACAGCAATGCGAGAAAAGAAATGGATCCCAGGAAAGCCAGTACATGGGAGAATAGAGTGGTACCTGTGGAGGTAACGGTACCAATATCTGTTGACTCAAAAGACCCGAACAAAGTACTCAATGTGGGTTCACAGCTAAGCATAACAGTTCAAAACACGCTGATATCATTCTTAAAAGCCAATCTAGATGTGTTCGCTTGGTGTCACGCTGATATGTGTGGGATCTCCCCGGAAATTGCTGTACATACTCTGAACATAGATCCAAAATTCACGCTAGTGAAACAGAAAAGAAGAACTCAAGGCCCAGAAAGATCGACAGCACTAAAGGAAGAAGTCGATCGGCTCATGGAGAACGGCTTTATCAGAAACTCCACTTATCCAAATTGGGTTTCAAATCTAGTATTGGTCAAGAAGGCAAATGGAAAGTGGAGAGTATGCATAGATTTCTCAGATCTAAACAAAGCATGCCCCAAAGATTGCTTCCCGCTGCCCAGAATTGATCAATTGGTGGATGGAACAGCTAGGCATGAGTTGTTATCGTTTATGGATGCTTACTCCGGATACAATCAGATTATGATGCATGAGCCGGATCAGGAAGACACAAGCTTTATTACAGATGTGGGTCTCTACTGCTACAAAGTTATGTCTTTCGGATTGAAAAATGCTGGGGCAACCTACCAAAGGCTCGTCAATGCAATGTTCAAGCCTCGGATTGGTAGAACCATGGAAGTTTATGTCGACGATATGTTGGTAAAATCAAAGAAAGCTATAGATCACATGGGACACTTGGAGGAAATGTTCGCAATTCTTCGAAAGTACGGAATGAAGCTCAATCCATTGAAATGTTCATTCGGAGTAGAATCCGGGAAATTTTTGGGTTTCATTGTGAGCGCCAGGGGCATTGAAGCCAATCCTACTCAAATCACAGCTCTAAGGGAGGTCAAAGCCCCTAAAACAAAGAAAGAAATGCAAAGTCTCAATGGAAAAGTCGCTGCTCTGAGTCACTTCATTTCCAAAGCCACAGACAAATGCATTCCCTTCATTGACGCTCTAAAGAAAGGAAAGAAAATTTTTGAATGGACTCCCGAATGCCAGAATGCTTTCGATGAACTAATTCATCATATGGAAACACCTCCGGTTCTCTCCAAGCCTACTGACGGTGAAGACCTTTTCATCTATTTAGCAATTTCATCTCACGCCCTTAGTGCAGCTCTTGTACGGGAGGATATGAAAGTACAGCGTCCAGTCTATTACATCAGTAAACGGTTCACTGGGGCAGAGATGAATTATTCGAAGATAGAAAAGCTCGCCTATTGTTTGCTCATTGCTTCCAGGAAATTGAGACCATACTTTCAAGCCCATCCTATCAAGGTTCTTACTGATCAACCTCTAAAGCAAGTCCTGTTTCGTCCTGAAACTTCGGGTCGTCTTTTGAAATGGAACATTGAACTCAGCCAGTATGACATCACATACCATCCCCGGAAAGCAATCAATGGACAAGCTTTAGCAGATTTCATCGCAGAATCTACTGACAGAGGTGATAGTAAGGGTGAAATAACTGATGACGTTCCAATCCAGTGGAAGTTGTATGTTGATGGATCGAGAAATGATTACTGTTCTGGGGCAGGGGTTGTGCTTGAAACCCCCGAAGGACGATCATTGTGTTATGCATTGAGACTGGAATTTCCTTCAACGAACAATGAAGCGGAATATGAGGCTCTTATTGCTGGCTTGAAAATTGCCAAGGAACTAAACATCAAAATGTTATGAATCTTCAGCGATTCTCAACTTATTGTTTGCCAGATAAAGAAAGAGTTTCAGGCTAAAGGTGGAAATCTGCCCGCATACCTGTCAAAGGCATGTGAACTTCTCGAAGATTTCAATCATTACACGATAAGTCATATTCCTCGAGTAGAGAACATGAAAGCAGATTCTCTAGCAAAGTACTCAAGTTCCGGAGAAGCTCAATTGCTTAGATTAGTTCCTGTAGAAGTTCTGTCAGCTCCAAGCATTGATGAAATGGATGTTGATTGGATTATGGCTACGTCTCAAGAGCATGAATCATGGATGACTCCAATCAAAGAATACCTACTCAGTGGTTCCCTGCCAGAAAGTTCTAAGGAACGTCGAAAACTATTGAGGAAAGCGTCAAGGTATATAATTCAAGATGGCAGATTATACAGACGAGGATTTTCAATGCCTCTGCTCTGATGTGTAACTAAGGAAGAAGCCAAGACAATTCTAGCCAAGATACACGGAGGAGAATGCGGAGATCATTCAGCTGGTCAAACTTTAGCCAAGAAAGTTCTCCGATATGGGTATTTCTGGCCTGACATTAACCGGGATGTTGCTATTTACTCTAGAAAGTGCGACAAATGTCAAAGATTTGCAAAAATCCCAAAAGCACCTTCCACCGAACTCACACAGATGGTTAGCCCATGGCCATTCGCCATTTGGGGGATAGATCTAATCGGACCATTACCAGTTGCCAAATCAGGAATCAAATATGCTATTGTAGCCGTTGATTATTTCACCAAATGGGCTGAAGCTGAACCTTTGGCCACCATTACTTCTAAAAAGATGATAAATTTTGTAACGAAAAATATCATTTGCAGATATGGTGTGCCACAGAAAATAATCACAGACAACGGTACTCAGTTTGAAAGTGAAGAGTTCCAGGATTTTTGCAAACGGTTCAGAATTCGGAAAAGCTTCTCAGCAGTGGCTCATCCGCAGGCAAACGGGCAAGTGGAAGCAGTAAATATAATCATCAAGTCAACCATTAAAAAGCAACTCGAAAGAGCAAAAGGTGGTTGGGTTGATAAGCTTCCATTAGCACTATGGTCATACAGGACTACTCACAAAACTGCAACTGGGCACACTCCATTTTCACTGGCATACGGATCAGAAGCAATGATTCCAGTGGAAGTAGAAGTTCCTTCACATAGAAGAGTTCATTTCAACGAAGCTGAAAATGAAAAGCTACAACTTGAAGCACTTGATTTTCTTGATGAGAAAAGAGAAGAAGCTAGGCTCAGAGTTTCAGCTTATCAGCAAAGGATAGCCAGGCACTTCAACTCTAAAGTCCGCCAACGCAGCTTTGAGGTTGGGGACTTAGTTTTGAAAAGGATCATGACGGCAACTGGTGTGTTTGGACCAAACTTGGAAGGACCATATGCCATTGGCAGTAAACTTCTTGATGGCACTTTCAAGCTCATAACTGTTGAAGGAGATCCAATTCCAAGAGCCTGGAACAGCAACCACTTACGTCCTTATTTTACTTGAAAGAAAAAGCTTTGTTCAAAATTGTAAAATAATGATGAATGTATCAGTTGTATTGTAAAACATTATAAATCAGTGTGAATGAATGAAAGCTATAAAGTGGATGTAGGCCCGATTCTTGGCCGAACCACTATAAATCTTGTGTTCTTTACTATTTCATAATGCCTGTTTTATTTCGATATGTAAATACTTTAAATGTATTGCTAAAATGTCGATTCAAAATTGCAGGACATTAAAACAAGGCTTGCTCGTCACAAAGCCAAGCGACCTCTATAAATCACCTGTTACGCAAATACCAAGCGACAAAAAATTCCAAATACAAATCCTATACAAGGAGAACTTCACATAAAAAGTTGGCGACTCCACTGTGGCAAACCTTTGTTAATTGGTTGAGATTGTCGATATGAACAGACATCCAACTAGATAACTTGCGTTTGTCCCGTGAAGTCGTTCAACAGTGAAGTCCACTTCTTCGAACATGGCAATGTAAGGAAAGAAGATGCGCTTGGAAACGATAATAAAAGATCGCTAATGAGCAGATGATGAGAGAACATTGCCAAGCAAACAAAGGAGCAGCCAAAAGGAGGTATGCTTCTCAATAAAAGGGCCAGTAAGAACCACCGAAGGGACACCTTCCCAAGCAGAAGGAACAGGGCCCTTGCTAACTGATCGTGATGCATCCGATCAGGCAGCTTGCGTCCGTCCCGTGGATCTACTTGCCCCTGAGACGCAACCTTCCTGGCACACCAACCACCCAATGCTCCTTCTCAAAGTTCAACAAAGCCCTCTGACGAGGCACGCCAAAAAATGAAAGTACTTCTCTCAATCAAAAAAGATTGATGGAACCACCGGAGGGGCACCTTCTTAAACTAAAGGAACAGGGCCCTTGTTAATTGATTGCGATCGTTTGTGCAAACGAGCATCCAATCAAGCAACTTGCGTCCGCCCCGTGGATCTACTCAACCATGAGAAAGTAACTTCCAAGCAATCAAAAAGCCCTTTTCGGAGGCACAAGCCCTCTTCGGAGGCACATGACCTCTTCGGAGGCAAAAGCCCTTTCCCAAGGCACCACAAGCCCTCTTTGGAGGCACATGACCTCTTCGGAGGCAAAAGCCCTTTCCCAAGGCACCACAAGCCCTCTTCGGAGGCACATGACCTCTTCGGAGGCAAAAGCCCTTTCCCAAGGCACCACAAGCCCTCTTCGGAGGCAAATGACCTCTTCGGAGGCAAAAGCCCTTTCCCAAGGCACAGCATGCCCTCTTCGGAGGCACAAGCCCTCTTCGGAGGCACAAGCCCTTTCGGAGGCACAAGACCTCTTCGGAGGCACAACTCTTTAAGAGGAGCCCTCTCCGGAGGCATGTATATAGAATACTCGAACGAAAAGCTTTCTCCGGAAGCACAGTTCAACGCTTAAAGGAAAATACTACAAAATTCTTTCAGAAAAGTTCATTTCACTTCATAGGAAAATTCACTTCTTAATAAATAAAAGTGATTATCCCCGAAAGTTGAAGCGTTCTTCATAAAGAGAAAATAAAAATTCCTCTAAAGACTAGATATACTCTATTAAAAGCAGAATGATTCTCCCCTTAAAAGCGGAGTAATTATTCTCTGAAATAAGAGTATTAGTCTTGAAAAAGCTAGGAATATTGCAATGCACTTACGGCATGGGGGCAATACTATACAATTCAATTATATTAATAAACACAACATGCCACAAGTTCATTGCAATATCACGAAAAATAGACGTGGAATAAATGTATTCCCAAACACAGACAAAAAGTTTGTACAAGTAAAAGGAATCGTTTATTCTACACTAAAAAAGAGAAACAGATGCGTTCTCACATACACAAGAAGTTGTACAAGTAAAATTACTGTTTTATTTAGTACTATGAAAATTCTTTACATGTGCAGATATCTCAAAAGAGCAAAAGCAGGGACCGGTACCCGCACAATCTCCGTTCTATACATGTAAAAGGCAAAATAAGAAGTAGAAAGTTCAGCTTGTCACTCCTTCTTTCCGCCACCCTTGGAGCCTTTGCTTGGCCTAATAGTTAATTTCGGAATCCGATGTGGGCGGGACGGAGAAGGAGGAGTGGTTGGGTCTTCTTCTATTTTGTCTTCCCCAGTCGAAGCACCTCTCTTCTTCTTCCTTATGGCACGCTTCCCCTTCCTCTTCGAAGAAGATTCGCTCCCTGGAGTAGCAAGCAATGTTGAAAGCTTCGGGTCATCATCTAGAGACCGCTCCGGGGTCTTCTCGATGTCTTCAAGATCCTCCGCCTTCTGCTCCTGCGAAAAAAACCGGATCGTCCAGGCCTTGAAGAGCTTCGATTTTTTCTGCCTGCGATCCCGGTTGGGAAGCAGAAGGAGGAGTAATCTGTAAAGATGGAGGGACGGCAACTGAAGGAGTGGAAACTTGTGCAGTGTTTGGTGCCTCCGCTATAGAAGAAAAGAAGTTAAAATCAACATCTCCCGAAAATAGAGAGGGTATCGGTTCACCAAAGTTTAAGTAACAAGTAAGAAGGTCATCAAACTCGGTTAAATCAAATAACTGGTTCATTGGGCCCGGGACGACGCCAAAATTACCTGGAGGAGTTGGCTTCGCAAGGTCAATCTCGAATTTCTCGGCTTCAGTATCGTCCGGTGCCTCATCCTCAGTGGGAGTGGTCGCAGTTTCTTGGGCAATTTTAGCTGGGAGTGAAGAATGGGAGCCGGAATACATAATGTTTACATCGGCCGAAGTGGAAGTGTGAACAGGGGCAGTTAAAGGGGCTTTCTCCTTTGAAAGCTCTTCTCCCGTTGATTCATCCCGTACTTTAGCAAGCTGCTCCTTCCCCTTAACAAGAGCGGCACGAGCCTCATCATCAAGATAGCTCTCCTCAAGTTCCGACTCATCATAGCCGGCCCCGCCAAGCATGTCAATTGCGACTTCCCACACTTCAGCCAATGTAATTTCATAATCAAGACCCAGAAAAGCGAGACTCCCACGACCCAGAACACTGTGTAAATAAAAGTCGAATAAGGTAGAGCTGATGTTTGCTTTCGTCGCCTGATGTGATTTCTCAGCCACTTCCTTTTCGGCAACGACAGCAACCCGACCAGCAATAGCCGCATCACGCTCTGTCTCAGCTTTAGCGAGTCGAGACTTTAGTAACTCAATCTCTACGTTCTGGGAGGTGACGTTTTCCCACAGTTCGGTGTTTTCTGTGCGATATTTCTCAGTAATGTGCTGTTCGGCGACAAGCTTCATTTCGACATCTCTTTGTGCAGCATGTGCATCCCGCACTTGCTTCTGAAAGACTTCTTCTTTTTGAGTATATGATGCAGAAGAAGAAGCGAGATTTTCCTTAAGCTGCTTAACTTCAGATCCAAGCTTTGCGTTGTCGTCTGCAATGCTCGTCATCTCCGCATCATGCTACTTGCGCCATTTGTCCCATTCTGATTTATCATTCTCCATGGTCGTCATCGCCTCAAGTTTCATGTGGTTGACCCTTTGAAGTTCGTCGACAAGTTTCTGCCATTGCGACATCATCTCAATATTAAGCCTGACCGCGTCAAGACTTTTAAGCATGTCTTGCTTATCAATCGGAACCAAATCCAAGTCAAAGCGCACTCCTTTTAGGCACCAATTCGGAAATCGGCTCTGAAGCGTTGGAGGGCCGTCTTTAACTTGATATTGTGGCCTGTTAATGATTGTTTGAATATCAGATTTCTTTAGAGGAGGAGAGCCGGCCGGAGTATCAGAAGGGATAGGAGCATCAGTTTTCTCAGAAATTACAGATGCGTCACTTGGCTTGGACCGATTGCTTGATTCATCAGTAATATGAGTCTTCCCTTTGTCATCATAAGACTTTCGCTTATGAGAATCGTAACTTCTGTAAGAAGAATCATATCGATCAGCGTCTCTTCTTCTCTGCCGCTGCTCATAATCCCATTTTTCTTGAGCCTTCCTTTGAGCCCTTTCCTCATCTGTCTCTCTCTGGTCACCAAGATATTTCCTAAAGTCATAAGATCCATGGCCTCCATGGCGCTGAAATGAGTCATAGTATGAGCCGGAACGCCCCATCGGAGAATCTGAAAACGGAAAAGAAGTAAAGTTTAGAAATTTCCAGAAAGAAAGAGTAAATGCTTATAAGTGCAGAAAAATCCTAAGTGTGTGTGGCGTGCGAACTACGTGCGTCAAACTACAAACCACGCTTTAGTGCGGGAACGGAGATGACAGGTGTAGAAGGCGTCGAAGTTTGTTTCAAAGAGGAAGTCGCTTCAACGACAGGAGAGTTCGCCTTTGGAAGATTATCCTTGAAAAGCTCTTGAGAAGTTATCATTATGTCACTCAAGTCATCAAAGGTGTCATCATTATGATGCTCAGCAGAATTCTCCTATTCAACTTCCCCATCGGTTGATTTTTCAGAAATTCGAGGATTTTCGTCCTCTTCAATAATTGGAGCAAGCGCCGGTTTGCTGGACGTTCCCGCAACGCCAATAGAAGTAGAACACTTTACTAATGTAGTGTCTACAGTTGGCTCCTTTGAAACCATATCTTCCGTTGAAGCTGGGGCATCAGATGTCTGCGCTGGAAGATTAGAAACTTCACGAGGCTGGGTAAAGTGAGAAGAGTGTAAAAGACCGAATTGATGTAAAAATTCGTTTGTCAATAGAAACTGGATACTCCTTTCCTCAACCGGCACCGCCATAAGCCTCTCAAAAGTCGCTTTGTGACCGGGATTTCTAGAAGGAGGAGGAAGTGCTGAAAAGAAAAGGGCAAAGTTAATACTCGATAACTCGAACTTCGACAAGTTCGAAAAAAACATAAGAAGCAGAGACAAATGATCTTACTCCCTACTCTTCAGATGGCGTAAAATCCTGGAGGACAGCGGACATAGAAAAACTGACTTAGGAAATTGTGAACGCTGTCGGGGAGACCAACGATCAACTTACGATTTCTAACACTTCTCACAACTGTAATGGAAGGATGGTCTTTGTGCTTTGTAAAGGTGCACAGGAAGCGAATTTCTCCAAAATTGGGAAAACGGTCCAACGTTCTCCTAAAAAGCACACACAGTCCTAGCAGGATGGCGTAGCCATTAGGGTGTAATTGAAAAGGGAAGATAGATTGTAACGACCCGCCTTTCAATGTCCGGAAAGACACATCATTATTAAGAAAGAAAAGGATAGAAGAAGAAAAGAAAGAAGAAAGAACAACAACACATCAGAAATCTCACAGCGGAACGAGAAATATATTATATCACATAAGATATTACATAGTATCATATACATCAGAGTACACAATTTATACATCATAGAATAGACAGTTATAAACTTCTGTCTATTATACAATACAAGTACATCTATCAATACAGACTAATACAAACACAGCGGAAACTCTATATATCTACACGCTGAAGCCTCCTGCTCCACAGCTCCTCCAGTATTCGTCAAGACTAACCGGAATCCCTCGACTACTCAATACAATATTGAGTACCCAAGAGATTAATAAAACAGAAAATAAACACTTGGGTCAGACATGGGTCTGGTGTGAGTAAACGGTTAGATTGCTTAACTTTGAAAACTTTTGAAAACAAAAGTATCACGTAAGACTCCCCACAAATAAACATGGGTAAGTTTTTACCTTACGCTAACTAAAACGTTTGATAGGAAATCTGATTGTATTATAATAGGGTCTAGGGTTTTCAAGTAAATATTCATATAGCTGAAATTGTTACATTATTAAATTCCAGCATACTAGCCACAAAGTGGGTTATACAATCAAAACCGTAAGGGCACGTAGGAAGAATGGGTTTCCATCAATGGCAGGGCTACTGGGGTACCGCCCGTCACAGTACGTGGCCTAGATCACCGTACCGAGGAGTACGCCCGCTCCCCTGCAACACAAAGCCGGAACCATCCCTTACTGGATAATCCCGAACAAGATAACCCCGTAGTTGGCGCGACCAATCACACACTAAGCCGAATGAAAAGAAAAGGGACCTCTAGACAGGGATCTATCTTGCTCTCAGTGGGTGCTACCCACGAAGCCTTGCTGCCCCTCCCCTGTTTTAGCCATTCCCGGTTGATGAGGCTTGAGGTTACGATTACCTTTAATCAGAACATATCACTTAGAATGCTCATCGTCCGCCTGACGATGTGCTGAAAGCATTCAATCCATACAAGTTCGTTCCGGGTTCGAACGAAACCGAAGGCATTATCTCGTTACACTCGTTTTGGAATCACCCTCAGAGTTAACGACAATAACCCTTGCACTATGAATCTTCATCTTCACTTGAGATTAACGACCTATCGTTAATTTGGATCGATGTGGTATTCGGGTCTCCAGACCTGGAATACCGGTATACGGAAACCTGATCCCGGTCTCATCGAAATCCAAAACGTATCTTTTAAGGCCAAGTTGTTTAAAGGTTTAAACAATTCAACTTATCTATATTCATACAGATAGATAATTCACAAGTCACAATTTGATAATCACATTATCAATAAACAAATGATCTATAACCAAATAGGTAATCCATATCAACATCACAATAGTTAATCTATATTACCATCATAATGCAACCAAGCATTCATACCACACAACATTACTTATCTCATTTCTGAGATTACATCCATTCAAGACAATCAATGTCATTCATTCTTATATAAGCAATGATTTACTTAATCACAACATAATTAATTTAAGATGAATTAAATTAACTATCTCTATCTTTAATTAATTTAAAGTGAATTAAATTAATTACTTCATCTCTTAATTAATTTAAAGTAAATTAAATTAATTGCTTATCATTATAAATCTTACTTATATAATCATTAATTAATTACAAATAAATTAATTAATCTTTCTCTAATTATCCACTTTAATTAATCACCTTGATTAATTATACTTTAATTACATTTAAGTAATTATCTTTAATTAATTTCACAAATTAATTATCCTTAATCAAATACAGTAATTAACTTTAATTACTTCATTAATCAATTAATTATAATCAATTACTTTAATCCTTAATTAATTACAATTAATTAGTTATCATTTGATTAATTAATCTTAATTAATTAACTCTTAATTACATCATTAATTATAAACTAATGATCTCTAATTACATCTTTAATTATTTATTTTATTTAAATTATTTAAATAATTAATCTTAATTAAATCACAATTATTAATCACCTTTGATTAATCTTATCCAGTAATTAACTTTCCTTAATTACTTTCCTTAATTAATTACTTTTTAATTAATTACCTTAACCAATAATTAATTACCTTATTAATTATCCTAAATCTTTTAATTAACTTTATTAAATAAATTATTTAATTAATAACACTAGGTAATTAACTCTTAATTACTTTCTATTTAATAAAATAATTATCCTCTAATTACTTTATTAAATAACTTCCTTTACTTAATTACATCCAGTAATTATTCCTTAATCACTTCATCAAGTAATTATACTTAATTGATTATAAGTAATTATCTTTAATAATCACTAATTAATTACTTAGTTAATTATTTAACTAATTGTTTAAATTTAATTTAATTATCTTAATTAATTTAATTAAATTGACCAACAATTTAATTACCTTCACAAATTAATTATCTTTAATAAATCACAATCTTAATTACTTAAGATAACTCCTTATTTTTAATTGATTACCCAATTTAAATCTTTAAACTTTATTTAAAATAAAATACTTTAGAAATCAATTATAACTAAACAATTTAAACATTCTAATTTAACCTTTAAAATCTTAAATAAACTTCCCAAAGTTATAATAAATTTTTTTAAACAAACCTCATTTATTAATACCCACTTATTCAACCTTCTTAAAACTTATCTACTTAATATAAAAACTTATTTAAACTTATATTATTAAAAAAAACAATTTAGTTTTACAGAAAAACTTGTTTTACCTTGTTTTAAAACTCAGGAACCATTAAAAAAACAAGTTTCTTTTGTTTAAATCTTAAAACATTTTCTGTACCAAATGCCTTAAAAACTGCTTTTATCAAAACCGAGTAAAACACCTAGAAACTCGAAGAAACTCACGAGTTCATTCCCATTCTACCATACTTCGAGTCAAACCCAGACATCCCCGAATGAAACCCGAGTAACCCCTTTCTTCCCCAAAACAAAACTTCCAGATGCACACAGTCGTTCTTGTGCACGTGCACGCCTTCAACGATCGACGACGATCTCCGTTCAGTCCTCCGGTAAGTCATCTTCCATCTCGACATCACGTTCGAACACTCCATTTTCCTCGATTCGTACGAGAATCAACATCGACCATTTCGAACCCATCACCTGGAACGACATCACCAGAAAAACATCGTCTCTGATGACCCCAGCCTCGAATCGCCACGCTACCTTCACCACAACCACGTTTCGACATCCAGTTTCCATCGCAGGCCTTGCGGTCAACTCCGATCAACTCTCGACCACTCGAAACTCATTCGAACATCACAATGAAAAGCAGGGTGTTAAACCCTATTCCATTTGATCTCCGACCATCACGTTAATGATAAATCACCAAAATATTTTTACTGAGTACATTGACATCCCAACCACCTCCAGCATCAACCACGAGGACCATCTCCCCTCCGATCACCAGAAATTAACAAAAAACCCAAATTCGTTCATCTCGCGATTTCACAACATTCTCTAGTTTAAAAATCATGAAATCTTTATGTAAATTCATCAATTCTAAATACTAATCAAATTATGAAATCAAAACATGAAATCAAATCATTTGATTTTTCTGAATTATATTGATTATTACTGTAATTTTAAATTTTTGAGCTAAGCATATTATTTAAGAACTGATAACTATTTTTGGATGATAGATTACTTGATTACAAACATCTTCTATTTACAATCCAATGGCTAATAGTGATCAAATGATGAGAAATTTGATTTTAAATGAATTCAAGCTCTGATAAAATCAACAGAGACTATATTTATGTATATACAGGCATTCAATATTCATATACACACATGCATCCATTTTAATCCAAGCATTCAGACAACAGCATGAGTTCCATACATATATTAAAGTGGGATTCCAAAATCTAAAACTGTTTTTAAATTCTTAGTTTACTCACCTGTCAATTTAAAACAGAGAACATATGTTGTTCCAGACTGCATGTTGATTTTTGAACTTGATTTCTTTTGCTTAGTTGAATATAAACTTGCTGTTGATTTCCTTATTTGATTGCATGTCTTCAAATTGCAATTGAAGATTTGAAGCTGTTATTAAATTTTGCCTTTGATCTCCTTTTGATTTGCAGTTGAATTTCCAGATTTTTATTTCCAGATTTACTTCTTCTTTTGCTTTGAGTTTTGGTTTCCAGGTTTTCATTTTTCTTTGATTTCCAGACTCGAATTTATTTTTAGTTGAAGAGTGAAGAAAAATGAATTTTAGCTGAAAAGTAAAATCAGATCTTCTTTCATATATTATTTATTTATGACTTAAATTTTCAAAAAGATAAATTAAGCCACTTGTCCCCTTTAGTTAATTATCTAGCTTACACCTATACTTATTTTCTTACAAATGTCTTCACACTATCTTAATATGCTTACAAGTGTTAATCTTGTTTTAATTAATTCATTTAAGTCATTTATATGTATTTATGAAATATTTATATGTATATAATGTATTTATCTTTTTAAAATTTAAGCTTTAAGATTTTATAATAAATATACAAATGTGAAAAACAATTATTTAAATAACTTATGCTTTGATAAATTTTAATGTATCATATATATATTAGAGACATACAAATCATCCAATATCAACCAATCACCCAATATCAAGCATCCAGTATTAATCAATTATCTAAACAGAATTGATTTACTCTAATCAATTTAATTAACCTTTAATTAAATTAATTACTATCCTTTAATTACTTGGATTATCTTAATCCTGCTCATTATCATTAATTAATTACAAATTAATTAATTAAACATCTAAATGATCTTCCTATATATATATATATACCAACATACATATATACATTATAAATATAAAACATTTATATAAGTTTTGAAAGATAAATCTTACCAATTTTAAATTGTTAGAAAAGATATTAATAAATATTGCCAATTTAAAAATATTATTAACCTTTAAAAGAATCAAACTTGTCAATTTATAAAATAAAATCAACAAATCAATTTAATTATAAATAAAGATTATTAAATTGATATTGCCAAAATTCCGGGATATCACATTCCTCCCCCCTTAAAATAATTTCGTCCCCGAAATTAAAAGCAAAGTTAATTTAATAACCCAGCAAAGATTTTTAATTTTAAACACAAACCTATCATCCAATTCCTATCAATCAAAGCAACCAATCAAACAATCTAATCTAACTAACTATTCTGACATAAATCAGAATAGACTTCATAATACTATCTCGAGTTTTCCGGAGTAAAAATCACCGGGAGACTCGCTCTACAGAAGCTAAATAAACTACACACCATAATCCAGAGCTCCTCTCTTCTTTAGATTCACCAATCTGAATAAAATATCAGATCATACCCAAGTCCAACTCAACTTCCAAATCCATCTGAACTGCAGATTCTACAATCAGTAATAGATCATACACGTACTCCCTCAGAGATACGTGAAATAGAATGGATTCCAGATATCCAAACTGGCCATTCAACCCTGTAGACAAAGAATTACTCCTCTCAAGAACACAAGAAAATTCCAAAATATTTTGGAGCTAGCTTCCAGACTTACCAAATCTTATAGCTCTTATAATCGAGGAAAATTTAAACAGTTTCCAATTTCCAACTCCGAATTCCAAACTCTGACTCATATCTGCATAGCTCACCAGACGATCCCGAGCTACCTCATCTCTTCCTGATCAACTTAACCTTTGCTGATGCTTCTTGAAACAACTGGACCAAGAACAAAATGATTTCCAGATCCTATCAACAAGATGATATTCCAAAATCTACTGAAATCCACAAACTCTACTCCATAAGAAATAGAAGACTGAACTTCCTTCTTTCAGATTCCAGAAACTTCTATACACACTCAGAATGTTCACATAAACTTCCTGTAGAAATCTGAGGTTATTTCCTTTCTCGCACAGCTACTTTTTTTTTGCTTCCGCTGCACAACTCCGATCTTGAAATAGATGAGAATGTTGATGAACTCGAGCACACTAGATCCACAAACAAGCGGGAACATTGGTTATCTTAAAGACATAACCAACTACTCAAAGAATGGATGAGTCCTCGGTCAAGGGTACTGTCTTCAGCTATCCTTAGCTAGAGGAAACTCGAAACTAGAAACAGAAGAGAAAACACAGATACTCCATAAAATTCTAAGATGCTTCACCAATCCTTCTCTAGGAACAAATCGATTTAAACTAAATCTTTACCTACGGGCAACCTTTGACCTCTTCGATAACTTTTACTTTCTCTTGAGATGCCTCAACTCCATACAAAAGATTACTCAAGATGAACTCTCAAACTAATCGCAAGTCACTTTTGCGATCCTACTTAGTTCGGATTCCAAAGATACTGTTCTCTCTTTACCAATTAAAACAGCCTTAAGCTTTTCCAAACAAGGTTAACCCTTCAAGAAAAACTTCACCATCTACTCGGACTGCTGATAGAAGAACCACAAAGATTCCGGAACCATCGAAGAAACGAACCACACTGCTGCTTCCAAACTCTATCTCGACAGCACACCGAACACTCCGAGCTGCACTGCTATCACAGCTAACCAAGAACTTCTAATCCAAAGGCTTCTCAAAACTAAAACCATCAACAAACCTCTCAACGAATCTCCGAGATGGCAGACATCCAAAAGAAACTCGGGCTCCAAACCAATCGCCAATAACTTACTCTTCTTAAGGGAACAATGAGACCATGTCCGAAGAACAACTAATCGACCTTAGTCCCATACTTCAAAATAGACAAAACTCTCTTACTTGATATCAGAGAATTCCTATACAGTCGAGTCTTTCCTGCGGTAGACATCAACTGTTCCTCCAATACCTTCTTAATCTTGTTCCAAAAAGAAAATCTCCTTCGGGAACATCCATAGATATTGCGTCTTATCACACAACTGCTCCTTCCTGAAGTCGCCAAGCTACCATCACTTACTTCTGCACAACTGATAGATTCAACTCTAGAAAATCTGCTCACCCAAGCTCAACCAATCTTACATTCCAATAATGGACTCCGAATCTTGAAAAGGATTTTCTTCAGAGATCCGAGACATCCTTACTCCATACTGCCAACTTACTCGAGACGATATTGGGTTTACAGTCTCGATATATACTTCCAACCTCAAACATTCAAACTCCAACTATTGGTAATTGTGTTACACACACTACCACCTTATCTACCTTTATAACTTATATTGGAAAACCCGAACAGGTAACCCAATAAATAGGTAGAAATACATAAATATATATATATTTAAAATGATATATATTTTTTTTATATAGAAATTATTTCTGGGTAAAATTATTTCATCTACCTCTTTAAAACAATATTGTGTCCGTTGGCCTGGTTCAAGTGTTTAGAGATCCCTATCAATAACGTTAGCTACTCGTATTGACCAGAATCCATATACCACTCAACCGATCAATTAACACAATATAAAACCATTTTTATATAACTAACAATTACGCGCTCTCAAGATAGACACCACTTCAGAGCCTAGGTATTCACTCAACCTCGCTCTGATACCAAATGTAACGACCCGCCTTTCAATGTCCGGAAAGACGCATCATTATTAAGAAAGAAAAGGATAGAAGAAGAAAAGAAAGAAGAAAGAACAACACATCAGAAATCTCACAGCGGAACGAGAAATATATTATATCACATAAGATATTACATAGTATCATATACATCAGAGTACACAATTTATACATCATAGAATAGACAGTTATAAACTTCTGTCTATTATACAATACAAGTACATCTATCAATACAGACTAATACAAACACAGCGGAAACTCTATATATCTACACGCTGAAGCCTCCTGCTCCACAGCTCCTCCAGTATTCGTCAAGACTAACCTGAATCCGTCGACTACTCAATACAATATTGAGTACCCAAGAGATTAATAAAACAGAAAATAAACACTTGGGTCAGACATGGGTCTGGTGTGAGTAAACGGTTAGATTGCTTAACTTTGAAAACTTTTGAAAACAAAAGTATCACATAAGACTCCCCACAAATAAACATGGGTAAGTTTTTACCTTACGCTAACTAAAACGTTTGATAGGAAATCTGATTGTATTATAATAGGGTCTAGGGTTTTCAAGTAAATACTCATATAGCTGAAATTGTTACATTATTAAATTCCAGCATACTAGCCACAAAGTGGGTTATACAATCAAAACCGTAAGGGCACGTAGGAAGAATGGGTTTCCATCAATGGCAGGGCTACTGGGGTACCGCCCGTCACAGTACGTGGCCTAGATCACCGTACCGAGGAGTACGCCCGCTCCCCTGCAACACAAAGCCGGAACCATCCCTTACTGGATAATCCCGAACAAGATAACCCCGTAGTTGGCGCGACCAACCACACACTAAGCCGAATGAAAAGAAAAGGGACCTCTAGACAGGGATCTATCTTGCTCTCAGTGGGTGCTACCCACGAAGCCTTGCTGCACCTCCCCTGTTTTAGCCATTCCCGGTTGATGAGGCTTGAGGTTACGATTACCTTTAATCAGAACATATCACTTAGAATGCTCATCGTCCGCCTGACGATGTGCTGAAAGCATTCAATCCATACAAGTTCGTTCCGGGTTCGAACGAAACCGAAGGCATTATCTCGTTACACTCGTTTTGGAATCACCCTCAGAGTTAACGACAATAACCCTTGCACTCTGAATCTTCATCTTCACTTGAGATTAACGACCTATCGTTAATTTGGATCGATGTGGTATTCGGGTCTCCAGACCTGGAATACCGGTATACGGAAACCTGATCACGGTCTCATCGAAATCCAAAACGTATCTTTTAAGGCCAAGTTGTTTAAAGGTTTAAACAATTCAACTTATCTATATTCATACAGATAGATAATTCACAAGTCACAATTTGATAATCACATTATCAATAAACAAATGATCTATAACCAAATAGGTAATCCATATCAACATCACAATAGTTAATCTATATTACCATCATAATGCAACCAAGCATTCATACCACACAACATTACTTACCTCATTTCTGAGATTACATCCATTCAAGACAATCAATGTCATTCATTCTTATATAAGCAATGATTTACTTAATCACAACATAATTAATTTAAGATGAATTAAATTAACTATCTCTATCTTTAATTAATTTAAAGTGAATTAAATTAATTACTTCATTTCTTAATTAATTTAAAGTAAATTAAATTAATTGCTTATCATTATAAATCTTACTTATATAATCATTAATTAATTACAAATAAATTAATTAATCTTTCTCTAATTATCCACTTTAATTAATCACCTTGATTAATTATACTTTAATTACATTTAAGTAACTATCTTTAATTAATTTCACAATTTTAATTATCCTTAATCAAATACAGTAATTAACTTTAATTACTTCATTAATCAATTAATTATAATCAATTACTTTAATCCTTAATTAATTACAATTAATTAGTTATCATTTGATTAATTAATCTTAATTAATTAACTCTTAATTACATCATTAATTATAAACTAATGATCTCTAATTACATCTTTAATTATTTATTTTATTTAAATTAATTAAATAATTAATCTTAATTAAATCACAATTATTAATCACCTTTGATTAATCTTATCCAGTAATTAACTTTCCTTAATTACTTTCCTTAATTAATTACTTTTTAATTAATTACCTTAACCAATAATTAATTACCTTATTACTTATCCTAAATCTTTTAATTAACTTTATTAAATAAATTATTTAATTAATAACACTAGGTAATTAACTCTTAATTGCTTTCTATTTAATAAAATAATTATCCTCTAATTACTTTATTAAATAACTTCCTTTACTTAATTACATCCAGTAATTATTCCTTAATCACTTCATAAAGTAATTATACTTAATTGATTATAAGTAATTATCTTTAATAATCACTAATTAATTACTTAGTTAATTATTTAACTAATTGTTTAAATTTAATTTAATTATCTTAATTAATTTAATTAAATTGACCAACAATTTAATTACCTTCACAAATTAATTATCTTTAATAAATCACAATCTTAATTACTTAAGATAACTCCTTATTTTTAATTGATTACCCAATTTAAATCTTTAAACTTTATTTAAAATAAAATACTTTAGAAATCAATTATAACTAAACAATTTAAACATTCTAATTTAACCTTTAAAATCTTAAATAAACTTCCCAAAGTTATAATAAATTTTTTTAAACAAACCTCATTTATTAATACCCACTTATTCAACCTTCTTAAAACTTATCTACTTAATATAAAAACTTATTTAAACTTATATTATTGAAAAAAAAACAATTTAGTTTTACAGAAAAACTTGTTTTACCTTGTTTTAAAACTCAGGAACCATTAAAAAAACAAGTTTCTTTTGTTTAAAACTTAAAACATTTTCTGTACCAAATGCCTTAAAAACTGCTTTTATCAAAACCGAGTAAAACACCTAGAAACTCGAAGAAACTCACGAGTTCATTCCCATTCTACCATACTTCGAGTCAAACCCAGACATCCCCGAATGAAACCCGAGTAACCCCTTTCTTCCCCAAAACAAAACTTCCAGATGCACACAGTCGTTCTTGTGCACGTGCACGCCTTCAACGATCGACGACGATCTCCGTTCAGTCCTCCGGTAAGTCATCTTCCATCTCGACATCACGTTCGAACACTCCATTTTCCTCGATTCGTACGAGAATCAACATCGACCATTTCGAACCCATCACCTGGAACGACATCACCAGAAAAACATCGTCTCTGATGACCCCAGCCTCGAATCGCCACGCTACCTTCACCACAACCACGTTTCGACATCCAGTTTCCATCGCAGGCCTTGCGGTCAACTCCGATCAACTCTCGACCACTCGAAACTCATTCGAACATCACAATGAAAAGCAGGGTGTTAAACCCTATTCCATTTGATCTCCGACCATCACGTTAATGATAAATCACCAAAATATTTTTACTGAGTACATTGACATCCCAACCACCTCCAGCATCAACCACGAGGACCATCTCCCCTCCGATCACCAGAAATTAACAAAAAACCCAAATTCGTTCATCTCGCGATTTCACAATATTCTCTAGTTTAAAAATCATGAAATCTTTATGTAAATTCATCAATTCTAAATACTAATCAAATTATGAAATCAAAACATGAAATCAAATCATTTGATTTTTCTGAATTATATTGATTATTACTGTAATTTTAAATTTTTGAGCTAAGCATATTATTTAAGAACTGATAACTATTTTTGGATGATAGATTACTTGATTACAAACATCTTCTATTTACAATCCAATGGCTAATAGTGATCAAATGATGAGAAATTTGATTTTAAATGAATTCAAGCTCTGATAAAATCAACAGAGACTATATTTATGTATATACAGGCATTCAATATTCATATACACACATGCATCCATTTTAATCCAAGCATTCAGACAACAGCATGAGTTCCATACATATATTAAAGTGGGATTCCAAAATCTAAAACTGTTTTTAAATTCTTAGTTTACTCACCTGTCAATTTAAAATAGAGAACATATGTTGTTCCAGACTGCATGTTGATTTTTGAACTTGATTTCTTTTGCTTAGTTGAATATAAACTTGCTGTTGATTTCCTTATTTGATTGCATGTCTTCAAATTGCAATTGAATATTTGAAGCTGTTATTAAATTTTGCCTTTGATCTCCTTTTGATTTGCAGTTGAATTTCCAGATTTTTATTTCCAGATTTACTTCTTCTTTTGCTTTGAGTTTTGGTTTCCAGGTTTTCATTCTTCTTTGATTTCCAGACTCGAATTTATTTTTAGTTGAAGAGTGAAGAAAAATGAATTTTAGCTGAAAAGTAAAATCAGATCTTCTTTCATATATTATTTATTTATGACTTAAATTTTCAAAAAGGTAAATTAAGCCACTTGTCCCCTTTAGTTAATTATCTAGCTTACACCTATACTTATTTTCTTACAAATGTCTTCACACTATCTTAATATGCTTACAAGTGTTAATCTTGTTTTAATTAATTCATTTAAGTCATTTATATGTATTTATGAAATATTTATATGTATATAATGTATTTATCTTTTTAAAATTTAAGCTTTAAGATTTTATAATAAATATACAAATGTGAAAAACAATTATTTAAATAACTTATGCTTTGATAAATTTTAATGTATCATATATATATTAGAGACATACAAATCATCCAATATCAACCAATCACCCAATATCAAGCATCCAGTATTAATCAATTATCTAAACAGAATTGATTTACTCTAATCAATTTAATTAACCTTTAATTAAATTAATTACTATCCTTTAATTACTTGGATTATCTTAATCCTGCTCACTATCATTAATTAATTACAAATTAATTAATTAAACATCTAAATGATCTTCCTATATATATATATATACCAACATACATATATACATTATAAATATAAAACATTTATATAAGTTTTGAAAGATAAATCTTACCAATTTTAAATTGTTAGAAAAGATATTAATAAATATTGCCAATTTAAAAATATTATTAACCTTTAAAAGAATCAAACTTGTCAATTTATAAAATAAAATCAACAAATCAATTTAATTATAAATAAAGATTATTAAATTGATATTGCCAAAATTCCGGGATATCACATAGATAGTCGGAGAAGAAGTTCTCGAAGGTAGTCATTAAATGGGGGGATAGCTCCACTCGAGCACATTTGGTGGTTAACTGCGACAAAGCCATGGGGCGGTCTATCAGCAGTATCATCTATTCCAGGGAGCAAAGCGTCAGCTTCGGCAATGCCAAACTGGGTGCATAATTGACAAAAGGCTTTATGGCTCAAAGTAGTAGGAGTCCTTTCTGGAGGATCGTTTAATGGAGTAGCGATTGGAAAAACTCCTCCAGCTGGTTCCAAATCTTCGTGTTGAGATGTCATTCTACACAAGGAACTGGATGATCAAATATTAAGGTGCACGTTTCCTAAAAAGTGTGAAGTGTTGTGCAGAACCAATATAAAAAAATATAACAAGTAAACACAACTGGAATTAAACTAGTAGACAATCGGTTGATTATGAGATTTCAGAACTTGTTAATATCTAAGTACAGTGTTAATGTAAACAAATCAGTTCCAGTTGGCTATTACGATTTTGCTGTAATACTTCACTTGAATTGGTTGTTGTACAACATTTCATTCGTGCAGTGCATTTAATTTGATTTTTTCTCTATCGACTAATCTGTCATTCGATGTGGGCAGTCAATGGCAGTATATTCGTCCCAGTTTTCTGCAAATGTTGTGATTAACAGGTTGTTGACTTGCAAGATAAATGTGGCATGTAGAAAGGTTCAAATAGTTGAAAATTAGGCATTTTGTTCCAGCTTTTCAAGTCAAGAAGTTCATGTCAAAAGTATGTTCCAAGTTAGAGGATGCGAGTTCAAATGTTTCACTAAGTCTTAACCCGGCCACGACTTAAGGGGGTGAAGGCGATTCAAGGCCTCAGTTCTGTTAGCCGCACCGCAAGGAAATATCTTAAGTCCTAGATCGTTACCGATCTACGAACTACTATAGGTCATACACAATTTAACGCGAAGCAATGAAAGTTAAGTCGTAAGTTCTGTTCAAACTGTGTTCTTAAGTCGTTGCCGACCTATGGCCTATCTTAAGTCGGATACGACTGAGCATTAAAGTCAGCAGTCAAGATTTCCGTTCGAATGACAAAGGCCTTAAGTCGTTCGACTTCTCCCCAATACATCAATTCGCCTAACTCCTAACCCATTAACCCGTAGGCCCATTGGCCTTTCCATCAACAAAAACTTTCATCTTCCCATGCCGATTAAATCGCCCTAAAATCACCACAAATCCGATGCAATTCCGTTCCATCACAAATCTCGAGTCAGGAAAACGGAATCGCTGCAATATATCGCCTCATTCACACAGATTGTCCAAAGCCAATGCAAGTCATCTTGAACCCATCGGTAATCGATTGAAACAAGAATTATGAAGCATGGCATAAGGAAAATAGGTTGAAAATGGGATCCATAATTCAGTGACAATCGGAGATTGAATAATCGAGTTCACTTACGCAGTATGATAATAAGAATAACTGGCGATCGAGTAATTGAATTTGTCTGAGAAGAGCTTGAATGCTTGCAAATGGCGGAATGAAACAGGTGAAGGAGAAGAAGGAACGACTTAAGCTATTTATACTCTGGGACAGTGAAAGGTGAATCGACACATCCGACTTACGACTTATCCTAAGTCGTTCGCGACCTACGACTCATCTTAAGTCGGTCGCGATCTAGCGCACCCATCAAGAAGCGAGCTAAGGAAATCGAAGCACACGACTTACGACTTAAGGCGTGTACTTCGAGGGGCAAATGTTAACCCTCTTTCGACTCACGACCTAACAGGAGCCGACTTAAGAAGAGCTCCGACTTAAGAAGGGCTCCGAGTTAAGAAAAGCGCCGACCTAAGGTAGCTCCGACCTAGCAGGAGCCGACTTAAAGAAGTCTATGACTTAAGGAATTCTCCGAGTTAAGAGATGCTCCGACTTAAGAGGTGCTCCGATTTAAGAGTCTACGAGATAAGGAAGTCTCCAACTTAATGAAATGGTTTACAACATAAGACCTGCTGCTTTCTATAAGTCGCGTACGACTTATACTAACTCGTTCAGAAGAAACCATGAAACCCAAGATGCATCTCTTAAATCGTTGCCGACCTATGACGCATGCTAAGTCGTTGCCGACTTATGACTCGCTTGTTCTAGACACTCAGGGGCAACTAACATACACCCCTATCTCGTCGCCGAGTTACGACCTACGACTTTTTATAAGTCGGCCACGACCTAAAACTACAGTCGAAATCCAAAGCCACAACGTTTATGCTGCAAGACAATGACTCGGGGACGACTTAGGACTTGAAGCATAAAACCAGAGGAGGAGGTGAACTACTAAGGAAGTGTTCAAACTGATGAGCCGGCTGCGACCTATCATAAGTCGGCCGCGACTTATACTAAGTCGGCTATGACTTAGGACTTGGGAAAATTCTCTGCCCAGACTCAACTCTATAAATACACCACCATCTCCAACAAGGAGGGGACTTTTTGGCCATTCATTTCTTCAAGCGCCGTTACTCTGTCGAAGTCTCCATTCATCCAGCAATCAAAGATCTTCAAACATTCAAGACACAACAACAAGCTTCAAGAGAAATTCCTTACATCCAACACGGATTCATCGAATTTCATCGACGAAGATTGAGCTAGTAGTCAAGATTATTTCTTGTGATCAAATTGTACTGTTTTGATAAGAGATTTGTATCGATTTGTAACCGGATTCAGTAATAAAGAGATTCAAAGTGGACGTAGGCTTAATCTCAAGCCGAACCACTATAAATTGCTGTCTTTTACTGCTTTTCTGCCATTTTACTGCTTAAATTCTGTTCCCGTCACGCGGGTGGTGCTTTCACGATTCTATTACATACACCGGGTGTTAGCGTTCACTTTTTAACGTTAACAGATAGATTTATAAATGTTATTTACAAGTGAAGGAATAGATTTTTAAATGGTGTTTTATAAAAAGGAAAAATTATATCATTTTGATAAATTATAAAATAAATCACATTTGTGAATTTATAGTGATATATGGAAGAATTGTTTTGTGGATAGTATATGGTCAGATTTTGAAATTGAAGATTTATGATAAGTATATGAGATTTAAAAATCAAAAAATTTATAACAGAAGATTTATAAATAGAAATGAATTCATAAAACGAGTTTTATAAATAGGAAGAATATTTATAAAAGGAGTTTTGTAAATATAAAAGAGATTTATAAAAAGGAATATAATAAAAGGAAATGAGATATGATTTCTATAAATGATCATTTTAAATTATGGTGGTATGTAAAGTATTCTTTCATACTTAACACCAAATTCCAAGGTAGGGAAACTTGTCCCTATCCTAAGAGTTAAGAATGTATGTTGAGGCAAGGATAATTTGCTAACTTGTTTGTCACATTGTTAATTAAGGGATAATACAAGTTCGAAATCGAGAAGTGAGGATAAGTATATTTCGTCTAATTTCTATACGATGCATTTACTTACACAAAAAGTGTTTTGAGTTTATTTGTTACCAATGTTTTAAACGACATTTGTTTTAAACCAATTAAGTATGGTTTTGGAAATGAAATCTTTCTTAAGATGTGAATATACTTATACCATTGAGATAATATATGGGTACATTTTCTAAGTATTCCAAAGGTAGTATTTTGTGAATATACTTATACTGTTGGTATAAGTATATGGAAATGTCTTCTAAGTATTGAAAATGAAATGTTTGGTGAATAATTAATATTTTTCAAGTATTGAAAAGAGTATAGAAGGTTTGTGAATATATCTTTTGTAAAAGATATTTTAATATAATATTTGAAAGGAGATTCTAATTAATGAAAGGATTAGTTAAGAGGCATGGTGTTTGTTTATGTGCTTAATCGTACTTGGTTTCCTTGTGAAATTAAATCTCTAATTGGATTTTTTTGTTTATTTGATAGATAAATAACCGACAATCAAATCTTGGCTGGTTTTGAAACTATTGTTGTCAGTTCGGAGAAACCGAGATCAGATATATTATCCGAAAACCACTTTGAACTAGCATAAGCATTCGAATTGGAGACATCTTGAAGATGATGGAAATCAAAGACGGAGTTCTTTGAAGTGCAAGGGCTACTTGCTACTAATGCCGAGGGTAATTCCCACTGGATGTTGTAGAAGTAGTGCCTTCAGTTTGTTCATATGTTGAACAATTAGTATGGATGAATACTATCATTGCATTATTGCTTGGAAAGCAGTGTTAGCATTCCTAGTGGGATTTGCTAAGATGATAAAAAATAGCCTCAAGCCTCACACCCGGTAATGACTAAAATAGGGGATATGTAGCAAGGCTATGTGGTTCGCCACCATTAGGGTATGGTCATCACCTGATCTATATCTATATTGACACATTTATATATGCTAGTGACTCGGTACAGTTGTTAGCCGGCAATCGGGGAGATGCCATATTCGGTACTATCCAAGAAGGGGTAAGTTGGTCCTATTTTTGTAAGGGGTCCATGTAAGGCCCTCTGTACATTTTCTAGAGGTGTACTGTGATAGGCGATACCCCAGTAGCCTTGTCATTGTATGGAATTCATTCTCTAATAAGTGCCCTATGAACTTAGTTGTGCCCAAATATGTCGGAACGAGAGATGCAAGCATTCCAGCTATGTTATATATTTATTTTAAACCCTAGACACTACTATAATAATACTGGACATCTTATGAAATGTTTTGGATATCGTAAGGTAAAACCTATTCGGGTTTATATGCGATATGGTCTTAGAGATACCTTTATTTTTAATGGATTTTATGACATTAAAAATCCATATGATTGTGTTTCTCATGCTTGTTTACTAGACTTATCCGTACGTTATTTTCTTATAATGCTCGGGTCAGCCTAAGCATATTTCTAGATTTAGTTATGGATGCTTTGGAGCTTCAGGAGATGAGCTAGATGCCTCCCAAACAAATTAAAGTATCTTTTATTTCCGCTGCATTTCTTGTTTTGTATTAACAGCATTTATAAGGAGAGGTTGTTTCTAATTGCCTAAGCTGATGATAGGTTAGTTTACCCTGATTGATGTATGTATGTTACAGTTTCTTTTATAAAGTTCCGTTGTGCATTATATATTACTTGTCAAGATGTGAGATTCTGTTCTGTCGTTTCTTTTCTTTAATCCCAATAATCCATCCTTACTATACTTGGATTTCGGCATGTGAATACCGTGGATGTATTAGTGTCGACTTTTGAGTGTCCAAAAGGTGGGTCGTTACAAGCTTACTTCATTTCAAAGTTCAAATAAGTAATAGAATTTTAATTTATAAATTTGCTTTATAATTTCATCCTCATGAAACTCAAAACCAATATCTTGGTAGTTTCTAAATTGTCAAAAAATATTTCTTAGTTTTTTTAAAGAATTCACCTTTACTAGCTGTCGCAAGAATAGTTTAAAGCTATTGAGTGTTAATGTTAACTTAGCCATCACATGTCAAAATTGTAATGTTATTGCAAAAACCCATAGCTTTCACAACTTATAGCTATCGCACTCCATAGTTACCATATGCCAAGTGGAAAATGTGTAAGTAGATGGAAAATGATATTTTGCCTTAATAAAGCAGTTTCATTTTACCTAACCTATAAACAAGTCATTTAATTACCAGTTGTTTTGTTTTCTAAAAGCAGTTCCTTACTGTATCCAAAACTTAAACTTCATTTATTAATCATTTCCTTAATTACATTCTAAATTAATGTACATTTTTTCTTAATCAATTAATTCATATTAAATCGAAAACTAATGGAAAAATTCCCAAAAATTAAAGAAAATATTAAAACATCCTCTTCTTTCACTAGTAGAAATTTTGAAATAAAATATTTAATTTTGATATTTTTAAATATTAATTTACATTCGAATTTAACGGTTATCTCTTAAAAATTCATAATAAATTTTTTCTCCATCTAAAAATTACGAAATTAAGAACCATCTCTATTTTATCATTAGAAAAACCATACTAAATTTTCGTGACATACATTGATTAAACCATGTTTTACCATAAAATATGATTAAATTCCTTTCATTTAAATCATAAAACATATTCAAAGCCATATCTAGTCATTTAAAAATGTTTATAACATTAAAATCATCCAAACAAAGTCAAATCTGTTTTCGAACAGGTGTGGAAAATTTTAGGTCAAATTTTACTCACTTTAGACTAGAAAAGCTTTGAAATATTTATTTAAATCTTATCTTTTCCTTTAAAGTTGAAAGCTTTGCCTTTGATTTTTGATTTCCTCTTCCTCTCTCTCTTCATATGTGATTGGCCGTGGTTTGTGTAACAACCCACCTCGAAACTAGCCTAAATTCAAATCCAAAAAAGGCCTATTGAAACATGGACCCATTTCAAAGTTAGATGTTGGTTGGTAAAAAGAACAACAAAGAGATATTTATCTACTCACTCAACACTCACTACGAAGGGATAAATATAATAACATAAGTTGTACCCATTTTATTTAAAATCTTAAATGTCAATAAACCATAACACAATGTTAACATTACGATTACAAAACCAAGATTCATCATGTTTAAAAATACATCATCATCTTTAAATGGGTACATCATAAAATGGCATAAATAGATAAATAGACTACTACCACAAACTTCTCTCATCATCATTTCCTTCTCAAACATGTGCTATAATGAGAAGGGAGTCAAAACAACAATATTTAGTGAATAGAAATCTCCAACCTTCCTATATTAGTAACTTGGCAGTATAATTTAAATAAGGATACGTCTTACGCATTTAAGCTATATTCAAAGTCATTCTAATTATATTCCCTAAGACTTATCCAAATCCGTAACCAATAACCCACAAATCGTTATTAATGTCTACAATTAGAGAGATAATACCCAAGCCACTTTGTACCTTTTAATTGTACATCAACAGGCTTTGACTATTTATGCCTTAATTAAGGTATACCCTCATCATTTAATACCTACTCCTAAGGCGGATTCCTCATAGGTGCCTATAAAGCTAACATTACATGGAAATCTCTTCAGACACTTACTACTTCCCATTGAAGCAAACCTTTCTAAGATATCCTCAATCGTGCCTAAACCAATCCCGACCATTTAATACTTCATACATGGGAAAGTGCCTGGCCCTCAAACTACTACTTAATTCATTCAATCCCTAAAACATGTCCTTTCTATTATGACCTGTACCCTATGGAGAACAAGATGTAACACCAGAACAAATAACATATAAGTAAATCTGGATGTCTAAGATATAATGAGTCACATAATTAATTTAACTCAGAATTTAATTCGTGGCACAAATATAAATATATTTGGTCACTAAACACTAATTCACGGAATAAAACACAATAACTTTAATACAAAGAAACTAATTCCATACCGATCACCCTTCTGATCATACATACCAATCTTATCGATTATTTATACCGTGCAAACATTTTGGTATCACTTATAGCGATCTAATACCAAGGATTCTTCATACCATAACACAGAATCTGGACCGATCACAAGGATTAGGGACATCCCAAATTTCGACCGATTAAAATGATCACGGCAAACATGACTTGAAAACTCTAGTTTATTATATATTTAAGTTTGGAAAGAAATCTAGAAGTATAAGTCTTAAGGATATATGGTCCCACTGAACCCTAAAAGGAATATACTCTAAAGTGACAAATATTATCACTTTCAGTAATCACTAGAACTTAACCAAAATTTCCCATACCGCATGGTGAAATCCCAGTATTTACTGGAAGCTAGTAAATTTCACTTGTTACGGATACCAATGGAAAACCTGAACTATATTCACTTAAGGATCTAGCAGCCCCATGTCGCACACCAAAAGGGAATACAAATCTAAAGTGCTAAATACTTCCTAATAGCAATCACAAGAATTTATCCATGACATCCCATACCCGATGAAATTCGAGTATTCACTAATGGGAAAGTAAGTTCCACTCAAACGTTCAATTGAATGAGTTATACCATATTCGATGAAGCGTTACTGGAGAGCATTTAAACCAATCGGTAACACTAAACCAACTATTAGTACTCCCTATATTATAGAACTAAGGCACACAAAACAATTTCTCTTTTGAGTTCACCATTTAGAAAACACTATTATAATTTTCCATAAATCCGAATTATTCCAGAAGTAATTATTTTATGTAATCAAGATTTTCTGTGTTCCAAAACAATTGATAATTAAACTTCCACAAAGTTGCATTATTCACGAATTATGTTCCAAAAGCCATACACACACATATGTTACAATTTCATATTTTAAAAGATCCATAGCTTGCAAATCATTTTCTAAAAACTATTGATTCATATTCTAAACCCAAATTAATATTTACACACTTATTTTATAACCATTTAGTTTATATTTCCAAAAATACATATTTTTAAATCCATAAATCTTTATATTAGAAATAATTGATATATATATATATATATAATCACTTTAGATTGTGTGAGTTGTTAACTCACCTTTATCACTTTACTTTGATGATTAAAACTCGGATTTTCAATACTAACACCTTCCAACCACAAGCCCTAAGTTTATTTCAGAAATTTGAAAACAAAAGATCACAACCCTAAACAAAACTGAAATTAATCAACTAATCAAACACAGTAGATGATGGAGCAGATTACCTGAAGTTGATTTCTATATTATTGACCAAAACCTTTATGATTTCCTGTTGGATTTGGTTGATTTAGGTTCTAGGGTTAGAGGATATCTTGTATTTTCATTTACGGTAGAAAGAAAATGAGAATGAGATAATTCTGTACGTAGCTTTTTACTTCTCTTTTTTTATTCTTATCTTCCTGAGCCAAGAGGGTATGGATATGAATCTAATAACAAGTGTTGCAAATTTATAAAGGAAGTGTTACTAAATCTTACAATGTTTTATCACTTCTAAATCCCTATTTTACGCTAAACAAACTACTAAAAAAAATATAAATTAATTTCTCAATTTAACCAAAGCCAATTAACAAGTAAAATCCTCATTTATAATATTATTGAGATATTCTAAAAAATTAAATATAACTTTTGAAAATAAAAGTCATTCTCAATAATTTCAATAAAAATAAACTATTAATTATAAAATCTCATTTTAAACAATCAATCACAATATTAATATTTTCTCTAAAATGCGAAATTTAAATAACTGATTTAACAATATTTCAAATTTAAATTGAAATTCTCCTCAAGAAATGAAACTCATTTCTTAATTAAATTAAATCCACTATTCTCAAAGATTAGATTTAATTTCATAGGTGAATTTCACAAATCACAATTTAGAATTTATTATCCTTAATAAAACTAAATTAATTACGTAATTAACAATAGGTTTGTTACATTATACAAGTCTCATTTCCATAATAACATATATACCATAAGTCCAGTATTCCAAAATCAAATCAATAGACTTTTATATAGAATCCAAATCCATCTTATTTTATATTAAAACAATGGTATAAATCAATAATAATGGAAACTTACAATTTAATTATGCTCTATTCAACTTCTTTTTGATGGAACTAAAATTAATTAATTTTAAAAGAATAAGAAACATAAACTCCGTTATTTTAATACAAAACAGTGAAGATTCCACCCTAAGAATTGACATTTCATTTTCGGGGAATATTGGGAATTTTTAATGTGATGTTTTCAGATTTGGTTAATGAAGCTGCAGAAAAGATTGAGGTCATTTGGGCTAGAATAAAGGGGGCTCAGTCTAGGCAGAAGAGTTATGTAGATAAGTGATAGAAAGATTTAGAGTTCTCAGTTGGAGATCAGTTTTTCTTCAAGGTGTCACTGATGAAGGATGTGATTAGATTTGGAAGATCAGGAAAATTAGCACTAAGATTTGTTGGACCTTTTCCTATTATAGCGAGGATAGGCAAAATCGTATATAAATTTGAGTTACCAAGCAGTTTAGTAGGATTCCACGATGTTTTCCATGTTTCTCATCTCAGAAAGTGTGTAAGAGACCCGGAGACTACTATTGCACCGACTATGCTAATGACTTAGTAGTAGAACCCGACTTGACTATAGTGAGGAAACCAGTTCGCATAATTGCGAGAGATAAGAAGAGGCTTAGAACCAAGACGGTCAGATTAGTCAAAGTCCAGTGGAAAGACGATGATAGGGACTGTACTTGGGAGATTAAGAGCAGGATTAGAGATACTTATCCTGACTTATTTGATGGTTTATTTTAACTTCTTGTTTGATTTGTTGTGTACCTTATCGTAATTTTGAGGACGAAATTCTTTAAAGAGTGGAGTCTGTAACACCCAGATTTTTGGTAACATTATTTAGAATATTTAATTAGCTAAATTAAATAAAATAATGTGTGGATTAAGGGATTGAGTTTCGATTTTATTTAAGGGGTAGCCGTGCAATTTAATAATGAATTATGAAAAGAATTAAAATGAAATAGAGGAGGGGTAAAATAGAAAAGATGACATTCCTATATCCCTTAAACTTGGCTGTGTATTCTCCTATACATGTTCACTTTTCATTTTCCAAATTTAAGCAATAGGCTGGCCACCATTAACAAGACCAAAGGGAAAAAGATAGAGAAAAGCTAAGAAGAAACTTAAGCAAATCAAATCCATTCACATGTCAATCTCTTTAATCTCTAAAGCTAAGGTGAATAATGTTTACATCTCATATTTGTTTTGTTTTCAGTTTTAAGATGAACCCGAAATATTTTGCATTGATTTGCCATGTTTTTGAATGATGGAATGATTATATATACTTGTTGATGATTTATGGTTGTTCATATAGATTTTATGACATGTTTCGACATGAAAACCCTATTAAATGACATCTAAAAGCTTGCGATTTTTTATAAAGATCATAAATGATATTTTAGAGATGAGTTTCAATTTTCATAATTTTCAAAATTTTTGTGGAATTTGTATGAATTTTCTAGTGAAGAAAATGTTATTTTAGGTTATAAATTATTTACGGTTAAATGATAAAAGATTTGGGTCTGAATTTTTTATATGTTGGAAAACATATTAAAAGAGATTTTCTGGAATTTTTGTAAATTTTTCCAAAGTGTTTTAGTGGATATATAAAATTATATAAGGTATGAGACTTAAACATTTTATATATTTATAAAAGGAGAAGGGGCTTTTTACAAATAATCCAAATAGATAGTTCTAAAAATTACAGTACTTTTTAGTGGTAAAGAAAAGAGGCAACCAATCAAAATTAGACATGTAAAGAAGGTTAGGTGAAAAGAACTATTTGCTACATGTATTTCACTGTTTCGATTCTTTCGGCACTAAGTTCCGCCTCCTTAGCTTCGCTTCCAACAAAGTCCAAACCAATGCACATGGTATCAAGGAACTGGTACATAGTGAATTGGATGCAGATGGTAGGTATAGAATCAAAACCACGGGTTCCAAAAGGGTTGAGGCATTAGTTTGCTTTTAAATTAAAAATGCGCATGCTTGCTTTCGACTAAATGGCTTTCGACTGAGTAGCTTTCGACTTAGTTAGCTTTCGACTAGGTTAAATGGATTTAAAGAAATGGTTTCGATTAGGTTGCACTTTTGTTTTAAATAATTGCTTTCGACTAAGTTGAAGCCTTTTTACTACCGCTTTCTACCTTCCGACCCAGATGGTTTCGAAAGGGTTGTTTACTTTGTTTTTTAAATTTTGGCCACTTCTTCAATGCTTTCGAAGGGATGGTTTCGACACCATCACTTCTTTACTTAGGAAATGGTTTCAAAATAGAAGCGTTCGACTTAAATGTTTTAAAGACCCTTTTTCTATGATTGAAGAAAAACCCAAATGGTTTTGAAAGAGACGATTTTAAATGGTTTTGAAATAGATGCTTTCGACGTTAATGGATTTCTAATCCTTTTGCTCTACTTGAAGGCATAATCCAAAGGGTATCGACCGAAATAGTTTTCAAAGGTTTTGAAGGGGTAAATTTGTGAATGGTTTCGAAAGGTTTCCACAGTTTTTAAATTGAACCCAAGAGCTTTCGAAAGGGGTGGTTCCCCAAGGTTCCAACAGGGTTGAAAAGGATGGTTTTCCCCTATGTTTTAGAAAGGCAATGTTTAAAAGATTTTAAAGGAGGATGTCTAATGTATTAAAGCTTTCTAAGGAAAGAATTTTGTTGGTTTCGAAAAGTGACTTTCAATGGCTTCGAAAGGGGGTACTTTCAATGGTTTCAAAAGGGATACTCTCAAGGGTTTCGAAAGGGGGTACTTTCAATGGTTTCGAAAGGGTTGCTTTCAAGGGTGTCGAATGGGTTGTTTAAAGGCTTTAAATAATGGTTTCAAATATATTAAATAGGCAAAATAGCCTAAGTGTTATCAAGTTAAAAAGGACTTTAACTTATTTGAAAGGATAGGTAACCCTTATTAAATCTCATCAACATTTTTTTGAGTAAAGTATATATAACATAGAAAAATATCATAGAATAAAGCTAAGATTATATTTTCCTTGTATAAGTATAATTTAAAAGGTTAAATCATTTTGAAAAGTTTTTCAAGGAAAAAGATGAAGGGTAGTTAACCCTAAGAAAATGATTCAGACTGATAGTCCATTTTGATTCAAACAGATAGTCCAGTTTGCGGACTGTTTGTCCAGTTTGCCGGTAGTCAGCCCAGTTATCGGACAAATAGTCCATTTATAACTAGTGGACAGATACTTCATTAGTTACCTGATTATAGCTTAACGGACTTAGCTATTATTATCATTATTATATCAGTTTGATTAACCAGTTTGGTTCCAGGAAAGGACTTGCAAAATATCTGTTTTAAAGAGGATATTAGTGTGGGGAAACCCATTCCGCTAAGCGGCGTGGTCTCACTAAATATCAGTAAACCGAGATGTAACATTATTATTCACACCAGGCTTTCTGTCTGACTCGATGTTTTTGTTTCCCCTTAAACTCTCGAGTGCTCAAAATTGATTTGAGTAGGCTGAGGGTTAAGGTTTTCAGGTTTTAGAAATTTGGCGAATAAAGCTTACGAAGACGAGCAGGTGGTTGACAGATAGCTAATTAGGAGTTGCAGATTATTTTCTTTATTTCCTCTATGTATTAAATCAGATATGAATATATTTCTTTAATCAACCAAGGGGGCATCGTCATATGTCGCTCTTGGCGTATTTTGTAATGATTATAATTAATCTTTACCGGGGAAACAATATGGGATTACATAATTTGGATATGAATTTGTTTTGAAATGAAATCAATAAAATATTGCTTTTGAAAATCTGTGATTTTTTTCGTATTCAAGTGCTTTTAATATTATGGATACCATTAGCATTACCGTATTTTATCACCAGAAGTTAATACCATGGATGACTGCAGCATCTGTAGCGCTTAGCTTTTGGCCTTTAAATACGGGATGTTACAACTTGGTATCAGAGCATAGGTTGATGGAAAAAAACTTTAAACTAAAAATGGTTTAAAACATGATCCTAAGAAATTAGAGTAAGATTGGGGCATGGGATAACGCTATAGTAACGTACTTGTATTTGCTATATATAAGTATGCGTTTTATCTCTAGTCTCCTATCTTTGTTAGGTTATTTTTCTTTATCTCATGAGGTTTGAATACATATATGGATGGTAGAAGAGGAAGAATTATCCCAGGAGGGGAGGGCACCGATGGGAATGCCAGACCTAATGCGGGGAGAGGTCAAGGTCTGGCACAAGTAGAGAATGTTGGTGTTGGAGTCCCGTAAGTGGACATGGGAGCTATGTAACAATTTTTTTTGAATATGATGCAAGCTCGAATTGTAGATGGAGTGGTAGGAGGAGATGCTGTAGGGGCAGGAGTTCCGTAAGTTCCGGTAGTTAACCATTATGCTAAGCTGAGTAAAGATTGTGCTAAGCTTGGAGGGAGGCCATTTTTGGGAATGAAAGATGCTATAGAGGTGGAAAATTGGTTGCTGCAATATGAGAGAATCTTTGTAGACTTGGGGCTCAATGATGAGCAGAAGAGGAGGCTTGCTTCGAGACAGCTTCAGGGAGCGGCTTTGTTTTGGTGGAACAGTGTGACGGCTGGTGTGGATGAGGAAACCCTGACATGGACAGATCTCATGAGGAGGTTCCGGGAGAGGTTCATGTCCGCGGTGGCATAGTCTACTGTGATCAGAAAGTTTGCTGAGTTAAAGCAGGGAGAGATGTCTAATTTGGAGTATGCTAGGAGGTTCGAGGAGTGGGCCTGATATGGGTATGCTTTAGTGGATACAATAATGAAGAGGAATGAGAAGTTTATCAGGGGGTTGAAGCCTAAGTTAGAAAGGGCTACAATACCTCATATTAGAGATCCTTCTGATTTTGTACTGGAGATGGCCTTAAGGCATGAGGAGATTCTTGATTCTCTAGAGAAGAGTAAGGCTAAGGAGGTCTTGGTTGGGAAAAATCAGAAGAGGAAGTTCTTTTCTAAGAAAGGTGATTAGAAGGGTGGAGCAGCTAAGAAAGGGAAGTCTGAGATTATTTGCTTCAAGTGCGATAAGAAGGGGCATTTTGCTAATGAGTGTCGTGCTGGAACGGCAAAGGAGGTAGCCGAAAAGAAGAATGTCAAGTGCTTCAATTATAGCCAGATTGGCCATTATAAGAACCAGTGCAAGGAGCCCGCGAAGGATTGAAAGGGCAAGGTGTATGTATTGGAGCCTGCTACTTCGAAGCTAACAACTCACGAGAAAGGAAAGGCAGTTTTGGGAGGTACGCTTTAGATTCATGGTATGTCTATTAGAGTTCAATTTTATGCTGGTGCATCACATTCTTTTATATCTAGATGTTTGATAGATAAGCTTAACCTAGAACCCATATATGTAGTTACTTCCTTGCAGGTTTCGAATCCAGTAGGAGGGTATGCAACTCTAGGTTGAGATGTGACAAGTTAGAGTTTGACTTGTTAGGTCATACCTTTGTTTGCAGTCTAAATGCGTTTGATTTTGTGGGGTTCGGGATTATTCTTGGGATGGATTGGTAAGTGAGTGCAATGCTAGGATATTGCTAGGATAGGAAAATATTTCTTAGACACCCTGATTGTAGTGATCGGATAGTTTGTGCCGTAGAAGGTTCTAACGGTGAGGTGAATACTTTGTAGGGAATTATGGAGTTGGAAGATGAGCTGAATCAAGTTTTCGTGGTTAGAGAATTCGCAAATGTTTTTGAGCCAGTAGTTGGATTGCCACCAAAATGAGCCATTGAGTTTCGGATAGATTTAGTTCCAGGAGCAGAACCAGTGAGTAGGCCACCAAGCAGGATGACCTCTACAGAGATGAGGGAGTTGAAGGTGCAGTTGGTGGATTTGGAAAGCAAGAATTTTATCAGGCCGAGTAGTTCGCCTTGGGGAGCAACCACAGTGTTTTCTAAGATGCCGGATGGATCGTTAAGGCTATGTATCGATTATCGTAAATTGAATGAGAGGACGATAAAGAATTAATATCTATTGCCGAGGATTGACGATTTGTTCGACCAGTTGAGTGGACCTAAGGTATTCTCGTAGTTGGATTTAGCGACAAGTTTCCGTTGGCTCAAAGTAGTAGAGGATAGTATACCTTTGACGGTGTTTAGAACTAGATATGGGTCGTACGAATGGTTAGTTATGCTGTACGGACTGAATAATGCACCAACATTCATTGTGGATTTGATGAACTGAGTTTTTTGAGAGCACTTGGATAGGTTCGTATTGGTTTTCATAGATGATATCTTGATATACTCTAAGGATGAAAGAGAGTAAGAAGTTCATCTTAAAGTGGCGCTTGAGACGCTGAGGCAACATCAAATGAAGGTGAAGTTTTCGAAGTGTCATTTCTGGAAAAAGGAAGTGAAGTTTCTGGGTCATGTAATCTCAGAGAAAGGGTTGTCAGTAGATCCAACTAAGATTGAAGCGGTGAATATTTGGAAAAGACTCGAGAGTGGTGGAGATAAAGAGTTTCCTTGGGTTGGTTGGTTATTATCAGAGGTTTATTAAGGATTTTTCACGGATAGCGGCACCAATGACCAAGCTAACAAGAAAGGATGTGAAGTTTGTGTGGACCGATAAGCGTGAGGAACCATTCAAGAGTTTAAAACACTTATTGACCCATGCACCAATTTAGGTTGTTCCGGTAGGGAATCAGGATTTGGTGGTTTATATAGATGTGTTTGGTACGGGATTAGGAGCTGTGCTAATGCTGAGAGGTAAAGTGATTGCATATGCTTCTAGACAGCTTAGACCGCATGAGGTCAGATATCCGACGCTTGATTTGGAATTGGCTGCAGTGATTTTTGCGTTGAAGGTGTGGAGACATTACCTTTTGGGAGAGAGGTTTGAGTTACATACATATCATAAGTTGCTGAAATATTTGTTCTCTTAGAAGGAGCTAAACATGCCAACATAGGTGGTTAGAGTTTATTACTGCTTATGATTTTGGGATTGACTGCACATCGAGGTAAGGCAACAAGGTGGCAGATTCTCTTAGTAGGAAACATCAGAATGCAGTGTTGGCGATGATTGTTGTGGAAAGATTTGGAGGAATTAGCAGATTGCAGGGTGCAGTGGAGATCCGAGGCTGGGTCTAGTGGAGATACAGTTGTATTATCTTGTTTGGAAGTTCGACCAGTGATGATCGAAATGATTGCTTCTAAACAGGAAGAAGATCTGGTATTAGCTGAACGGATCAGGAAGTTAAGAGATGGAACCAAGAGCGATGACTTTAAAGATTTCTGTCTTGACCAAAATGGGAGGTTGAGAAAGAAAGGAAGATTATGTGTTCCGAGTGTTGGAAACATAAGGAAAGAAGTCTTGGAGGAATGCCACTGTTCAACGTTCTCTATTCATCCTGGAGGTACTAAGATGTATCAGGATACGAAGAGGAGTTTCTTCTGGGAAAGTGTGAAGCGGGATATTGGCTTTTGGGTAAAGCAGTGCCCATTTCATTCCAGTTAAGTCAACCAGAATGGCACCTATTTTGGTTAAGTTATTCATGAAGAATGTAGTTAGATTGCATGGAATTCCTAGTAGCATAGTAAGTGATAGAGATCCCTTATTCACTAGCGAGTTCTGGAAGAGTCTCCGGGAAGTTTTGGGAACCAAGCTCAAGATGAGTACTGCTTACCATCCGCAGACAGATGGGCAAATGGAGAGAGTTAACAAAATCGTGGAAGATTTGTTAAGAGCTTGTGTTCTAGATTTGGGGGATCATGGGAAGACCATCTGCATTTAGTCAAGTTTGCGTATAACAACAGTTATCGGACTAGTATTGGGATGGCGCCGTTTGAAGCTTTGTATGGAAGGCCATGCAAATCTTCCGTATGTTGGTTAGAGACCGAAAATAGGTTGGTTCTTGGTCCAGTTTGGTTAGGGAAGCTGCAGAAAAGATTAAGGTCATTCGGGCTAGAATGAAGGAGGCTCGATCTAGGCAGAAGAGTTATGCAGATAAGTGACGGAAAGATTTAGAGTTCTCAGTTGGAGATCAGGTTTTCGTCATGGTGTCACTGATGAAAGGTGTGATCAGATTTGGAAGGTCAGGAAAGTTAGCACCGAGATTCGTTGGACTTTTTCCTCAAGGGTTTCGAATGGGTTGTTCTAAGGTTTTAAACAAAGGTTTCGAATATATTAAATATGCAGAATATCCTAAGTGTTTTCAAGTTAAAAAGGACTTTAACTTATTTTGAAAGGATAGGTAATCCTTATTAAATCTCATCAACATTATTTTGAGTAAAGTATATATAACATGGAAAAATAACTTGGAATAAAGCTAAGATTATATTTTCCTTGTATAAGTATGATTTAAAAGGTTAAACCATTTTGAAAAGGCTTTCAAGGAAAAAGATGAAGGGTAGTAAACCCTAAGAAAATGATTCGAACAGATAGTCCATTTTGATTCGGATAGTTAGTCCAGTTTGCGGACAGTTAGTCTAGTTTGCGGACAGGTAGCCCAGTTATCGGATAGATAGTCCATTTATAATATATGGAGAGATAGTTCATTATTTACCTGATTATAGCTTGACAGACTTAGCTATTATTATCATTATTATATCAGTTTGATTAACTAGTTTGGTTGCAGGAAAGGATTTGCAAAATATATGTTTTAAAGAGGATATTGGTGAGGGGAAACCCATTCCAGTAAGTTGTGTGGTCTCACATAATATTAGCAAATCGAGATGTAACAGTATTATTCACACCAGGCTTTATGTCTGACTCGAATTTTTTGTTTCCCCTTAAACTCTCGGCTGCTCAAAATTGATTTGAGTAGGCCGAGGGTTAAGGTTTTTAGGTTTTAGAAATTTTGGAGAATAAAGCTTCCGAGGACAAATAGGTGGCTGATGGATAGCTGATTAGGAGTTGCAGATTATTTTGTTTATTTCTGATGTGTATTAAGTCGGATATGACTATATTGCTTTGATCAACCAAGGTGGCATCATCATATGTCGCTCTTGACGTATTTTGTAATGATTATAATTAATATTTACCTGGGAAACAATATGGGATTATGTAATTTGGATATGAATTTGGTTTGAAATGTAATTAGTAAAATGTTGTTTTTGAAAATCTGTGACTTTTTCATATTCAAGTGCTTCTGATATTATGGATACCATTAGCATTACCGTATTTTGTCACCAGAAGTTAATACTATGGATGACTACAGCATCTGTAGCGCTTAGCTTTTGGCCTCTAGATATGGGATGTTACATTTAGAGGAGGATAGGTTTAATAAATAAACACTAAAAAAATATAGGATTTCTTACCAAAAACCTGAAGAAGTTTTTCCTGAACCTTAGAAGAGATGAACTAATAGAGCTTCGCTAGGTTCATAAAATATTTATGAACAAAAGTGAGGGGACTAGGTTCTTATTTATGGTGGTTGGAACACACCAGAACCGTCGGATTAAGGTCAGTTAAAAATAATAAAATCTGGTACGTTAAAACACACAAAACCCTAGCCACCACTTAACAGCACCAATCGACCGTTGCTTCCCAGCGATCTTGGGTCAAGGTTCGACCGGTCCCTATTCTGGGAACATTAACATTTTTCCATTGTTAATTTATTTTCTTCCATAATTACTATTTACATTAATGCTAACTTAACCTCCAATTATAATTACTATTAACTGTATTATGAAGGCATTTCCTTAAATGCGAAACATAAAATACGTCATGGAATCCCGCCAGTCTATCTGGTTGCTCCATGCGGTAAGCAAGTATTATACCCTTTCCAAAACATGGAAAGGCCCAACAAATCTTGGTGCCAATTTTCCTAACTTTTCCAACCTTACGACTTTTCTAAGCGGGGATACGTTGATATATACTATGTCTCCAAACTCAAACTCAAACTCTTTTATTCTCTTACCTGCGTGGGATATATGGCAGTCTTGTGCTGCCTTCATACATTTCCTGATCAACTCTACCTTTCCCGAAGTATCTCGAATCAAATCTAGTCCGAGCAAAATTTTGTTGATGGTTTCCCACTAACAATTTGGCAATTTGCATTGTCTCCCATAGAGCACTTCAAAGGGGCTATACCAATCGTCGCTTGGTAACTATTGTTATATGCAAACTCAACTAATGGTAGGTGCGGCTTCTAGTGTCCTACAAAGTCCATTATGCAAGCCCTTAACAAGTCCTCTAAGATACTATTCACCCTTTCAGTTTGATAGTCAGTTTGTGGGTGGTAAGTAGTGCAAATATTCAACGAAGTTCCCAAAGCTACCTGCAAACTCCTTCAGAACTCGCTAGTGAAGAAGGGGTCCTTTCACTAATAGTGTTCATCGGAATTCCATGTAATCGAACAACCTCCTTAGTATAAACCTGTGCGAGAGACGTTGTAGTCTTATTGTTGCTAACCAGGATAAAATGGGCACTCTTAGCGAGTCAATCTACTATGACCCAAATAGTTTCATTGCCCCTCTAACTCCTAGGTAGTCCTTCTATGAAGTCCATTGAAATGTGCTCCCATTTCCAAGATGGCAACAACAATCCTCCTGCTTTCCCTTGCTCATCCTTTATTCTTTGACATGTTAAATACCTAGCAACAAACTAAGCTACCCTCTTCTTCATCCCCAGCCAAAAGAAAATTCCCTTCATATCTCTATACATCTTATCTCCTCCGAGATGAATGGTCATCTCTGAGTGGTGACACTCTGGTAGCACTTCCTCCAACACATTATCAGCTATTGGGGCACAAAGGCATCCATCCCTTCTTAGACATCCCTTCTCATCAATTATATATCTACCGACATGCGGAATATGTTCTACTCTTCTCAAATTATCCAAAATCTTCACTATCTTCTCATCTTTCTTTTTCTCAAAACCAATGTGGTCCATAAATGCTGGCCTAACCTCCATTATTGCTAAAAATCTTTGGATGGGTTTCGTTGGCAGTTGGAAGTTGAAATTTGAGAAGAACTCCAACCGCTTACATTCATATAAAGCACTTAAGGTAGCGTCCTCTAACAGAGAGCTCGGCGACAACGTTCCATTTTTCGGGGGTATATTGTATACCAAAGTCGAATGATGTTATATACTACATCCACCTTTGTTGCCTAAGGTTTAAATCTTTTTGGAAAAATAGATGTTTGAGCGAATTATGGTCAGTGAACAACTCAAACCTTTCTCCCAAAATATAGTGCCTCTACATCTTCAAGGCGAAAACAATAGCTGCCAACTCCGAGTCGTGAAGTGGGTATCTCTTCTCATGGTCCTTTAGCTGCTTACTTGCATAAGCTGCAACTCTTCTTTCTTGCATGAGAACTACTCACAATCCTATGTTGCATGCATCCATGAAAACTATAAAAGGTTTTGTCCCATCGAGAATGATAAGCACAGGTGCACTTGTCCATAGTTCCTTAAGCTTCTCGAACGCCTCGGTACATCTATCATCCCAAGTAAAGACTAGATTCCTCTTAGTCAAGCAGGTTAAAGGGACTGCTATTTTTACAAAGTTCTTTATGAAATTCCTATAATAGCTTACTAACCTAAGAAAACTCATAACCTCCGTTGCACTCCTTGGAACTTTCCGCTCTTGAATAGCTTCCACTTTTGCGTGATCCATCGCCAATCCATGCTCAGAAACACTATGTTCGAGAAATCTTACCTCCTTTTTCTAAAAGTGTCATTTTTCGAATTTGGCTTTAAGTTGGTGCCTTCTAAAAGCCTCTAGTATATCCCTTAAGTGGTCATCATGCTCTACTTCACTCGTGGAGAGTAATAAGACATCATCAACAAGCACTGCGATGAATTTATTAAGTTGTCCCCTAAAAATTCTACTCATTAAATCTACAAATAATGTAGGGGGCATTCATCAATCTAGAAGGCAGTGCTGCCCATTCATAGAGTCTGTCAAGTGTACGAAATGTGGTCTTTGATTTGCTATCCTTTGTGATCCATAATTGATGAAATCCAATAGCTAAATCCGATTGAGAGAAGACTTTGGCTCCCACAAGCTGATCGAACAAGTCATCCATCCTAGGTAAGGGATACATATTCTTCCTTGTTAACTTGTTAAGCTCCCTATAGTCGACGCATAGTCTCAATGAGCCATCTTCCTTAGTGGTGAAAACAATAGAGGTTCCCCATTCCGAGGTACTCTATCAGATGAATCCTTTCTACAATAGCTCTAAGATCTGCTTGTCCAACTCTTGTCCTTCTTTGGAGACCATGTGTCTTAATGGAAGAGATACTGGTCTAGTGTCCATCTCCAAATAAATCTAAACTCGATCTCCCTTTAGGGTGGGAGACCTAAGACTTCCTCAAAGACATTGGGAAATTATCAAACTACGGGTATAGATGAGAGCTCATTATGAGATAGACTCAGCGAGTGTAAATAGCATGACTCAACTAGGTCTTGGGTTATGTAAAGAACCTCTAAATCTCATCCTCTGCACCTCTTTAATTGTATAACTCTCCTATCGCAATCTAAAATTTCCCCACAGTATGGTAACCAATCCATTCCTAAGATAATAAGTCCATACCCCTAAAAATTTAGAATGTACACATTACATATGAAATCAAGTTCGCATATGTCCACAACTAGGTCTTTGCAAATTAATGAGAGATGTGTCGACCCCCCCCCCAATAGGATTAGAGACTACTATTGGGCTAGTGACAAATTAGGTTTGAAGATTTAAGGAGTTGACGATTTCCTAGCTATAAAGGAATGCAATGCTTGGAAGTCAAATAGGGTATGAATTGTAGCCCCAAAAATAAGAGTTATACCTTCCTTTGGTGTTTAGGGAGTAGTCTACTCGAAATAGGGATAACCTCGATGGTGTAGTCCTGCCCACTCGGTCCTTCCTTCACAAGCTTCAGACAACGGTTCTTGAGGTGCCCCTCTTTGTGGCAATGCTAACACTTTCCCTTAACAACTTCTTTCATCAGGCCAACCCTACAATATTTAGCTACATGTCTCTTATTTTGGCATCTCTTACATACCTTTCCTTCTTTTTGAACTTTCCGTTCGACTTCTTATTTGCCAAAAGTTTCCCTTCTTGAGTAAGTCATGCCTTCTCTTTTGCCATCTCTTTATCTTCTGCATTAGCCATCTGCAACAAAGCCATCTCAACTAATATCTTATATGCGGGGCCAACGGGCACTTGGGTCAACAACAATTCACTTAACGGAGAGTTTAGGCCCTTTACAAAATTCATGGCTTTTTCACAGGTGTATCAGTCAAACTCATCCCAAACTTAACCAACTCTATAAACTTACTAATGTACTCTTTTAAAGTGGAGTCTCTTTGCCTAAGCTGTATAAATTTCTCCAGTTGTAAACCCACTTCTACTCTTAACATAAACCTTAACTCAAATCTGTCCTTAAATTCATCCCAAGTGAAAACCCGTCATCATTCTCCTCAACCACAATATTTTACAAATCTAAGGCTTCTCTCCTAATGTGCCAAGCTGCCATTCTCCTCTTCAGTTGATTCTCCTCGCTGAGTTCTCGAAATATCCTCTCCTAGTCATTTATCCATGCCTTTGCACGTTTTGGGATAGTCAAAGGTATAGAGTGTTGTGTCGGTAGGTGGGGTAGTGGGTGTCGCCGGTGCAGCTTGCTAAGGAATAGGGACTTGACCTACATGCCAAAGGTCTTGTTTAAACCATTCGGGCATCCCTCGAATAGTGTGTCTTCCTCGGGCAAGGTTCCCAGCCTCAAAAGAAGAATGATTATCATCCATCTCAACTATCTATAGTTGAGTTTTTAGTTATAACTTCCTAAGATACTATTATATGCTGAAAGAAAGATTTTCCATGTATGTGCATATGTTCAAAAACAGTAGATATATATATTTATATACATAGTATTGCTTTTTGAAAATTATTTTCAAAAATAACGAATAAGCAACTCATAAGTATACTTTTCCCCATTGATCAGGTAAATTAGGTTCTAATGACAAATATAACAACTTGCCCCGAAACAGGCCTAAATTCCAACCCAAAAAAGACCTATCGAAACTTAGACCCATTCCAAAGCTGTCTGTTAGTTGGTAAAAAGAACAATACAGAGCTATTTATCTATCCATTCAACACTCATAGCGAAAGGATAAAATATAATAACATAAAAAGTACCTATTTTACTCAAAATCTCAAATGTCAATAAACCATAACACAATATCAATAATAATCATTACATAATCGACATTCATTTGTTCAAAAATTCATTGTCATCTTTAAATGGGTACTGTGATGACCGCCTTATACCATTGGCATATGTAATAACTAAATAGTACGCTGCAGTCATGCTCGACCGATGTAAGACAATCATCAGATGAATAATAACAAACATAACATATAACTGTCATATTTCAGAGTGCATGGATAATATATAATATCAAAAATATAACAGAAGAGACACTAATAACTATGTGAACAAATCATTAGGTACAGATCCATACAATTATACATCAAATGTCATAGAGTTTATACAATGGAAAGAAACTCAATAACTATCTCAAAAACAAGTATAAGCGGTCATTGCTAAGGCTCCCTAATTCTGCATAGTGGAATAAGTGTAGAATCCATATAAGTATATAATACGAGATAGCTCCTCCTAGCTCGTCATCCAAATAGCAAGTGCATCACCTAGACCTGTTATCTAGCCTACTAATTTAAGAGTACCCAAGATAATAAAAAGCAAAGCATAAAATCTTGGGTCAGACAACACTCAAGTATGAGCGGTAAATAAATCTCAAAATACTATACAACTAAATATGGTAGGAAATAAGAGTACACAAACAATACCTGACCTATCCTTGCAACAAAAGAGTTAGCACATAACAGTATAATATGCTACTCTGATATATTATAAAGGTATGATACAGAATACCATAGTGGATTTCCAAATATCCCTACCTTCAGTATCTACTTCCAATGATATCGCCGAGTGATAGCCCACTAATAAAATGCAACCACAGCATCCGTCAAACAAGACTCACTATCACTCATCCATGTTGTCTGAATATATGATAACTCGTATGGTCTCCTTACTGCCAGGGACTAACGGAAATCCCAGTTCTCCATCGTACTCTCTTATCTCGTAGCCCAAAGTTGGGTATGTTCCTCACTGCCTAAAGCTGGACATTAGAGACAAAGGCACATGTCTAAGGTATACTAATCCTCCCTGCCAATCCATGGGCACCTTACTTACAGTACCCCTGCTTCAAGTACAACAGAAAACACTCCGAGCTTGAATGATCCCTTAACACATACACCCGAGCCCTCCTTTGCTCCATTTGGATATCAAACCCTTTTTGTTCAATCCAGTTTCCATTATTCACGAGGAACCCTTCCACATTCCCCGATCCTACGCTCACACCCTTAGAGCCGCCATCTTCGAGACCTACTCCCAACACGAGCTAACTTATGAAGATTCTAGCTTTTCATCATATTGTTACATCATCATCCAAACTGATACGAACAAGCCACCACCTCCAACATGACTTACAGAACCTTAATAACAATCCCTAGAAGTTCCAACTTCATACCCTATTCCATGATAACTCGATGCCGACTCATCCCTACGAGTCTGCACCGATTCATCCACTTAGCCTCCCCGTAGCTAAGTTTCCTCCCATGCCTTTAATACTCTTCTTTAAGTGCTTTTGACCCTGACCCATCACTACTTGATAACTCGGCTCGCTAACCAAAGCTCCACTTCTAAGTTCTAGAGATAACTCGGCTCCTAATCCAACACTTAGCCAAAATTTCCAACATCTTGCTATAGATCAACCCCTGGAACAAGGTCTATCCAACCATGCAAGAGACCGACTCATAGCTCCTTCTCCCATAGCTCAGTTATGACTCATCTTGATAACTCAATGCCGAGTCTTGCCTTCAATTCCAAATCAACTACGACTTATCCCATAGCTTCTCACCATGCTCTAGAGCTTGTCAACCATGTTTCGTCCAATTCTGACCAACTTAGCCTCCGATTCGCTCAATTCTCCAACCTATCTTTCTACACATGCACAACACTAACAAACACATTCAAAGCATAACATCCAAATATGTCATAACAAGAAATTTCATACATTGGAACATGCAACTTATAGATACAAGATATACAAATCAATTTCTAACATAGATATACATATAGCATGAATATATGAACATAAATCAAGGTGATTTCTAATTAATCTATATCATATGCATGAATTAACATGTCATTAAAGTTAGAAATTTTTTTTGCCAAAAATCAATATAAAACATGCTAAAACCCTATAATTCTACCTATAAACATGTATAGTATAGTGAGAAGGCATAAACCACTCATTAATTACCAAATTCAACCAAATTGCTTGTAGATCTAATCCGAACAGGGAAGAAAAGAACTCCAAATTCAGTAAATCGACTATCTTTATCTTTTAATGGAGGATCTAATCTCTAATCCATAATCCAGTTTGATTTACAAATCAATATGGACAAATTAGGATGAATCTAGGGCAAATTAAGGTTTAGACCTTATTTTGAAAGAGAGGGAAAAGTTCTAATTTGACTCCTATAGCCCCTATTTATAGAAATTTCTAGTTAGACTAATGGGCTAACTAATGGTCTTATTTAATTACAGACTAATTCTGGCCAGCAGATGTTAAAATTTAAAACAGTCATAATTTCCTAACCGTAAGTTCGTTTTTCTACTATGACCACTCTATGATATGGGAAACCATCATTTTAAAGCAATGGAATCGGTTGAGACCCTAATTTGACTCCTGTCAAAAGTCATAGCCCATAAAAAATGTTCAGATCAAAATGGTCACATAGAAATTAAGGAAAAATCATTGATGTGTAAAATGTCGCTAAGGGTCATTTCACAAAATTATAGAATCACACGACCTCATATAAATAAAATAAAAATACTTTACGATCCTCCATGCATAAGATATGGGTCGTAACATTCTTCCCCCTTTAGGAATTTCACCCATGAAATCCCAAAACAAACCAGAGTATAAGCAACCAAGGCATCCCACATGCCTACCAATCATAGGCAACCACTAAACTTCTCAAACAAAAAGCCATACAACCAATAGTATAGTGAACTTATTCTAGTAAGCAGAATACTAACTTATGGAATATAATATACAATGGTGAATGTAGATACGATAAACGTTGGATCTTACCAATTAAAGGGCTTGATAGTCCTCATGTTCTCCTCCATCCACATGTACAATTGTCATCACTTCTACTCCATTTTACCTGAACTAGTTTCATTGTCTTTCTCCTAAGCTGTTTTGTATCATACCCAATAATACGAAGCGGCCTATGAGTTATAGAAACTTCTTGTTCTACGTCAACATCTTCTAGCTGATCTACTGTGATCATCATGTCTAAGTCATGCACAAACTTCTATAGATAGGGGACATGAAAAACATTGTGCATGCACGCCATCTTCTGAGGTAAGTTGACCCTATAAGATAGCTTCCTAATTCTCTCATCAAAAAGGGGCCTACGAATCTCGTTGCCAACTTCACCTTTCTATCGAATTGAACTAAATTCTTTAGAGGAGAAACCTTTACAAATACCATATCTCCAATATAAAAATCCAAATCTCTTCGTCTTTTATCCGCATAGCTTTTCTGTCGATCCTGAGCAGCTTTCATTCATTGCCTAATGAGCTCAGTCTTCTCTGATGTCTCTCTAATCATTTCTGGTCCAAGTATCGATTTCTCGTCCGCTTCCCACCAACATAAAGGAGTGTTACATGGTTTTCCATACGATGCATATGGGGCCATCCCAATATTCGACTGATAACTGTTGTTGTATGCAAACTGTAACGACCCGTATTTTTCACGGATCGAAAAGTTCGTCAAATCTGGAATTTTTGCATTTTTAAGTCATTTCAGATTTTTGGGGAAATTTGTCTAAGTCCTAGGTCGTGGACGACCTAAGAGCTAAGTCGTGACCGAGTTAAGGACTTGCGAGTTAGTGTTAGGTCGTGGGTTAGTTGGAGCGACCTATAAAATTGTGCAACCTAGGATTTAGTTAAGTAATTAGGTCGGCAGAGCAAGTTAACGACCTAAAGACTGACCGACTTAAGAAGTTTAGGCGACCTAAGGAAGAGTAGTAGGCGACCTAAGTATTCTGGGGTAGAGTTAGGTCGGCAACGACCTAAGAGAATGTTGTGAGCGACCTAAGTTTTGTTAAGTGTTAGGTCGGCTGGGAAAGTTAGCGACCTAGTAGTTGCCGAGTTAGCGACCTAGTAGTTGCCGAGTTAGCGACCTAGTAGTTGCCGAGTTAGCGACCTAGTAGTTGCCGAGTTAGCGACCTAGTAGTTGGCGACCTAAGGACCTAAGGAGTTAACAAGTTGGCGACCTTAGGAGTTAGGCTAAGTGTTAGGTCGCGTGGAGGCTTAAGGAATTAGGTCGTAACCTGTTAAGTCGTAGGTCGCTGGGTTTCGTCTAAGTGTTAGGTCGTAACCTGTTAAGTCGTAGGTCGCTGGGTTTCGTCTAAGTGTTAGGTCGTAACCTGTTAAGTCGTAGGTCGCTGGGTTTCGTCTAAGTGTTAGGTCGAAGTATGTGTTAAGTCGTAGGTCGACTTAATAGTTAGGTCGTATGCGCAGAAGTGTTAGATCGTAGGAGTTGAGGCGCGCGTATCTGTTAAGTCGGAGTTGTTGGCTAAGGGTTAGGTCGGAGGCTCTGTTAAGTCGTGGGGGTTTTTAGGTCGTAGGTCGGCATATGTTAGGTCGGCAACGACTTAAGGAGATAGCCGAGTTACGACTCAGGCAGTTTTCAGCTATAAATAGGAGGGGTTGTTCTCACTTTTTGGGATCCGGATTTTGAAGCGACGAAGTGCTGCCATTTTGAGAGCTCGACTTCTACACTTCTTCACTTCTTTTCTCCACTCTAATCTAGTGCTTCCATCCATCCAAATCGAAGATCGAGATTGAAGATTCAAAAGCTTGGATTGAAGATCTTCATCTTTTCAAGAGAGATTTCTTCATTTGAAGCGGATTTGTGATAGATCTAGCTTCATCCTTCGCTGTCCAGATCTGAAGTGTGTTGATTTGAGGTTGTTTAGGTGATTTGGTGAGTGGTGATTATCTCTCACACGGATCCAAAGGAGTATATCGGATTGTTGGCTCGTTTTGGTGTTAAAATAGAGATTTCCATGCATTTTCTTCATCCTATGTGTAGATCCATATAGATCCATTGTTCATGATGATGTTGCATCCACTTTATCATATGTTAACCTATGCAAGTTCATTCATCAAGTTTGTAGAGATATAATACATGTTTTCATGCTTATTGGACTTTCCACTCTTTAATTACGAAAATGCCATTATTGTTATAATTGTCTATTTAGATCATTTTTGAATGCTTGATTGCTTGGATTGATGTTTAATTTGATTGATTGTTATGAACTAGATGATTGGTGATTAGATTTAGATCGAAGGTGATTCAAAAGCTAAGGGAAAGGCTCTTGTATTGGAAAAGCTGCTCGTGGCATATGTAGCGGGATGATGAAGCTCCTATGCATAGATTTGATGATGTGAAGTTGAGATGAAGCTTTGCGAGGATGTAATGAAGCGAGGCATCATATGATGAAGACTTGGTCTAATCCAGGCGGGATCATTCCAAGCATGTTGATAACTCGGTGATATGATTCGAGTTGAGGATAATGGATGCTCGAGAGGCGCTTGAGCTAGAATGGCAATAGTCGTCGAGGAGGATGACTAGGAGGTTGAGATCGCATCGTTGTTGAAGGTTCTAGCATGCTCTAAGCAAGAGTACATGGGGACGCCCAAAAGACTAAGTTGATGGTCGAGTACTCTGGGTAGATTCGATAATCCTAGGCACGGGTCACGATGACGTGCGGGAGTTATGTCTAGAACCGGGGTTACCATTAGCCCTTGACGGACGGCTGAAAGAATGTGCCGGTCATTCAATTAACGGTGATATCGCAACAATGATAACAGTGATAGCCGAGTCATGGATGTTTGGTTGTATCGTCATTCGGTCTCAAGAGCGGTATTTCCTGGGTGCTTATCTGACCTTGGTTTTAGACCTTGGGATTTGTACTTGGAAAACATCGCTCTTGACTCGAGTGAAAATTGCTTTACTTTAAATTGTATGCTCTGCTATGTTTGCTTCTGCTTAGTGTGTGTCTGGGGGCTATCACTGTAGAATGAGGTTGGAGTGGGAGGGTTGTATTCCTATTCCTTTTCCTTTATGCTCTTTTGGTATGTTGTTAGTTAATTTACTGCTCACTAAGACTGTTGTCTGACTCAAGGCTTTATGTTTTAATTCTTATTGCCTTGGGCTGTTCGTCCATTTTGGGACGGGCAGACTAGGTAGCAGGTGACAGGTGCTGTTCTCTTCTCACGATGCTGATATCGAAGACGAGCTAGAGGGTTGCATATTATCTTCTTATTGTATGTACTGGATATTCCGCTGTTTTGTATTCTCTGAGAGTTATGTAGTGAGGCTGGATGTATTGGCTATGTGGATGCTTGTATTCAACTATTATGGAGTTTTTATATGATGTCATTTTGTTCTGTAAAGCTTCACTATACATATGTTCTATTGTATTTTGTCCATGCGCTGTGAGTAATACGATAGATTCTTTTGTTTAAATCTTACCTTGACAATCGTCCATGGTCGCCTGGCACACTTTACAGCGCACTACCTCTAGATTCGGTGCAGGGGTCATGGGCGGTCGTCACATTTGGTATCAGAGCATTGGTTAATCGATTTTACCCAACGCTCGCTGAAGTAACTACGTATGAGAGACGTAATTGTATTTTGATGGATGAATACTATATATAACATAGTAGCTTGGTAGAGTTTGAGTCCTTTGTGCAGTTGTTTCTCTAGATTTTCTAATCATTCCTTTTTATAGATATTGAGAATGAGTCGAAGAGGGAGACCAGCTGCTAGGGAAGGCCGTGCTACTGAAGAGACTGCTGATTATGCAGCCATGTTCGAAGCTATGATGACTTCGATCATGAGAAGGATACCAGTTCCGGGGGCAGCAGTAGATGTAGGAGTTCAAGTCCAAACTCCGAAACCAGTGGATTTTGCTAAGTTGTGCAAGGATTATACTGCTCTTGGAGGGAAGGTTTTCTTGGGAACAGAATCAACTATTGAGGTCCAGAGATGGATAGATGCTTGTAGAAGGATCTTTGGTGATTTGGGAATTGATGATGCAACTAAGAGGAAGTTGGCATCAAGGCAGCTTCAAGGGAGAGCCTCTGATTGGTGGAACTCTATTACCATCAATACTGCGGAGGAAGAGATTACTTGGGAGCAATTCCAAGCTAGATTTGAAGCTAAGTTCATTTCTACAGCTCAGAAGTCTGTTCTGTTCAAGAAGTTTGTAGAGCTCAAGCAAGGTGGAAGATCAGTTCTTGAGTATGTTTCTGAGTTCGAAGCTTTGTCCAAGTATGCCCGGTCGTATATTGAATCTGCTTATCAGAAGAATGAGAAGTTTGTGACAGGCTTGGACAGTTATCTTGGGAGACAGTTGGTGGATCATTTGGACGATTCATTTGAGAAGCTTGTGGAGAAAGCTCTCAGGCATGAGAGTCTGTTTCCTAAGGATGGATCTGTTGTTGCTGTGACCAGGGAAGAGTCTAAACCCCAGCAGGGTGGAAATAAGAAGAGGAAGCAGCAGCAGCAGAAAGGTAAGGATGGCCAGAAGAAGCCGAAAGGCGAGGTGACTTGCTACAATTGTCAGCAGAAGGGCCATTTCTCTAAGGATTGTAAGAACCCAAAGGCACCGATGAAGTGTCACAACTGTGACAAGCCGGGGCATTTCAGGAAGAATTGTCCAGAACCGAGGAAGGACAGGCAGATTGTGCAAGCCTATGCTTTGGGGGCTGTTCCGTCGTCTTCGAAAGCTCCTACTGCTGAAGAGAAAGGAAAGAGTGTGGTTGTTCAAGGTACTCTTTTCCTATGTGGTATTCCAGTTAGAGTTTTGTTTGATACTGGAGCATCGCATTCGTTTGTTTGTAATGAACTAGTAGGCCGGTTAGGTTTGGAGCCGGATATTGTTGATAGGCCATTGGTTGTGACTAATCCAGTTGGGGGTTCGTCTTGTTTGTGTATGTTATGCCGTGGTCTAGTTGTGTCGAGTCATGGTTGCTCTTTTGTTTGTGATTGCTTTGTTCTGAACTTTGCGGGGTTCGGAATTATTTTGGGTATGGACTGGCTTAGGAAGTATGCGGCTAAGGTTGATTGTGAGAGGCTAGAGGTGACAGTCGAGAATGTGGAAGGGCGAAAGATTGTGATACGATGTAAGCATGAGGAAGGCGTCTTCATGAGCTTCATGTATTCGCTAGTTGTTCCACGGGATGGACTGTCTTTAGTGCCAATCGCAAATGGATTCGAGGATGTCTTTGACGAAGTCAAAGGGTTGCCGCCGCATAGAGAGATCGAGTTTCGTATAGATCTAGTTGAAGGAGCCAGACCTGTTGTGATGCCTCTTAGGCGGATGGCGCCTAGGGAACAGCAAGAGTTGAGGGTGCAAGTTGATGACCTTTTGCAGAAAGGATTCATTCGGCGTAGTGTGTCCGAGTGGGGTGCACCAGTTGTGTTTGCAACCAAGGCAGATGGGTCGTTGAGATTGTGTGTGGATTATCGTGAGCTGAATAAGGTGACTAAGAAAAACAAGTATCCATTGCCGAGAATAGATGACTTGTTTGATCAGCTTCACGAAGCTAAGGTGTTTTCTCAGATGGATTTGGCAACGGGATTTCACCAATTGAGAGTAGCTAAGGATAGTGTGCCGAAGACTGCTTTTAGGACACCATCCGGTTTCTTTGAGTGGCTGGTAATGCCGTTTGGATTGACTAACGCGCCAGCATATTTTGTGGATCTTATGAATAGAGTGTTCAGAGATCAGTTGAACAAGTTCGTACTTGTGTTCGTGGATGATATTCTGATTTATTCCAGAACGGAGGAAGAGCACAAGACGCACTTGCGTATTGTTTTGGAGATCTTACGGAAACATCAGCTGAAGGCTAAGTTTTCGAAGTGTCACTTCTGGAAGAGTGAAGTGAGGTTCTTAGGCCATGTGATTTCTGGAAATGGAATAGCGGTTGATCCCGCTAAGGTGGCAGCAATCCAGGATTGGGTTAGACCTAAGAATGCATCTGATGTGAGAAGTTTTCTTGGATTAGCAGGATATTATCGACGGTTTATCAAAGACTTCTCCAAGGTAGCTGCACCATTAACAGGATTGACGAAGAAGAACAAAGTGTTCAGTTGGGATACTAAGTGTGAGCAAGCTTTCGGAATCCTGAAAGAGAGATTGACGAGTGCTCCTGTTTTGACTATTCCAAGTGGGAATGATGAGATGGTGGTTTACACCGACGCATGTGGTACGGGACTTGGAGCAGTGCTGATGCAGAGAGATAAAGTGGTTGCGTATGCCAGTCGACAACTGAAGCCGCATGAAAGGAATTACCCAACTCATGATTTGGAGTTAGCGGCGATTGTATTTGCTCTGAAGATGTGGAGGCATTATCTGTTGGGAGTTCGATTCGAGTTGTTTACAGATCATAAGTCGTTGAAGTATCTTTTCTCCCAGAAGGATTTGAATCTTCGGCAGCAACGTTGGCTAGAGTTTTTGGCATCATATGATTTTGGTATAGCTTATACTCCGGGAAAAGGTAACGCAGTGGCAGATGCGTTAAGTCGAAGACATGCAGGATTGGGAGCCATGTTTTCAGAATGGAAGAGTCTCGAGTATTTAGCTGGATTCGACTTCAGGCCCAAATGCGAATTGGAATCCGAGATGCTGGCAAACTTATCAATAAGACCGACTCTTGTGGAAAGGATTGGCGAGAGTCAAAAGCGAGATGATAAGATTGTCAAGATTATCCGTGATTTGGAATCTGGCTTGGATCCAGTAAAGGATAAAGGATTCGAGGTCGATCGAGAGGGTTGGCTTCGGAAGCAAGGACGACTAGTTGTTCCCGATATAGATGAATTGAGGAGTGAAGTTTTGGGGGAAAGTCATCACTCGAAGTTGACAATTCATCCAGGTGGAAATAAGATGTATCGGGATATGAAGAGAACCTACTACTGGGAAGGCATGAAGAAGGATGTTGGAGATTTCATTTCCAAGTGTATGAATTGCCAGTTGGTAAAAGCCGAACAGAAGAAGCCAAGCGGATTGCTTCAGCCATTAGAAGTTCCTACATGGAAGTGGGAACAAGTTTCGATGGATTTTATCGATGGATTGCCTAGAACCAGAACAGGGAATGAAGGGATTTGGGTCATTGTAGATCGTTTGACCAAGAGTGCACGATTTATTCCTGTTCGATCGACTAGGACTGCATCAAAGTTAGCTGAGTTGTATGTTAAGTGGATAGTTCGATTCCATGGTATTCCGAAGAGTATAGTGAGCGATCGAGACCCATTGTTCACTAGTGGATTTTGGAAGAGCTTCCAGGAAGTTTTGGGAACCGAGTTGTGTTTGAGTACAGCTTATCACCCTCAAACAGATGGTCAGACTGAGAGAGTCAACCGAGTTTTGGAAGATCTCCTCAGAGCTTGTGTTTTGGATTTCGGAGGATCGTGGGAAGATCACCTTCATTTGGTGGAGTTTGCGTACAACAACAGTTACCAGTCAAGCATTGGTATGGCACCATATGAGGCATTGTATGGAAGACCGTGTAACTCTCCGACATGTTGGTTGGAAACTGGAGAAAAGCTGATGCTTGGGCCAGAGATGATTCGACAGACTTCGGATTGCATAGAGATCATTCGGCAACGGATGAAGGCAGCCCAAGACCGTCAGAAAAGTTATGCCGATAAACGTCGTAAGGATTTGGAATTCGACGTTGGAGATATGGTTTTTGTGAAGATTTCTCCACTGAAGAATGTTATTCGATTCGGGAAGAAAGGAAAATTGACTCCGAGATTTGTTGGACCATTCCCGATTATCGAGCGAATTGGAAAGCTCGCTTACAGATTGGAGTTACCAGAGAAAATGTCGAGTGTGCACAATGTTTTTCACGTATCGTATCTACGGAAGTATGTGCACGACTCGAGTACGGTGGTTTCTGCTGATAGCTATGAAGACTTTGAAGTTGATCCAGTTGATAGAAGACCTCGTAAGCCACTTCGTGTTGTGGAAACCGACACGAAACAGCTTAGGAGGAAGGTAGTTAAGTTGCTCAAGATACAATGGAGTGATGATGATAACGACTGTACGTGGGAGGTGGAAGAGAGGATGAAAGCAGCTCATCCTGAACTCTTCAAGGTATGGCCCTAAGGTGTCGTCTCATCTCGCGATATTGTAACTTGTTCTAAGTTTTAGAATTCTGTACGCTAAGTTAGAATTGGATGCATGGTTTGTTGATTGCTATGGATGGTAGGCGTACAGAATAGTCTTTGATTGCTTTGTTTGCTTGGAATTTCGGGGGCGAAATTCCTAAGGGGGAGAGAATGTAACGACCCGTATTTTTCACGGATCGAAAAGTTCGTCAAATCTGGAATTTTTGCATTTTTAAGTCATTTCAGATTTTTGGGGAAATTTGTCTAAGTCCTAGGTCGTGGACGACCTAAGAGCTAAGTCGTGACCGAGTTAAGGACTTGCGAGTTAGTGTTAGGTCGTGGGTTAGTTGGAGCGACCTATAAAATTGTGCAACCTAGGATTTAGTTAAGTAATTAGGTCGGCAGAGCAAGTTAACGACCTAAAGACTGACCGACTTAAGAAGTTTAGGCGACCTAAGGAAGAGTAGTAGGCGACCTAAGTATTCTGGGGTAGAGTTAGGTCGGCAACGACCTAAGAGAATGTTGTGAGCGACCTAAGTTTTGTTAAGTGTTAGGTCGGCTGGGAAAGTTAGCGACCTAGTAGTTGCCGAGTTAGCGACCTAGTAGTTGCCGAGTTAGCGACCTAGTAGTTGCCGAGTTAGCGACCTAGTAGTTGCCGAGTTAGCGACCTAGTAGTTGGCGACCTAAGGACCTAAGGAGTTAACAAGTTGGCGACCTTAGGAGTTAGGCTAAGTGTTAGGTCGCGTGGAGGCTTAAGGAATTAGGTCGTAACCTGTTAAGTCGTAGGTCGCTGGGTTTCGTCTAAGTGTTAGGTCGTAACCTGTTAAGTCGTAGGTCGCTGGGTTTCGTCTAAGTGTTAGGTCGTAACCTGTTAAGTCGTAGGTCGCTGGGTTTCGTCTAAGTGTTAGGTCGAAGTATGTGTTAAGTCGTAGGTCGACTTAATAGTTAGGTCGTATGCGCAGAAGTGTTAGATCGTAGGAGTTGAGGCGCGCGTATCTGTTAAGTCGGAGTTGTTGGCTAAGGGTTAGGTCGGAGGCTCTGTTAAGTCGTGGGGGTTTTTAGGTCGTAGGTCGGCATATGTTAGGTCGGCAACGACTTAAGGAGATAGCCGAGTTACGACTCAGGCAGTTTTCAGCTATAAATAGGAGGGGTTGTTCTCACTTTTTGGGATCCGGATTTTGAAGCGACGAAGTGCTGCCATTTTGAGAGCTCGACTTCTACACTTCTTCACTTCTTTTCTCCACTCTAATCTAGTGCTTCCATCCATCCAAATCGAAGATCGAGATTGAAGATTCAAAAGCTTGGATTGAAGATCTTCATCTTTTCAAGAGAGATTTCTTCATTTGAAGCGGATTTGTGATAGATCTAGCTTCATCCTTCGCTGTCCAGATCTGAAGTGTGTTGATTTGAGGTTGTTTAGGTGATTTGGTGAGTGGTGATTATCTCTCACACGGATCCAAAGGAGTATATCGGATTGTTGGCTCGTTTTGGTGTTAAAATAGAGATTTCCATGCATTTTCTTCATCCTATGTGTAGATCCATATAGATCCATTGTTCATGATGATGTTGCATCCACTTTATCATATGTTAACCTATGCAAGTTCATTCATCAAGTTTGTAGAGATATAATACATGTTTTCATGCTTATTGGACTTTCCACTCTTTAATTACGAAAATGCCATTATTGTTATAATTGTCTATTTAGATCATTTTTGAATGCTTGATTGCTTGGATTGATGTTTAATTTGATTGATTGTTATGAACTAGATGATTGGTGATTAGATTTAGATCGAAGGTGATTCAAAAGCTAAGGGAAAGGCTCTTGTATTGGAAAAGCTGCTCGTGGCATATGTAGCGGGATGATGAAGCTCCTATGCATAGATTTGATGATGTGAAGTTGAGATGAAGCTTTGCGAGGATGTAATGAAGCGAGGCATCATATGATGAAGACTTGGTCTAATCCAGGCGGGATCATTCCAAGCATGTTGATAACTCGGTGATATGATTCGAGTTGAGGATAATGGATGCTCGAGAGGCGCTTGAGCTAGAATGGCAATAGTCGTCGAGGAGGATGACTAGGAGGTTGAGATCGCATCGTTGTTGAAGGTTCTAGCATGCTCTAAGCAAGAGTACATGGGGACGCCCAAAAGACTAAGTTGATGGTCGAGTACTCTGGGTAGATTCGATAATCCTAGGCACGGGTCACGATGACGTGCGGGAGTTATGTCTAGAACCGGGGTTACCATTAGCCCTTGACGGACGGCTGAAAGAATGTGCCGGTCATTCAATTAACGGTGATATCGCAACAATGATAACAGTGATAGCCGAGTCATGGATGTTTGGTTGTATCGTCATTCGGTCTCAAGAGCGGTATTTCCTGGGTGCTTATCTGACCTTGGTTTTAGACCTTGGGATTTGTACTTGGAAAACATCGCTCTTGACTCGAGTGAAAATTGCTTTACTTTAAATTGTATGCTCTGCTATGTTTGCTTCTGCTTAGTGTGTGTCTGGGGGCTATCACTGTAGAATGAGGTTGGAGTGGGAGGGTTGTATTCCTATTCCTTTTCCTTTATGCTCTTTTGGTATGTTGTTAGTTAATTTACTGCTCACTAAGACTGTTGTCTGACTCAAGGCTTTATGTTTTAATTCTTATTGCCTTGGGCTGTTCGTCCATTTTGGGACGGGCAGACTAGGTAGCAGGTGACAGGTGCTGTTCTCTTCTCACGATGCTGATATCGAAGACGAGCTAGAGGGTTGCATATTATCTTCTTATTGTATGTACTGGATATTCCGCTGTTTTGTATTCTCTGAGAGTTATGTAGTGAGGCTGGATGTATTGGCTATGTGGATGCTTGTATTCAACTATTATGGAGTTTTTATATGATGTCATTTTGTTCTGTAAAGCTTCACTATACATATGTTCTATTGTATTTTGTCCATGCGCTGTGAGTAATACGATAGATTCTTTTGTTTAAATCTTACCTTGACAATCGTCCATGGTCGCCTGGCACACTTTACAGCGCACTACCTCTAGATTCGGTGCAGGGGTCATGGGCGGTCGTCACACAAACTCCACTAAATGCAAATGATCATACCATGATCCACCAAAGTTTATAATACGTCCTTGCAAGAGATCCTTCAATATAAGATTTACTCTTTCAATCCGCCCATCTGTTTGTCGGTGATAAGTTATAATAAGGTGCAGCTCCATTCCTAATGCCTCTTGTAAGCTCCTACAAAAGCCACCAGTGAACAATGGGTCTCGATTGCTCACAATGCTTTTCGACACACCATGAAATCATACTATCCATTTTACATATAACTCCGCCAGCTTGAATGCCCTTCTACTTGACTTGATGGGTATAAATCTTGCACTCTTGATCAACGATCTACTATGACCCAAATGCCATCATACCCTGCTCTAGTCCTCGGCAGTCCATCGACAAAATCCATCGATAGTTGTTCCCATTTCCACTCAGGAATTTCTAATGGTTCTGCTCCGTCTTCACAAACTTACAGTTTATACATTTCAAGAAGAATGCCTCTACAACCCTCTTCATACCTTCCTAATAATAGGTTCACTTCATTTCTCGGTACATCTTGTTACCGTCGGGATGAATGTTCAACCTGGAATGGTGACACTCTTTTAGCACTTCATCTCGTAGACCATCAACGTCGGGAATAAACAACTACCCATCCATATGAAGCCAACCTTCTTGGTCGAGTTCATATTGCATCATACCTTCAGATTATACTCCTTCCTTTATCTTCATTATAATCTCCGCTAGCCTACATCTTGCTTCTAACTAGTACCGATCCTGTCAATCAGAGTAGATCTAATCGATAAGCTTGCCAACATTTCAGGTTCTAGCTCACAGTGGGGTCTGAAATCAAATTATAAAATATACTCCATCCGTTTCTTTTCCAAGAACATTGCACCTAAACCTACAATTATTCTACTCGATGCCTCTATGACTGCATTCCCTTTCCCTGGAGTATTGGAAATACTGAAATCATAAGAGGCTAAGAACCCTAGCCACCGTTGTTAATGAAGGCTGAGATCCTTCTAAGAGAAAAAGTACTTCAAGGATTTGTGGTCCATAAACAGCCAAATCTTTCTCCCAACAAATAGTGCCTCCACATCTTCAAAGCAAAAGCAATTGGCGCCATTTCCAAATCAAGATTTGGGTAATTCCTTTCATGCGGCTTTAGCTGTAGACATGCGTAGGCAACAAGTTTTCTCTTCTACATCAATGTTGCACCCAATGCAGTACCACCTGAATAAGTATATGTTGTGAACTCTTCATTTTCACTTGGAATGTTCAATACTGGTGCACTCGTCAAACCTCTCCTTCATACTCACAAACACATGTTAACACTTTATGTCCGAAACAAAAGTCTAATTCTTCTTTGTCAAATTGGTCAACGGTGCTGCTAACTTTGAGAAGTCCTTGATGAAGTGTCTATAATATCCTGCAAATACTAGGAAACTCCTCACATTCATACAATTCTTGGGCTGATTCCAATCTTGGATCACTGTCACCTTCGTAGGATCCACCGCTATACCCTGTCACAAAATGACATGACCCAAGAATCTCACTTCTTCCCTCCAAAAATGACACTTAAAGAACTTCGCTCTCAACTTATGCTTTCTTAATATTTCCAACAAAATACTCAAGTGCATCTTGTTCTCCTCATCTGTTCTAGAGTAGAGCAGAATATCATCCACGAACACAAGCACAAACATATTCACCTGATCTCAGAAAACCCGATTCATGAGATCCACAAAGTATGCCGGAGCGTTGGTTAACCCAAATGGCATCACCAGCCACTCATAAAATCCCGACGGCGTACAAAACACATTACTAAGCGCACTCTCCTTCGATATTCTAAGCTAGTGAAATCCTGTTGCAAAAACCATTTGAGAGAACACTTTTGCATGATGCAGTTGATCGAACAGGTCATCGATACGTGAAAGTGGATACTTGTTCTTCTTCGTTACTTTATTCAACTCACGATAGTCCACACACAACCTCAAACTGCCATCATCCTTAGTCATGAAGGTGCGCCCTACTCAGATATGCTTTATCGAAAGAACCTTTTCCTTAATAGGTCATTCACTTGCACCTCCTACTACTTTTGCTCTCTGGATGCCATACGCCTCAAAGGCGTAACTATTGTTTTGGCTTCTTTAACTAAGTCAATCCAAAACTCGATCTCTCTATGTGGCGGCAATCCAGTAACTTCCTTAGAAACTTCTGGATACTCTCTAGCAATAGGCATAGATGACAACCCATTTTATGGAACTTTAAGTGAATATAGAAAGTTAACCATCACTTTATCCTCTGGTAGGAAGCTAACGCCAATGAAGTTCTTCGTTAACCCCAAAATATAAGGAAAGTGGATTTGGCTATGCTAAAATAATCCTATGCTAAGTTGCTAGGATGGAGTATGCCATATCGAATCCATGAAAGTTTTATGCATGTTTAATATCAAATCTAAAGCCATATCGCATGTCATATAAGAGTCAATAGTTCAAATCATGTAGAGCAATCAAATTCAAGATTATGAGTGCTTTTGGAATTTGAAGCACGTTATGATGTAAGAATCAGAAATGCTTTGGAACTCGATAGCAAGCCATAATTAAGTAATCTTGTTCCTATTCTAAATAATGTTGAATGTACAACGTCTTATGAGAAATAGTTCAAGTGCTACATTCGGCTCTAAATCCCCAAATCAATTAGGATTACAAGATTAGAAATGTAAGAAAAGAGACAAGAATGATTCGCCCCTTCTTCATACACCTTGGTGCATATTTGTAAGAGTAGTGGTATGCAGCATGGCTACCATTGTCCATGCGGCATGGTTGAACTCTAGCATTAGCCATGTTGATGGCGCATGGCATCATACTTCAGCATATACTCGCTCAATGGTTAACTTTAGCACTTAACATCCATCTTGTCTTGATAGTCTTCATTGTTGGTGTTCAATATCAACATTTTATTGAGGATATGTGGCCTCCTTTGAAGGTTTATGAAGTGGGCATTTCTATGGCACGACATCAATAAGAGACAACATTGGCATTGACAACAAGCGTCATTGACAGCAGAGGGAAGTGATAACAAGTGACATTGATAACAAGCAGTATTGATAATAGGCTGCATTGATGATAAGTAGCACTAATGATAAGTAACATTGAAAACATGCGGCATTGATGATAGGCGGTATTGTGATAAGCGACATTAATAATAGGCAACATTACTTTGAAGGGTGACATTAAAATAATGCAATGTTGGAGAGATGTCGTATTTATCCGTAGTGGCATTGATTCTTCTGGCTACATGGAAGATTGCTCCATTGATGGAATACGTCATTAATACGATGCGGCATCAATGCTATATCATGTTGTTATAACATTGATGGCTTTGGGATAGAGCTTTTCAATCTCGTCATTCCCTCACTAACATGCGGCATTGTTTCTAGTTTCTTTAGCACTATATCATTCATTCAACCATGTAAGCGGTTTGTAGCATTGATGGTATCCGGTATTGCTAGCTTCACTGATGTCTCGTGACATTGCCTACTATTCTTTATTGATGAAGGTCGGCACTGTATGCTTTCGGCATTGATCTTTCTTCATATTTTCGACGCTGCTTAAATTTAAGATCATGACTATGCCATATACCTTCGGGATTAATAATGATAGTAACATGTGCCCTATTAGTATGAAGGAAAGATTGATATTTAAAGTCAATACCTTCGGCATTGGCCCTTTACCACCTATTGATATTCTTTGCAAATCCAACCGTATATTTAAAGTCGATCAAATGGCAGCTGTTGGTCTTCTTTTTCACTATAAATAGTCAAATCTTCTTCTTCCTCCTCTTTTACCTACGTTTCAATCTCAAGCAAAAGAAATTCCTAGATTTTCAAAACCATTCAAAATATCATACTTCTAACATCCAAGCCATTATTAAGGTTGAATTTCTAATTTTACTTGCATTATTTAACTTGAATTTTATATCAAAATCATTATTAGGGTTTCATTTGAGCTTTTTTGATTTCATTGACACCCAGGTTTAATTGCATGATTTTCATGTTGATTTCATGTTATTGTTTAAATTAATGACCAATTGTGTCTTTAGATTTGGAAACCTGGGGTTTTCTAGCTTATCGATAATATGAATAGTTTATTAGGCCCAAAACCTGTTACGTTTTTTAATTTTCAAAATTGGCATTTTGTAGCATTACTTAGTAGTTAGTAATTGTTATGGTGCGAGATACTTGTGTCCCCAATAATTAACTAAAAGGTGTGAAACTGGCTTACATAGATACCATATATTATTCATGTCGTACACTTTATATAACATTTCATTAATGTCTCATTGTCTTTATATGCCATATTGACTCTATTCTGCATCAAATCAATGCTGCATTGACTTTATGTCACACTAACTCTATGGCGCATTTAATTAATATCGCATAAATTTTATACAACATTTTATTAGTGTTATTCATACCACACTTTATTTATTTGCATTCATTTTGTAACACAATTATTGTAACAAACTCATGAGTTATTTATACTCTCCAAAAATATTTGTTTATTTATATAAAATATTTCGACGTTGATTTATCAACTGTTTCGGCATTACTTATGGATGTCAGCTAATTCTTATTTCGATATTGAGTACTGTTATGACATTGTGGTATAGCTTTCAATAGCGCTACTAATATGACGTTTGACATTGATCTATAAATTTATTGATTTAATCAAGGCACTTAAGATATATTTAGGATGGTTAAATTTTACCATTATAAATTTATTTTCTTATTATAACTTCAAGATTTTACTCATATACTTTTTTTAACCAAAATCTTAAGTACTCTATGATGTTAACACTGATTATCCAATGTTCCTCGACTTGTCATGAGTATTATGTTGGTTTGTAGTCCTCTATCATTTTGGTATTATGATTTTAGATATCATATGAATCAATTTATAACCCTTAGTTTTAGCATGTAAAAACTTATTATAATTGTTTAAACATGCATCTTTCTTATTTGGTACAACATCACTTGGCAGGCAAATGAAAGGTAAGAAACTAATCACAAAAGCAGTCAAGAAGGCCACTAAGAGCTTGAAAGCTTCTCCTTTTACTAAGAAATTGGATAATATTTTTAACCAGTCATCCATCCCCAACCAAGAAGAGGTAGATTACATCCTTAAGCAATTTGGAATTGTAGGCATAAAAGTTATTCCTACAGGTCCTTCCAGTAGAATCGATAACCCTCCAGAAGGGATTTTTTCCTTCACTCCAATTCACATATGGAATTAAAAGTATCTTCCTTTTCCAGGCTTTATCTAAAGCTTTCTGGAATGCCTGAATATTGCTCCAATCTAGTTATCTCCAAACTCATACACTTACTTAGCGTGCTTGGAGCTTCTTGCCAGGAAAGCGAAGCTTCCCTCCTCAAATGCTGAAGTTCTTCGTCGTTAAAGAGCTTGCCTACAAAACTCAATGAGCAACTGGGTAACCAATCGTATCACATTCGTCCCTTCTCGATGAGTTTAACTGCTATTACTATAAGAAAAACCAAGGACTAGGAGACTCAATTCTTTTACATCAAATGCTACTTTGCGATTAGGGGAACTTTTTATTTTGTGAGTAAGTTTCTATTTCATGTTACTTATGTCATATTCATCACTTTCTTATAATAGGTATTTCATTTTAGATCCGGCTTCTAAACAGTTAAGCCCCACTGATAGTGAAACTGTCCAATCCTTGACTGTTGCATTTGAGAGCAGGGGTGTTAGACTTACACTTTTGATAGAAGCGAATCTCTATCAATACTCGTTAATCCAAGATAATCATTTAATACCCAAAGAACCCCAATAATGAAAGGAAACACTCAAGGGAAACTATCGTTGGTTATTAAAAATAGAAATGTTTTCTCCACCTCTTCTACAATTCAATTTGAGCCTATGGATGAATTTCCATATAGCTAATACTAAATTCCTAATGTTATTTTTTTTTATTAACATCTATTTTCATTTTAGGCTCATCTTCCCTTATCGTTGCTTCTAAAGAGGCAAGGGTTAAAGATGATGCTCTTAAAAATAGGAAGAATAAAGATGAAGTTTCCGCTTTAATCTCATTTGAGCAAACCCATTTCTATTAAGGACTCCGTTGCCAAAACAATTGAAGTGTTAGAAGAAGAAGAAACATGCAATGATGTTTTTATTGATATTTCTTCTCCTTTTCAAAGTAAAAGGCCTAAACTTGTGGGTGACTTCACTCCTGTTACTGTGGACGAAGGGGAACATATAAACATCGATTTGAGTCTTGAAGCGAAAAATTTTGATAAAGCTCCGAAGCATCCAAAGGAGGCTCAGACTCTCGAACCCCTTCTAAATATTACTTTTCCCATCTCTCCAATAGCCATTAATCACATATGTGTCGATCTTGGTCTGTTACTTTCTCCAAATGATCCTCTTCCTTCAAAGGCTCACATTCAGCCTCTTGTGACAAATTTTGATGAACTTTTTCAATTGGCCATTCAATCTCCTTTCATTACTTCCCTTAGATCATCGTAACTTCCAATTTATTCTAAATGTCAACTTTCATCATCCTTAAATAGCTTATATCGGTATGTATTTTTGTTTATTTAGTTAATTTCAACTTTATAGACCCCGTTCTGACTTAGACTTGTTTTGTATTCTGGATGAAAAAGCATATGTTTCTCCTACAAGAAGCTTCTCAAGGGCCTACCAACGAAGTGGCCGAGCTTAAAGGAAAAATCACTTTGCTTAAAAATGGTATAATAGATGTCGTTGTGGCAAAAGATGCGGCTATTCTTAAAAAGAATAAACTCACTTCTTCTCTTGAGGAGGAAAAGAAAGCTAGACAATTGTTGGAAGAAGTGAAAAATTTGAAGGCAGACCTTTAGAAGGCTAATAAATTCAAAGTTAATCTCGAGAAGGTGATCGAAGAAAAGTCCAAGCTGGCTAAGAAGAACAAGTCGCTAGAAGATATGCTGCAAAGGAAGACCAACATCCTATCTTATTCAAATAACATTATTAGTGATGCGAAGAAGAAAGTCACTTCCTTTCTCAATAATTCTCTTCCTAAAATCAGTAAAAAGTGTTATGAAGATGCGTTGTTTGTGGCGTATGCTAATAATATCCAAAAATGACCAAATTAGATGTTCCACCCCTTTCGGATTGGAATGGGAAGTTTAAAATAAAGTTTAGTCCTAATATATAAAAGGACAAGATGTCACTTCAGGAAGAATTTACTGCTGAAAAGGAAATTGATGCTGAAAAAGGGTAACATTTGATGATCCTCGAATTGATGAAGAAACAAAGTCTGACAGGGAGGAAGATGATGATGATAACAAAGGTGATAATTATCATAAAATGATGGTAATCATGATGATAATAACAATAATGATGACAATGGTGGTTATGATGTAAAGGGTCGCCGTGGACTGTCAGTCGAAAAAGATGGATCGGGAGATGTTAACCTGGAATCAATGGTCCAAGACACGGAGGTCGCTAATATCCTTGATCCTTCAAGGAAGGATTCTCCATAGAAAGACAGTGCTCTTCAAAGTCACAATTCCAAAGGGAAGGAGCAGATTTTCTCAACTCAAGTTCCACTTTCTTAGTTATGGATTTTGCTTATTTAAATGTTTTAAATTATTAAATAGGTCTTAGTTAATACATTAATCATTTTACTCAAGGAAGAAGTCGAAATATCATTATGAAGTTCTGCTCAAAAAGAAACAAACGGAAATAGATCGATCGAATAGGGAGTGGGATAGACAATTGAAAGAGTATAAAGATTTATCTGAGAAATATACGAGTCTTGTTGTTAGTGCATAAAAATTAAGATATTTTAAAGAAAGGTAAGTTGCTCCATGGATGAAGAAAGCACGCCTTCATCGGGAGAGACTTTTGAGAGAATTTAGAGCTCATGGCCCTCTTTTGGATGCTGATTGATGATAGGAATGCCTTAGAGGAGTTTCTCTATAGAGTTGACTCTAGGGTTAAATTCGTCAAATTTTCCTATTTACAAGACAATTACATGGGTTTACTTAGATGCCTTCATCGAAGATACTTAAACGAACATGGGTCTGATCCTCATCTTAGGGCTTGTTAGACTCTCCCGATAGTCACATGTATACCTCTTTCTTCTCATTCTCATGCTCCTGAAAAACTTAAATACAATAAGAAGAGATTTATTTCTGAACTATACAAGAAATCAATTTTGTATGAACCCGAATGATTGTATAGTTGTACAATGTAACTAATAGCTTATGAATTTTTTCGTTTTTGTTTTTCTGTTATTTGTCTTATTTATCATATCGTACAGATTAAAGAAACCTCAAGAAGCCTTGTTCCCGTGGAATTTTTGAGTAAATTTGTCATGTTAAAGAAGGATTTTAAAGAAAAATCTTTAACTCTCAGAACATCACAGCTAATGAGACATTGCTTTTTTAAAGATCTACAAGAAGTTTATATGCAATTTCCTCATATTTCTTTGATTTCTTAAGTGATGAGAAGGATAAATTACTGAGTGAAATTCGAACATATCATGCCAAAATGATATATGATCACATCGGCTCTCCACCCAGGAAATGGGATTATTATCGATTCCTTCCCATTAACACTCCAGAAGGGATCAAAGCTTCTTTTGATTCTACTTTTATCCAGTCTATTGGGTCATTAAAAATGCAAAAATTGCTATTTCTAAACCTAAAGAGTTAGTTGAATGTTCTAAAATAGAACTGTGATGTAATTTGAATTTCCTTATCATTTGTAAATTTTTGTTATGATTAATGAAATACAACATTTTTAATGCATTAACTTTTCTTTTGTTTATTTTAATTAGGAAAACCAACTAGCACTTGCATCCAATTCTCTAGATGCTTTGTTGCGAGTGGTCGAGATTAAGGATAGACTAATAGTTGATATTAAAAAGAGGCGGTCTTCCCAAGATGCTTCAGCTTTATGGTTTCCAAATAATCCGAAGGCATAAGAATGGCACAGGAAATACTTCCAACCAGGCTTTTAAATCTCCCCGAGATGGCCGAGATGAAAAATCCGAGATATCAGCCAAAATCCGAGATTTGGCAGCCTATTTAGTTATAAGTGTTTTAAATATCGCCCGAGATAGCCGAGATATTTTCCCAAGATATTGGCCAAAATCCGAGATTTAAAACACTGCTTCCAACTGAGAATGAATTTTAGTGGTTTGAAAGGAAGGAACTTCTAGCCTGGAAGGTGAAATTGAAGAGAAAGACAAAAGAGTCCAATAGTTGAAAGAAAAGATTGACTCAGTCTTAGAATCTAGACCTTGAGTTGAGATTGATGCCAAAATGGCTAGATTGATCAACAAAATAAATGATCTTGAAGTGGAGCTAATGAAAATTAGTCACTGCCAGTCATTAGAGCTTATCACAAGTGGAGGCAAGTACGGCCTTCCAACTCCTACTCCCGTTAGAAAAACTAGATCGCGATCTTTAGCTAGTCAAGAATTTCTACTTTGCTATGACCCCCTCCGAGCCTAAGTAATGATGCGATCTCCAAATGGAGCAGACAAGTTAGATTTAAGTGCATATAATATTTCAGTAAGAAATGGAATGAAAAAGTATCTCAACGTCTCATTAACAACGAAAACCAAGTTGAAAAGCTTGGGCACGAGAAGTATATTCTTAAACGGGAAATTGAAGAACTAAAGAGCATGGTTCAAACTCTTAAAGGAGCCAATAAGACCCTGCATCATACTTTAAAAATTCAAATCGATTCAGTTGATGATGCAGATCATATTCGAAGAAAGGAAAAGAAAATCAAAGAACTTTTGTGCATGGCCATTCGCCACATTATTGATCCTTTAATTGCTAAAGATAGGTCAGAATAGCGCAGAGCTTTGAGCTTTAGCAATGAATTGCTTTAAAAACGCTCTTTCTTTGTCTAATTTTGTACCTACACTTTGCACATAAAGTATTAGATTGTAAATAAATCTATATTTGAACATATGTTACCTTAAATGTATCATATGCACTTTTCTATTTTCCAGTTTGTTGAATTATTTGAGATGCATTGTTCGCTTTATAGTATTTTGAGTTTTTGCCAATTTGCTTGTTAAATAGACCATAAGTTTGACTTAATAACCATTCATCATTTCAGTAGACCATGAGTTTTATCCAGATGTAGGAGTTTGCTTCTTCTTTATAGATACTCTACAGTATATTTAGTAACGAAGATTCACGTTAAATAAGAAAGTTGAATTCCAATCCAAGTTTAAAAGATTGAGAGCTAATTTAAGGAAGCTCCGCTGTTAGCAAAGCTTTCTAATAACGATTTGAATAGAAGTCTAGAGAACCATTATGGTTATAGTGTGAATAGAGGACCAGAAAACCATCTGACGGTAGGAACAGAAGACCAGAAAACTCATCTGGTAGTAGAAGATCGAAAAACACATCTGGTAACAATGAAGGAAGAATAGAAAACCCATCTAGTAATTAATAAGGAAGACTAGAAGACCCATCTTGTAATTAATAAAGAAGACTAGAAGACCCATTTGGAATTTGAAAATTGCTTTTGCTTTTGAGCATAATGGCTCATATTTGATAGATCTTCCTCTTGAAGATTGCTTTTTTACTTTGGAGTGCTAATCGAATCATTTTTGACAGATCTTCCTCAAAAAGATTGATTGATTCGAAGCACAAATGGCTTGTTTTTGATAGATCTTTCTCTAGAAGATTATTTTTGATCCTTTCTTTAGGATAGTGTTAAGTTTGCTTTTGAATTTTATTGGAACCATCGTTGGTGATGGCTGTTGTCTGGTGCGTTCGGTTTGCTATCTTAAGTAGAACCAAGGACTTACCCAACCTCCCTCTAGGAAGCGCTTTAATAAGGCCTCGGAGATGGTACTAAATGCTTGTCCTATATATTTGGTTAGCTTTCCTTAAGCAGAAAAGAAGACTTGCCTGACCTCCCACTCGTAGGCACTTTAGTCAGGCCTTATATGCTATACTGAAGTCAGGTTGAATGCTTTGGCCAGACCGTTTTTAGGCTGGACTAAAGGCTTACTCCATCCTCCCTCTAGGAGGCGCCTTGGCCAGGCTGCGTAAAAGGGACCAAGGGCTTGCATAAACTTTAGACGGGTCGTTTTCTGGCAGGACCAAAGGATTATTCGGACTTCCCTATACGATGTGCCTTAATCAGGCCATGGAGACGAGATTAAGGGCTTATGCTTGGGCCATTCCATGTAGGTGGTACCAAAGGCTTAGTTGGTGCTTTGGCCAGGCCAACTCAAGTGGTATCAGAGGCTTACTCCATCCTCCCTCTAGGAGGCGCTTTAGTCATGTAACATCCCGCCTTTTTGTACGCTTTAAGCAGACACACAAGCCGACTCTAACCATACAGAAGGGCGAATTGTTATTGGGGTGAATAAGAAAAATAGAGAAAGAAAAAAACAAAACAGAATCTTGCAGCAGAATGACAAAATATAATAATCAAATAACAGTTCATGAAGATGTTTACAAAACATTTGATTATACTTATACAATACAGAATCAGAGTTACACATATCAGTGATAAACAAATAATAATGCAGCAGAATAGTAGTACAAATCTTCGTCTTTGTCCTCCAGAAATAAGGTCTTCAAATCCTGAAATGCTCAGGCTGACCCGAGCGAATTGAAAAGACAAAACACTCGAGTCAGAACTAAAATATCTTATGTGAGTTAAATCAATGCTAAATAACTATGAGTGGAACGACATCGGAGGTGTTTACGGGGTTTGACATCTCCTATCCAGTGTCTAACGTGAGTGCAGTAACTTAAGAGATGTTCGGGATTCACATCTCCTAAGGATCCGTTAAACTATCTACTATGTAGTACAATACGCTATTATAATATGTCTACAGTAATATAAACTATTAAAATAGCGTTAAGGCGTTACATTTTCCCCCTTAACACATTTTTATTTCCCATAGTCTATACAGTACCGTAATCCCACCCGTACTGGGTGCCGTCAGAGGGCACTCCATAGGTATGGTACAAACCAAACTCGTAGAAGGCGCGCTAGGGTAGGTGACACGGCACAACTAGGCAATGCCAGGGTAGATATACAATTACACTTCTGGACCGGTGGTAACGCATAGCAGCTACTACCGCCCACCTTGGAACACACTCCCGAGTAAAAAAGTCGAGGGGTGGCCACCAAATAAATCGCAAAGTTAGAATATAGTATCGATGGAATGTGCCCGATCGGAGGAATGACCTCACTTAGCCCGTCAATTGCTCCTGTTTTAGCCACCTTAAGCCAACTCATGGGAGTCAGGTCCACTTATATACCTTTAGGATTGTCGCCACCATCCTACTTCATTCTGGACTCTCCACCGCGTACACAGTTGTGAAAGTGGTTTTCGGTATCGATAGAGAGTATGACAATATTTGATCCCGGTCTCTTTAATAACCAATCGCTTATTACATACCGGATGGTTCTTTTACATTTCCAAAACCATTTCATAATTGATATTAAAATATCATATTCAATTCAAATTATATCATTTTCGAAATCATTACTTACTTTCGAAATCATATTCACCTTTGAAATCATATCACATTTGAAATCATAGTTCGAAATTATATTTCCTTTCAAAAGTCATATTTCCAAAATAGGTTAAACTCTTATTTCAAAATTATCGTATTAAACCAAATATGTTATTTAATTCCAACTTAGGTTATAATGTCGCTTAACCACATTCACTTTAAAAATCGAGAATTTGAATATAAACCCATCCATTTTACTTAGTTTGGAATTTAGAAGAAAATTGTTTCAAATAGTTATAAATAGTTAATATAGATTTTTAAAATAGATTAAATATAATTAAAATAGATTAAATAGCTTTAAAATAGATAAATTAGATTTAAAATAAGTTAAATGGTTTAATTAGTTTAAAATTTTGAAAATCTTAATAATTAAAGTCTTTTAAAATAATATATTTAAAATAGTTTATATGAAAAATATGAATTTGAAATTTATATCAATTTAAACTATTTATTTCATTCCAACACGTTTTGACCATTACAATGTCCCAAAACCCAATTTCAAATTTTCCGATTCAGAATTCTAAATAAATATTAAATTCAATATCGCTTAAATCCATGTTAAAACATCGATTTAATTTCTCCAATTTCAATATATTTCAAAGTTATACTTCAACGATTTTAATAACTCAATTTTGATCAACTTCACTTATATTTCAAATTCACTATACATTTCAGTTTTTATTCCATCAACCATTCCTTTAAACAATCTTCCAAAACAATTCGATTTTAATATAAAACTCGAAGTTCAATAAAAATTCGATTTATATAACCCAAATTTTATTTCAAAATATCATTTAACTCAATGCGAAATTTAAGGATTCAAAATCATTTAAATTTAACCAATCCGGTGTCCGTATATAATTCTCTACCCAAGGGTCAAGTGATACAGATATTTATCATTTCAATCCGTAATTTACAATGTTACGGTTATATATCATTTCAAACCGTAATCCCGAAATAATAATAAAATCCATAAAATTGCTCGAGTCTATCATTTCAACCCATAACGATTTTTCCTTAATCTATTGATCATTCGGGTATGTATCATTTCAACCCATAGTGAACTTGCAGTTTATAACGATATAAAATACCACATCCATTCATCCAATATCAATAATCAACATCCATCACAATCATCATCCAAGATTCCAAATCAATCAATAAATATCAATATAGAACTGATAATCAATAATAGGTATTTAACTAGTAATTTATATTCAATAATAAATTAAATAACGATTTAATGCAAATAAATTCAAATTAACCGAGATGATGATTTAAAATATACCAAACAGTCATAAATAAATTTCTAATCACATTATAAATTTAATTTAACAAACATAAGAAGTTTTAGAAGTTGTGAGTGGGTTAAAACACTCACCTTTGAATTTAAATTGAATTTAAATCCAATTTAAGCCCAAAATTTGAACAGTCTCGGAATTCGTCCAAACCCGCGTCAAAATATCTGAGATTCTGATACGATCCCAATGCAAGAAACCACGCGTGAATTGGACCTCGTCTGTGAAAGTTATTCAGAAAAGAAGTTATACGAATTAAAATTTAAAACAAAATAAATAAAATAATCACTTTCCACGTCACCTTAATCAAACGTATACATCCAGAATCCTAATCACGCAAGCACGAGCACGGACCACATACCCAGCCGCCACTTCCAAACGTTCACCATCGCAGCTACCCTGTCGTACACCACGATCGACCAACCCCCATGTGACGCCCATCACCAACTGCGCCTACGACCTGAAAGACTCCGCCCCCGGTCGCCACTTTTTCTGCCGCTGCCGCTAGTGAACACGGTGATTTTCCGGTGATTTAGATGACTACTCCGATGAACCAACCGTATGGATCGACTCGACATGTCACACTCTACACCGCAGCATTGTCTAATCGTTATATAATCGAAGATCCGCCGTAAAACGCAGCGATGATCAATGGACGGCCGAGAATAAATCGCCCAATTTTGACCACATAGAAATCCACAATGAAAAAAAAACTGAAAATTTGACTTGCGCTCGTCGAGAGCTTCAAATCGATATATAATATGATAGGTTTTGGAGGAGTTTAATTTTTGAAATTGAATTTGATTTGAAATTGCAATTGGGAATTAGGGTTTTGTTTTCCATTGGAATGAGGAGGAGCAAATGAGTTGTACATACAGAAATGAGGAATAAGAAGTGACTAGGGTTTATAACGAGTTATTTATAGGCAGATCAGAAAAATAGAATGAATGGATATGATTTATTTACACGTTGAACGATAAATGACTCGAAAAGCCCGTTCTGTTTTCAGAACGAAAATGGATCCTCTCATATAGCAAAATAGATGTTATTGATGATTTTAAAATCAACGGAACAGGTTTCAAGTTCTAATTCAATTATATAAAGAAGTTATGTTAAAATCAGTTTATTTCAAATTGATTTCAATTGATTTTAATTAAATTGATTTCTAGGCGTTTCGAGTCCGTACGATCAAATGATAAGTCCGATCGTTACGAAAACTTGAAATCCTACAATAATTCACTGTTACGGATCCGATGAAACTGGTTTCGTCGAAATCCGAGACAGTTGCAAAAATGGCTATTTTCACATTAATTAAATAAATTAATAATTAATTAAATTAAATCACTTTTCTATTTTGATTCTAAAATTGACAAATTTTATCACTTTAGATTACATAAACATTTATAACAATTTAAAACAAATTTCCATGTTAATTCAATGTTAATTATTTCACAAATTATCATGTTTACTTTCAATTTCAATAAATTCAGAAATTATAAATTTAATTTTCAATAATTCCCTTTAATTGACCTTTCATCCTATTATGCAATACATTATTACCAAATAGATAAAATTAACATTGGTTCATGATTTATTACATTAATATTCTCAAATTTCATTTCAATCTCCATTAACGTCATATTTAAAAATATTTAATTTCCTTTAATTGCAATAAATCCTATTATTATAGTTTTACATTCCAATAAATTGATAAATCTTTATTTCTATTCTTTTAATTCAACTAACTATCATAATATAAATAAAATTAACATTATTTCCAAATATTGACTTAATTTACATTAACATGATATTTAATTACATTTATTGAAATTTATTTCCAATTTAAATTAACAGGCTAAATAGATAGGTAACATACAATAGTTTGCCACAGTTAACCTTTAGTCACATTAATAAGCTTTTATTACTTGCAGATCAATGCTACCATTTATTTTCATAATACTAATTTCATTCAATTTCCATTAACTATCTATTATTTCCTTGGTTAATCCAATATTTCATTTATTCACTTATATTCAATTTATAACCAAGTATAGCATTTTTATTATTTCAATTAATTAGAATTTCATTCAATTTATCAAAAATTCACTTTAATTAACCTTGTTACATTTCATTTTAGTATTCATTTCATTATTACATTACAACTTTTTTATTTCTTCCAATATTAAATAACAAGATTCATTAAATTAACAAATTAAATTATCAAAAATTTACGGGTTGTTACAAGTCAAGCCATCTTGGCGATATCAAAGGCTTTTTACTATATTTTAGGAGTTCGTTTTCCACCTTAACCATGTAGATGCACTTATTTTATGCAGAAAATCTTATTTTATTGATGATTTGTCTAACTCTTCTTACAAATTCATCAAGCTTTCCTTGCCCTAGAAAATGGTTAATCAAGCCTTCCAAGCTTCGACATTAATTTGTGCTTATCCATTGGCCCAGTGATAGTAACAATATAACCGTCCAAGATTCCTTTCATTCTTTTGATGATTCTTTTGCAAAGGCCAATAGTTGAGTTTTTCCTTAGTCAAGAGATAGATTTCTCGTAGGAATTAGTAAGAGAATAATTCTTTGACAGTCGCCACCTTTTGGGAAACAATCCTCTCGGTTAGTATTTGATTCTTTTATTACTTGAAACAGACTACTAATCTTTGATGACTAATTTCCTTTTCGAGGAGTTTTGTGCTTCATTTATTTTATATAATCGATCAAGTGCACTTCGCCATTCTCTGGGAAACCATTTGAAGTCAATTTCTATCTCTTTTTTGAAAATGGTCCCTTTGGCTTTGAGCTGAAATTCCTTTCTCATTGCTAGGAAGATGCTATCATTTTTGTATCGCCTCCCTAGGGTAAAGATTGATGTTGGTCAAACATGGAAATGATTCAAACTCCATTTTTCTGGATTGTAAGGAGCTACTTGTCTCTTCATTTCTTCCATAACCTGTAACACCATAAACTTTAATACATGCTCTTTATAATGCCAAGGATCACTAGTGATTTGATAAGTTGGCCTAGTCATTTGGGGCTCGGAGGATCATTGTCCGGAGATTTTAACACGATTAATTGGCATGACTAAACAAAAATTGATTGATGTGATTAATTGGTGTTAAGAATCAAAGGTATGTTAGCTTGGAATAGGATATGCTTAGTAGGGGCAGGTTCTTTAATTCCTATATATGCAAGCTAGTCTAGTTCCACTTAGAGTTTTAACAAAGAAGGAGGCTAGAGTCCTTCTAGCGCCCAAATGATAACGAATTTCTTCGTTAACCCTAATAGTATAAGGAAAGTGGATTTGGCTAAGCTAAAATAATCCTTTGTTAAGTTGCTAAGATGGAGTATACCATATCGAATCCATGAAAGTTTTACAAATGTTTAATATCAAAGCTAAAGCCATATCGCATGTCATATAAGAGTCAATAATTCCGATCATGTAGAACATTCAAACTTTATATTATGAGTGCTTTTGGAGTTTGATGCATGTTATTATGTAATAATCACAAATGCTTGGAACTCGAAAGCAATTCATAATTCATGTAATTTTGATCTTATTCTAAATAATGTTGAATGCACATGTCTTATGTACAATAGTTCAAGTGCTACAATCGGCTCTAAATCCCTAAATCAATTGACGGTTACAAGATTTGAAATGTTAGAAAAGAGACAAGAATGATTCGCCCCTTCTTCATACCCCTTTGTCCGTATTTATAGGAGTTGCGAGATGCGGCATGGCTGCCATGTGTCCATGCAGCATGCTTGACCTCCGACATTATCCATGTTGATGGCGCATGGCATCATACTTTAGCATCCACTCATTCAATGGTGAACTTTAGCGCTTAGCATCCGTCCTATCTTAATAGTCTCTATTGATGACATTTAATATCAACATTGTATTAAGGATATTGTTAACGCTAAAAGTTGCACGTTACCACCCGGTGTGTGTTGTGAAGTTGTGAAAGCACCACCCGTGTGACGGGAACAGGAATTAAGCAGTAAAATAGTGAAAAAGCAGTAAAAGACAGCAGTTTATAGTGGTTCGGCTTGAGATCGAGCCTACGTCCACTTTGAATCTCTTTATTACTGAATCTGGTTACAAAATGATACAATACACTTGTGAAATACAATATCTTTCGATTCCTAAACACTTTCGACTATTAGCTCAAGCTTCGATGTTGAAGATCTCCTCGAATTCGTGTTGAATGCGAAAGATTTCTCTCAAAGCTTGTTGTAATGTCTTGAGTGATTGGAGTTCTTCAAATGTTGGATGAGTTGAGAATTCGGCAGAGTCACGACGCTTCAAGAAATGATCGGCCAAAAGTCCCTTACTTGTTGGAGTTTGGGGGGTATTTATAGAGAGGATTTCTGAGCAGAATTTTATCAAGTGATAAGTAGGCCATGACCTAGGGTAGGTCGTAGATCGTAAGTCGGTGACGGTATAGGGGATCACTTCGGCTGCACTTGATTCTTCTGAATGAGTTGATAAGTCGCGCGCGACTTAGTATAAGTCGTAAGTCGGCAGCGACCTAAAAGATGCGGCATGGAACATGTCTTCACTTTGCTTTAGGACGTTAAGTCGTTCATCCACTTAGGTCGGTAGGTCGTAAGTCCTTTTAAGTCGTTAGCTCCTTAAGTCGGTCCACATCTTAAGTCGGTATGCTCCTTTCAGTAGTTAGGTCGGTTAATTGTTAAGTCGGCATGCTTCTTAAGTCGATATGCTCCTTTCAGTAGTTAGGTCGGTTAATTGTTAAGTCGGCACGCTTCTTAAGTCGATATGCTTTTTAGGTCGGCATGGTTTAGATCGTTAAGTCGCAGCTTGTTAAGTCGGCAGGTCGCAAATCAAAAGAGGGTTAACATTTGCCCCTCGAAGTATATGCCTAGGTCGTAGGTCATGTGCTTCGATTCTTCTTAACTCGCTCTTTTGTTAGGTCGTGAGCGACATAAGATAAGTCGTAAGTCGTGGATCGTGGGTCGATTCACATTTCAATACCCCAGTGTATAAATAGCTTAGGTCGTTTCCTCTTTCGCTTCACCTGTCTTATTATTCTGTTCAGCCATTAGCAAATACTCGAGCTCTCGAAGACAAATCTCATTACTCGATCATCAATTATCCTCAGCATTACATTGCGTAAGTGAATTCAACTAATATCCAAACGTGATCATCATTGAATCGAGGATCCCGTGTTCGTCGCCCTTTATCCGAGTTTGTACATTATGCTTTATCACGAGTTGTGTCGCATCCGATTCTTGACTTCCTTTAGTCGCGATGTCATTGTGATCCTCGAATATACTACCGCATACTTGTTTCATGATGGATTTGGGATGATTTGATGATGTTGTGAGATGCGATTAGGAGACGTAACTTAGGGTTTTTGATAGGGGATAGTTCGAAGTTACTGGGTTTATGAATCTCAAGTTGGCTGACGAGTTACTGAACTTCTCAATGGAGAGGAAGGTAATCGGCAGAAGGAGGTGAGGTTTTGGTTCGAGCAAGAGACAGCTTGAATTTCCATCGGAGATGACCCAAAAAATTCACGACCTAAAATATTCACGATTTAACACTTTGTTCGGTTCAAGAACCCCTGCGACCTAATTAGTTTGAGGCATAGACCTTAAGTCGCGGCCGAGCTTGGACTTAGGAAAAATAGTGCTGTTCAGACTCGAAGCCTACATATGCATTAAGACTTAGAGTCAACGACTTAACCTAACTCGTAGCATTTCCTTTTGGCCGTGGACGAGCTACTACTTGCATATTATAACTTGAGGGATTTCCGACCCATACTAAGTCGTGAACGAGTTAGAACTTAGCATATTTTTCACTGCCTTGAACTTTAAGACTTGAATTGCCTGAACTTCTTTGCAGATTATTCCTATTGCTATCAACCCGTTAAACACAATATTTGCAAAAAACTGGGACGAATATACTGTCATTGACTGCCCACATCGAATGACAGATTAGTCGATAAAGAGAAAATCAACTTAAATGAACTGTATGAATGAAATGCTGTACAATAACCAATTCAAGTGAAGTATTAAAGCAAAATTGTAATAATCAACTGAAACTGATTTATTTGCACTAACACTGCACTTGAATATTAACAAGTTCTGAAATCTTGTAATCGATTGATCATCAATGAGTTTAATTCCAGTTATGTTTGCTTTTTATTTTCATTAGTTTTGCACAACACTCCATACTTTTTAGGAAACGTGTACCTTCACATTTGAACATCCAGTTGATTGTGTAGAATGTCTTCTCCGCAAGAAGAAATAGAGCAAGTTGAAGAGATTTTTCCAGTTGTTGTTCCGTTGAATGATCCTCCAGAAAGGGTCTCGACCACTTTGAACTACAGAACCTTTAACCAGTTGTGCATTCAATTCGGAATTGCTGAAGCAGACGCACAACTACCCGAGAAGCCTGATAATGCTGATAGACCTCCTCGTGGTTTTGTTGCGGTAAATCGACAAATGTGCCAGAATGGAGCTATCCTTCCTTTTAATGACTTCTTGCGAACACTTCTTCTACGATTAACCATCTCCCCTTTCCAGCTGCATCCCAATGGATATGCTATCTTAACGGGGTTATGTGTGCTCTTTAGGAGGACACTCGATCGTCTTCCAAGCTTCGACGAAATTTGTTATTTGTGCACTTTCGCTAAAAACAAAGACCATCCTTCCATCACAGTTGTGAGAAGTGCCAGAAACCGCAAACTTATCATTGGTCTCCCTGAAAGCGTTCACGGGTTTCTAAGTCAATTTTTCTATGTTCGCTGTCCTCCGGGATTTTACACTATCTGGAGAGTAGGAAGTAAGATCACTTGTCTCTGTTTCTTATGTTTTTTCGAACTTGCCGAAGTCCGAGTTGTCAAGTGTTAACTTTTCCCTTTTCTTTTCAGCACTTCCTCCTCCTTCTAGAGATCCCGGTCATAAAGCGACTTTTGAGAGGCTTATGGCGGTGCCAGTTGAGGAGAGGAGTATCCAATTTCTGTTGACAGACATGGAAAATCCTCACATTTCTGAGAAGACGGCCGACATGGATGTCGAAAAAGAGAGTTCTGCTGGGCACCACGGCGATGATATTTTTGATAATTTGAGTGACATAATGATAACTTCTCAGGAGCTTTTTAAAGATAATATCTCAAAAGCGATCTCTCCCGTTGTTGAAGCGACTTCTTCTTTACGAGTTTCGACACCTTCTACACCAGTTGTTGCCGTTCCCACATTAAAGCGTGGTTTGTAGTTTGACGCACGTAGTTTGCACGCCGCACACACTTAGGATTTTTCAGCACTTATACGCACTTATCCTCTTTTTCTAGAAATTTCTAAACTTCATCCCTTTTCCATTTTTAGATTCTCTGATGGGGCGCACTGGCTCATATTACGACAAATTTCAGCGCTATGGAGGGCCGCGGAGCTTATGACTTTAGGCACTATCTTCCTTCCCATCAGGAGACCGATGAAGAAAGGGCCTCTAGAAAAGCTAGTGAGAGACGGGATTACGAAGAGCGCCACAAAAGAGAAGATGAACAGCACTATGGGAGTAGGGATGAGCGATACGACTCTTCCCGCAGAAGTGACGATTCTCAAAAAAGGAAATCTTACGACGACAAGGGGGACTTCAAAAGAATAAAATAAAAATATTTTATAATCCTTCGATATGTAAAATACGGGTCGTTACGGGTACATTAAAAAATTGCATAAATAGATAAATACACTGCTGCCACAAGCTCCTCTCATCGTCATCTCCCTCTAAATCACCTTCTTCTTCCCTAACATGTTTGTAATGAGGAGAGAGTCAGAACAATAGTGTATACTGAACATAAATCCCGAGCTTTTCTATATTAGTACTTGGGCAATATAATTTAAATAAGGATATATCTTACGCATTTAAGCTATATTCAAAATTTTCTAATTATAAGCCCTAAGACTTATCCAATTCCACAACGAATAACCCATAACCATCGTTTTTAATGTCTCCCAATGCAAAATATAGTACCCAAACCACTCAATACATTTTTAATGGAAAATAGACAAACTCGAGCCTTTTAAGATCTCAATTGAGGTTGACTCCCATCATTTAATACCTACTCCCAAGGTTGACTGCTCACAGGTGCCTATCTAGCTGACATTACATGAAAATCTCTTCGGACACTTACTGCTTCCCATTAAAGCCGACCTTTCCGAGATATCCTTAATTGTGCCTAAACCCAATCCGACCATTTAATACTTCGTGCATAGGAAAGATGCAGGCCCTCAAACAACCACCTAATACCATCAATCCCCGAAGTAGGCCCTTCGAATAATGACCCATACCTCATGGAGATGTCTTAGATTATTCCGACAATTCGTAGGAACTGGCAGCCAGATTAGCTGGGTAGATTTACCCTGTAGAATTGGGAAGGCCAATAGTAAGTAGAAGGGAGCAATATTTAGAAAGCCATGATGTTTTGGAAGTTGATCCTTCTAAATTCCTTTTGGCTCTCTTATGCATGATGGGCTCTTTAACTTTCATAATAAGCTTTCTTTTTAAAGAGTTTCAAATCTTATTTGGTTTTTGAGGGTGGTTAAGGGCATTTTCTCACCTTCTAGTGAATCGATTAAAATCCTTTGTTATTTCTCTTTCGAAAATGGTCCTTCTGGCTTTGAGTTGAATCTCTTTCCTTATTTTCAAGAAGATGCTATCCTTTTTGTATTGCATGCCCTAGGCAAAGATCGGTGTTGGCCCTACATGAAAGGGATTCAAACTCCATTTTTCGGGATTGTATGGAGCCACTTGTCATTTCTTATTTTCCATGATTTGTAACTCCATGATCCTTAATATATGCTCTTTATGAAGCCAGGGATCATTAGGAATTTGGTAAGTTCGCCTAGTTATTTAAGGCGCGGAGGTTCCTTGTTCAGAGATTTTAACACGATTAATCGGCATGACTAAGCAAAACTTAGTTGATGCGATTAATTAATGCTAAGAATCAAAGGTTTGTTAGCTTGGAATAGGATATGTTTGGTAGGGGCAAGTCCTTTAAGCCCTATTATGCAAGCTAGGGTAGTTCCATTTTGGGTTTTAACAGAGGTGGAGGTTCAAGCTCTTGTTCTAGCACCAAAATGTTAACAAATTTCTTCATCAACCCCAAAAGTTCGAGGATGAGAATATTGGCTGATGATGGAATTTGGAGAGCCTAATTTAAACCTCAATGAGTGTTGGTAAATAGTGACACTTTGCTGAGTTAAGGCTTAAGAGGAGTGACAAGCAAGTTTATATTAATAGTGAAGTCATACGCAAGGCCATGTAAAATCATATATGCTTGAAGTAAATCCATTTTAGACAAGCATATGATCAAAAGAGAAATCTAGAATATGAGTACTTTTGGAATCCGAAGCAATCTTTGATTAACAAATCATATATGCTTTGGAATTAGAAAGTATGTCATAATTCGAGAAATCTTGTTTTTATTCAATATAATGTCAAAAGTACAAAGTCCAATAGTCCAATAGTTCAAGGGCTACAATTGGCTATGAATCCCCAAATCAATTTAGGGTTGCAAAGTTTAAAATGTAAGAAGAGAGATAAGAATGATTTGCCTCATCCATTGCATCCCTAGGTCCATAGTTATAGGGAGAAAATTCGGCATGGTACACGTCTTCGGCGTGTTTGGTCTTGGTAGCTTCAATGCTGCATGATGCTAACTTTAGTTGACAACATCCTTTGACATCCTTAGGTGTAGGGCACGGCTTCGGTGTCATCTCATAAGTGAAGGCGTACGTCATTAATGACTCTCGACAATGATGGCTACTATTGTAATGATCAGCGCTCTCCATTGGTTGATAGCATTATCAAATTGAGGTGGTGCTTGGCATAGCGCGATAGTGATATGTGGCGACATCAATAAGGAGAGGCATGGATTGGTATAACATTGACCTTGATAACTTCTGTGGATACTTATGGCTTTCGATGTCAACATGTGCGGTGTTCTCTAAGTACCAATGGAACGCACCATCAATAAGACGAGGCACTAGACGTCATCGGCATTGCTAATGAATGGCACTGATAAATAAAGGCGTTGATAAGCATTGATATTGTTGAATGGCAATATGGGAAATGATCAATCTCAACAATAAATAGCGGTAACATGAGCGACGTTGATAGGAAGCAGCATCACTTTGGAAGATGACACTAGTAAAATATGGCATCAATGAGATGCGGCGTTGGTTGTGTCGACATTCATTGATGGCTTATTGTATTGATTGCAGTGGATATCATTACTTCCTTAGAAGGATTCTGCGTTTGGTTCCATGCTGTATTAATAACACTCGGTATCCTCCGAAAGACAAAATTAAAGTGCGGCGGTATTAGAACAGAAGTAGCATCAAAGAGAGGCAACATCATTACTTTATGGCTTTGGTTGTTGGTAGTATCAATGATGAGCGGCATTGCTAAAGTGTGGCACTGATGAGTTGCGACGTTCATCTTATTTTCACAAGTGAAAGGCAGCATTGATAAGGCGCAACATCAATGAGATGTAATATAGATGAGAGGCGGCATCAAGGAGAAGTGGTATTGACAACATGCATTATTGATCATATATGGTATTGAACGATATATATAAAGCATGACATTACTTACATTTTGAAAGGCAGCATCATATTCACATCTCATGTTGCATATCTTTGAGTTTGGTAATGGTGATAACAACACAATTCACATAATTTCTTATTTCGGTACCAGTCAAAAAGTTATCATTAATTATTTAGTGATTACCTCCCCCAGCCTTCTTATCATTAAAATATTTTCCTCAACAATGTCACTAAATGAAATGTACATTCACTCCAACATGGGAGCCACCCTGACTAGAGCCCACTGACTTTCCTAAGAGGTGGAATGTAAGAACTGTAATACCCTGAATAATTTTAAAATTTCTATAAGAGTATTTTTATCATTTTTCATAAAAAGAAAAAATAGTAATTATTACAAACATTTGAATTTGATGATGAAACCAGTGATGCAATGACCATAGGTGTTTATTAGATTTGCACGGTATATTTATTTATGTCGTTTGGAGCTCGTATGAAGGAGAAATAGTTGGAAATGTCATCGAGTCGAAAGGACGCTATGAGATTTAAATTCAAATTTATAAAAAATATATTTTAATAGATATGAATTATTTAGTGGTAACATGCAAAATGGTGAATATATATATATATATATTGATGTATATATGAACTATATATATAATATATACTCTAAAATGAAGATTTTATTTTTGGAGTTTTGATAAGTATATTCCAATAATAAATATGTTTTTATTTGTAATCTAAACTATATATATGAGTTTATATAGTGCATTTTAATATATGTAACTTAAGGAAATTAAATTTTAAAAATAGCAATTATTTATAAAAATTTGCGGGAAAAATAATATGATATATTATGAATATATGTTGCAAAAGTATGGAAATAAGGATTTGAGAAATCACAAAAATAAGAAGTTAAAATTAAATTAAAATGGAAACACATAATTTTATAAAAAAAACTAGAGAACTATGCTTCGACATGTACACCTATGTACCGGTGGCCGACACCGGGGCATCGGTCATTGAATGAATTTAGAAAACCGAATCTGGGCCGAATGTAGGTAGTAATATATAACTAATTAATGGTTCACACCGGATTCCCTAAGTATGTTTGGCATGAGTGAAGGGATGGAAGATGTACCATAGCTGTTAATGAATTTCTTCGTTAACCCCAAAAAGTATGAGGAAAGTGATATGTGATTGAGTAAAGACTATAGTAATCCTAGGTTAGCTAGCTAGGAAGGCACATGCTCTATGTTGGATCCATGTTAGTCTCCAAGCATCAAGTTTTTTAGGAATTCAAAACAATTTATGATAAAAATCACAAGTGCTTGAGAATTCGAAAACAAGTCACGATTTAAGAGATCTTATGTCAACTTGTTGGTAATATGCACATACAACGGCGAAGTCAAGGTCATGTCAAAATCAGAAGAATCATAAGTAATAATTCATGTCTCTTTATTCATATGCAATGCGATTGTAAATGCATAAGCCCTTATTTGTAATAAGGGTCGCAAGATTACAATTGGCACTAAAATCCCCAAATCGATTTAGGATTACAAAGTTTAAAAAAGTAAGAATTAGAAAAGAATCAATCCCTTTCTTCATGCCACTAGGTCCATATTTATATGGTTAAGAGGTGCGGCATGACTGCCAGGTGTCATTTTTGGCATACTTAGCTTTCAGCATCATCCACTATATTAATGGCATTCGACATCAGGTTTTAATTTAATGATCTTCGAAATTCCTTTATATGCTGATGACTTTTGGCATCATTGGGGGCTGGTGAGCTTCGACATTCTCTTTGTGTTGATTGGTCATCATCAATTCTTATAGCATTCCTTATTGAATTGGTGACATGCGACATGCTTTTGTGTACTGTTAGTAAATAACTTCATATATAGGTCTATGGAGGCTCAGATTCATCTAGCATTGGTAACTGATGTCGTGCAGCATCGAAGATATACGATATTGATGATACATGATGCTTCTATCTCATCGATGGCTTCTAACATGCTGCCATGTGTATTACCTCAGTTAATGAAGTAATACACAATTACTATGTGGCAATTTCATTTGTTGATGAAGAGCGACATCGATGACATCCTCAATTACACTGATGACATGCGATATGCTCTCCTTCGACATCATCACTTCCCTAATGATATGTGGAATAGATGGTATGCAACATCATTGTAGGTTTATGTACTGGTGGAGTATGACATTCCATATCGCATTGATGATGTGTGATATTCTTTAAGATGCATTTTGGATGCGACATTCTTTGTTGCTAACTTTGCTTTACTTGCAACATCGACTATCTCTTCTTGTAAGCTTTCTTGCAACATCATTATTGTCGACATGCTTGATTTTGATATTCTCTGATATCTTCGGTATCAATGTTTGTAGTAACATTTGCCCCCTTACTATGAACGAAACAGTGACTCTTCAAGTCATTACCTCGATATTAGAGCTTTCCGCCCATTGGTATTCATTCTAGATCTTAGCCGTTCATTTAAATATGAATCAATGGTGCATGTTCTTCTTCTTTCCTATAAATACTCAACCTCCTTCCTTCTTTCTCTTCTACCTAGAACTTAATCTCAAGATAGCAAGATCTTTAGAATTATTCGAAACCCTTCAATCTTTCGGTATTAAAGCTTAAATAATGGTATGATTCTAATTTTAACTAATCAAATCGATAAATTAGTTTTCCAAATTTTTACATTGGGATTACCGCTATCATTCTATATAGGGGACGACATTTGGGCTTAAATATTATGTTTTGATTATTAATCCTCAAATTAATAGTTAAACCAATAATCTATTATGGAATTAACTTTGAATTATCCTGTTGCTGGGAGATTTAATCATTTAATTGAAGTTAGGTGAACATCGATTTAGAGGCCTGGGGGCTCTTAGTTTGATTATGTAATGAATAGTCTATGTTGACCCTAAAACCCGTTATTAACTTGTTTGATTTTGAAGTTAATTCCTTACGAAGTCAATCTGATGTTTGACATCAAATACTGTCACCTTTTTATTTACTATTTTGACAACCAGTTCGAAACTTGGAAATTTCTAAAACGCGAGATCCTTATAACATTGGTAACAATCAAGGGTGTGGCAACCGTTTAAGAACACAACATTAATCTAAGGGGTTGTTATATGAATTCAATAACCTTAGTGTGTTATTATTCTTTTTCTGGCAACTATTTTTAATGTCCTGATTCAAATTTTATGCAACATCACTAACTTGTGATGTAGTTATCGTATAGCAAATTTATAAACCACTTATATATCTTGACATTTTTATAAAAATATTTTAGACCATTTCGAGATCATTCATTGATTTTGAATATTTCTTAAATCGATATCAGATCACTATTACGACATCATATTATAATTTTTGAGGATGGCCATTAATTCGACATTAGTTTTGACATCAACATTCTATTCAAGATACACATAGGATAATTTTTCAATCAAATTTCCTTTATATAACTATAAGTTTACTTTCCCTCAAAGGATCTAACAAACGTGTACATATTATCGATTGACTTTAAGCATTTCATAAATTTGATATGGATTGTTTAGTGGTTCAAATCTTGTTGTATATATAATAGTTAAGATGGACTTCAATACCTTATTATCAGTATTTGGGTAATTTATGATTAACTTGCTATCTTTCTGTTATAGCATATAATTGTCTATTTTATATCATAAGCATTCTAAATTTCATAAAATATTTGATACTTCCCTAATTTGGTATAATATCACCTGGCAGACAAATGGAAGGCAAGAGGGCAAGTAAGAAAGCCAGCAAGAACTCTAACCTTCTTCCTCTATCAAGAAAGAGGATTATCATCTCAACCAATCATATATTACCACTCAAGAAGAACTGGACACTATCCTCAAGCAATTTGAGATTATAAACGTAGAAGCCATTCCCGTCGGTCCTTCTAGCATAATTGACAATCCTCTAAAAGGGATCTTTGCCTTCACATTGATCCATATCTGGCACCCAGGGTACCTGCCTTTTCCCTATTTTCTTTTGCGCTTCCTGGAGCACAAAATCATTGTTCCGATTCAATTAACTCCCAACTTGTACACCTATTTGAGATGCTTAGAAGTTCTTGCTCGGGAGGCCAAACTTCCCTTTTTGAGTGCTGAAATTCTCCATATTTCTATGAGATTAAGCGAGCAGTTGGATAACCCACTGTACCGTATTCTTTAATTCCCGAAGAGCTTAGTCAATAATACTACTAACAAGACGAAGGAATTGGAGAACCAATTCTTCTACATTAGATGCTATTCTTCTAATATTAAGGGAAATTTCTATATTTTTAGTAAGTTTCTATTTTAAGTCATATATGTTATATCTGTAATTCTCTTATAATGGATGCTTCCTCTTAGATCCTACTTCTAAACAACCAAGCTCCACTATCGATGACACTATCAAATCCTTGACTCTAGAATCCAAGAGTTTGGGTGATAGACTCACACTTTTGATAGAAGTGAATGTCCATAAGTACTCCTTTATTTTAGACAACCACATAATACTAGAAGAAACTCCGATGGTAAAAGGGAATGCTAAAGGGAAATAATCATTGGTTATTTATAACTGGAATGCTTTCTCTGTTTCCTCTCCAGTTCAACTTGAACCTTTCGGTAAATTTTTTATTACAACTTATATGAAATTTCTTATATTATTTTCTTATAAGCTTCTTTCTTTGATTTAGGCTCATCCGCTCTCACTGTTGCTCCTCAAGAAAAGTAGGCCAAGATGATGCTCCTGCTTTACCAAGTTGATGAAACCAGCTCCTATCGAGGATTTCGTTGCTAAAGTGGTTGAGGCGCTTAAAAGGAAAGCGATCACTCGTGCTCTTGCTGATATTCCACCTCCTCCCCTGAGTAAAATGCCTAAACTCATAGGCGAATATACTTCTGTTGTTGTGGCTATGGAGGCACATGTGATTATTTACTCAAGCCCTGATGTTGCAAATCTGTATTCTCAGGGCATAAAGTTAAAAAATTAACTAATCTATCTCATTCTTTAGATCCTCTTCTTAACATTTCTCTTTTTAATTCTCCAATGGACCTTCATCATATTTGTGATAAGCTTGGACTATTTCCATCACCAAATGATTCTCTTCCTTCGGAAGCTCAAACTCGGACTCCTATGGCGAGTTTTGATGGTCTTCTTCGATTGGTTGTCTAATCTCCTTCTTTATTTTCTCTCAAGCCACCGCAGCCTTCGATTTATTCTAAGGATCATCTTTTTATTTATATTAAACATCTCTTATCGGTATGCATTTACTTCTATTTGGCTAATCTGGCATTTTAGCTCTGTATATCCTGTTCTGACCTAGGCTTGTTATACATTCCAAGCGACCAATCATAAGTTCTTTCTCCAAAAGGCTTCTTAAGGGTCTTCTAATGTAGTGGCCAAGCTTAAAGAACAAATTTCTTTGCTTAACAACATCGTGATCGATATCACTACAGCAAGGGATGCAGCTACTGATGCTCTGATGAGGAGAGGAAAGACAAACAATTATTAGAGGGAGAAATAGAAGCACTAAGGGCAGATCTTGAGGGAAAACAAAGAGAAGGTCGAGCTAGCTGATAAGAATAAGTCAAAAATGGACAAGCTCAAAAAGAAAAGTGACATCCTATCTTATTCAAACAACGTCATATAAGACGCCAAGAAGAAACTCTTCTTCCTCCTTGATAATGATCTTACCATTATTATTGAGAGATGCTATGAGGATGCTTTATTCGTGGCATATGGCAATAACATTCAAAAATGTCCAAACTTAGATTTTGCTTCCATGGGAGCCTTAAATTAAAATTTCAAGAGGAAATTTAGTCTTATTTTGGGGAGAGCCTAGGGATCTCTCCGCGAAGAGTTTCCTCCTAAGGAAAAGATTGATGCTAGAAAGTTATATCCTTTAATGACCCTCACTCAATGAGGAGACAGAACCCGATGAAGAAGAAGATGACCATAATGGTAATGACGACCATGATGACAACGACGATGGAAGGGATGGCAATGAAAAGGGTCCTTAGGGACAAAAGATAAGGGAGATTGATCATGTGGTCTTAACTCAGACTCATCTACACATAATGCAGGTTGTACTAGACTTCCTGATTCTTAAAGTGATACAAGGAAGGATACCCCTTTAAAAGACAGTGCTCCCATAAGTCATCGGTCAAAAGGGAAAACTCAAAATCCAACTTCCTAAGTTCTAGTCTTTCAGGTATGGAATTCCTTATTTAAGTGTCTAAAGTTATAAACCTGTCTTTAGTTAATAAACTTATTATCTTAGTTAAGGAGAAAGAACAAGTATTATTACGGCACTCTATATAAAAAGAGTCAAAGGGACGTGATTTAGTTAAACAGAGAGACAGATAGATCAATTGATGAATATAATGAACTGTTTGACATATATAAGCGCCTCTCTACTAGTGTTGCACGGTTAAGGTTTTTCAAGGAAAAGCAGGCTGCCTCTCGTTTGAAGAGAGCTCACCTTCAACGGGATAGAATCATGAGAGAGAATGTAGAACTAATGACTCTCTTTTGGATGCTCATTAACGATAAGGAGGCCTTAGTAGAGTTCCTCTATAAAATATATTCTAGGAATGTCGACTTTCTTTCTTAGGGGAAAAAAGTGGAGGCTTGATTAGGCATCTTCTTAAAAGATATTTAGACGATCATAGAAGTAACCCTCATATTTGTGCTTGTTTGAACCTTCCTAGGGTTGCTAGTGTTCCCCTCGCCCCTAATACTCTTCCCCTTGAGGAAATTTAGTATAGCAAGGAGAGATTCATTTTTAAATTTTATAAGGGACAATATTGTATGAACCTCAATGATTATGTGATTGTAGTGTATGAAAGTAATTCTTGAATTTTATTGCTTTCATTTCTCTGTAACGTTGCTCATTTCTTATATATTATATAGATTAAGGGACCTTCAAGTAGTCTTGTCCCCATGGAACTTTTTAGTAAATTAATCAAGATAAAGATGGATTTCAAGGAGAAATATTTAATTCTCAAACATCTCAGTTAGAAAAGCATTGTTTTCTTAGAGATTTACAAGATGTTTATACTCGACTCCCTCATTTTTGTTTTGATTTCATGGGCGACGAGAAGGATATCCTGCTTAATGAGATTCGAACCATCATGCTAAAAAGCCATATGCCCATACTAGCCCATCGGTTGGAGAATGGGACTACCATCAATTACCTCCAGTCAATACTCCAGAAGGAATTAAAGTTCCTTTTGACTTTAGTCTTAATTTGTCTATTGGGTCATTTGAAAAGTCTAAAACCGCTGTCTCAAAACTTTAAGAGTTAGTTTTATGTAATCTTGATGTAATTTTGAATTTTCTCATGTTTGTAAACCTTTGTTGCTAATAAATGCAATGCTTCTTGTATATTGATTTTTTTTCTCACTTTCTTATTTAGGAGAAATAATTAACACTCATACATGGTTACTCAGAAATCCTTGCTCAATACGACTCTATTAAATCTATGGTCAGAGTGGAATACGAGAAGAAACTCTCTTGTCAAGGAACTCCAACCTTACGATTTCCGGAAAATACGAATGCACAAAATGGGCATGATATGTACTACAAATTAAGATCTATACTTAGTATTTCAAAGGAAATGACTTTTGAACTAGAGAGTCAAATTAAAGAGAGGGATGGCAGAATCTAAGAGTTGGAAAGAAAGATAGTTTCTATTGGCTAATCTAGGCTTTTGTCTCAAAGCACCGAGGCTGATGCTGAAATTTCCCATTTATATCAAAAAGTGATGGACCTTGAGGTGGAGTTATTAAAAAGTCAAGCGAATTGTCAATCCTTAGAACTTATCGCGAGCGAAGGTGAATCCGGCCTTCCTACTCCTATCCCTTTAATTGATCAACCCTCCTTCAGGCTTAAATGATGGCGAAATCACTAGATGGTGCCAAAGAGTTATATTTGAATGCGTTTAATTTTTGAACAAGTAGTGGAGTGATAAGGTTTCTACTCATCTTAATTCTTACGAGGAAGACATTGAGATAATCGAGCGGGAAAAACACACTTTCGAGTAGGAGGCTAAGAAATTAAAGAGTAAGATGTAGCTTCTAAAAGGAGTGTTAGGACACTCAACTGTGCATCAAAGATTCAAATTGATTCGATAGACAATGCATATGCCATTCGAAAGAGAAGATGCTTAAACAACTTCTAGATTGGCTATTCGTCACATTACCGAGTCTTCTCTGGTTGTTGAAGATTTAAGGAGATTGGCCCAAGGTTTTTTGCTCTCAATAGAGAGTTATTTTTAAACTTCTTAACTGGACTTATTTATAATCCAATCTTTTGTTCCTATAATTCTTGTACATAATGTATTAAATGGTAAATAAACTCAAACCTGAATGGTTGATATTTTGAATTCTACTCTTTACCTTTGCCCGAGACTTGCAATTAGCTTCTCAGTTTTAGTCTACTGCTTTGTAGTTGTTATTTTGAACATAAATTACTTTCTAATATTTCAGGCTTTTGATAGATAAGCCGATAATCTATTTGTTAAGAGAACCAAATGCCTTACTGGTCGAGCATTCAGAATTTCAGTTGGTATAGAGATCATAAGCTTTAATCTTGATATAAGAGTTTTCTACTTCATTAATAGACATCCAATAGTTTACTTAATAATGAAGATTCCTGAATAGTAGACCAGAAATCCATTCTCTTTATTAAAAGATCGGAAATTTCATCTGAATAGAAGACCAAAAAATCCACCTGGTTAGAATAATTTCTGAATAGAAGACTAGAAAACCTTCTGGCAATAATAATTTCTGAATAGAAGACCAGAAAGCCATCTGGCTAGAATAATTAATGAATAAAAAATCCCAATAAACCTTTTGGCATTAATAATTTCTTAACAGGAGACTGGAAATACTTCTAGCGATAATAATTCCTGAATAGGAGACCAGAAAACCATCTAGTTATAATAATTTCTGAATAGAAGACCAAAAAACCATCCTGGTAATAATAATCTGAAAAGAAGAAAGGAAAGCAATTCTAGTAATAATAATCTAAACAGAAGACCAGAAAACCATTCTAACAATTAAAGAATGGTTTATCTATGCTTTGAAGCACAATATCTCATATTTGATAGATCTTTCTCCAAAAGATTGCTGACATTTGCTTTGAAACACAAATGGCTCATTTTTTATTATTCTTCCTCTAGAAGATTACTTGCATCCATTCTTTTGGATACAGTTTAATTGACTCAATTGATTTCTTTGTCACCATCTTAGGTGATGATTATGATTGGATCTTCGATTACCAAAGTAACTAAAAAATCTTGATTGGCATTTGATTACCACAATAGGCAATTATTCTGATTGAGTCTCCAATTACCATAATAGGAAACAACTGGTTGATTTCTTTGGCACCATCTTAGGTGATGATCTCTGATTACCACAATAGATAACGGATCTTGATTAATTTCTTTGGCACCATCTTAGGTGATGATCTTTGATTACCAAAATTGGTAATAGATCTTGATTGATTTCTTTGGCACCATCTTAGGTAATGATCTATGATCACCAAAAGAGGTAAAGGATTTTGATTGATTTCTTTTGCACCATCTTAGGTGATGATCTCAGCTTGGATCGAACCTCTTATCACCATCTTAGGTGATAATTTAGGTCTCTCCTCTGGTGTGTTTGGTTAGCTATCTTAAGCAGAACCAAAAACTTACCCAACCTCCATCTAGGACGCGCTTCAAAAAGTCTGGAATGAAGGCTAGTTCGATGCTTTGGCCAAGCCATCTTAGGCGAGACCAAAGACTTACTTCGTCAACTTTCTAGGAGGTGCTTCGGTCAGGCCTTATAGGCGGTACTAAAGACTGGTCGGTGCTCTAGCTAGGCTAACTTAAACATGACCAAAGGTTTACTCCATCATCCCTCTAGGAGATGCTCCGGCTAGACCATGTAGGTAGAACCGAAGGCTTGTAGATGCTTTGGCCAAGCCATTTTTGGTGGCATGAAAGGCTTACTCTTACCTCCCTCTATGAGGTGCTTTAACCAGGCCATCTTGGCAGAAACAAAGGCTTTTTCCTTTGTTGTAGAAGATTCTGACCCCTTTTCATAATGGATCATGTAGTTATTCTTGTCTTATTGCAAGAATTTTTCCTTTATTGTTAGCTTGTTTAATATCTCTATACAAATTCCTTAAGATTTCCTTGTCCTAGAAAATTATTGATCATCCCTTTCAACCATCGAAATTGATTATTGTCGTGGCTTTTTAAGTAATGATAATGACAATATTGTCCTCCAAGATTTCATTCATTCTTTGGTCGTTTCTTTTGAGAAGTCCAATAGTTTAGTCTTTCCTTGGTTATGAGGAAAATATGCTCATAAGAAGCGGTAAGAGAATAGTTCTGAGAAAGCCATGTACTTTTGGAGGATGATTCCATTAATTTTCACTTGGCCCTTTTGTAGTATGTGACGGGCTCTTTAGCCTCCGTTGAAAATTTTCTCTTTAAAGAGCTTTCATTCTCGTTCAATTTATAGGAACGATTAAGAACATTCTTCCACTTTTTAGTGAATTGATCGAAGTCGTTTGTTATTTCTCTTCCAAAAATGGTTACCCTTGCTTGGAGTTGAATTTTCTTTCTCATGTCTATAAAGATGTTATCTTTTTCATCTTTCTTTCTCAGAGCAAAGATTGGTGTAGGCCCTATATGAAATGGGTTTAAGATCCATTTATCTGGATCATTAAGAAGCTACTTGCCTTCTTTTATCTTCCATGATTTTTAATGCTGACATCCTTAGTGCTTGCTCTTCATGAAATCGAGGATCACTAGTGATTTGGTAGGTTGTCCAAGCTACTCAAGGCTCAGAAGATCCATGTTTGGATATAGTCATTATCCAAATGAGCTCGGACGGGATTTGGAATGGTTTCTTAATGGGATATGCTTGGTAGGGATAAATCCTTTAAGCCCTATATATGTAGGTTAAGGGTAGTTCCACTTGTAGGTTAAGCAGAGATGGAGGTTCAGGCTCTCCTTCTAGTGCAGAAATGTTAACGAATTTCGTCGTTAACCCCAAAAAGTTGAGAAAACTGAAACTTTGTTGAGTAGAGACTTTATTTATCCTAGGTTAGCTTGCTAGGAAGGCACATGCCCTATATTGAATCCATGGTAATCTCGAAGTCATGACTGTTTTGGGAATTCAAAACAAGTTATGATCAAAATTACAAGTGCTTGAGAATTCGAAAATAAGTCACTATTCAATAAACCTTATGTTAACTTGTTGGTAGTATGCACATACAACGGCGAAGTCAAGGTCATGAAAAAATCATAAGAATCATAAGTAATAATTTATGTCTCTTTATTCATATGCAATGCGATTGTAAATGTACAAACCCTTATTTGTATTAAAGGTAACAAGATTACAATTGGCAGTAAAATCCCCAAATTGATTTAGGGATACAAAGTTTAAAAAAGTAAGAAATAAGAAAAGAGTCGATCCCTTCCTTCATGCCCCTAGGTCCGTATTTATAGGGGTTGAGAGGAGAAGCATGACTGTAATGTTTCATTTCTAGCATAATTAGCTTTCGGCATCATCCACAATATTAATGGTGTTTGGCACCAAGTTTTTATTTAATGATCTTGGGAACTCCTTTATATGCTGATGAGTTACGACATCATTTGGAGCTGGTGAGCTTCGACATTCTCCCTATATTGATTTTTAGTCATCCATTCTTACAGCATTCCTTGTTAGATTGGGGACGTGTGACATGCTTTTGTATACTGTTAGTAAGCACCAACTTCATATATAGGCCTTCGGTGGATCATTGCTGACATCATGCGGCAACGATGAGATACGGTATTGATGATACATGACACCTCTATCTTATCGATTACTTACGACATGCTGCCTTTTGTATTACCTCGGTTAATGAAGTGCAGTTTCAATAAGATGCGGCATTGTTGATCGAAGACATTAAAGAGGGATAATATGGATGAGTGGTGACATCCTCTTGATGATTCAAGATATCACATGACATCCAATATACTTTTTCCATTTGATGGCATGTGACATATCTCTGTGCACTATTGATATGCGGTAATATCCTTTGTTGATGAAGAGCGGTATCGATGACATCCTTAATTACACTAATGACCTGCGATATGCTTTCCTTCGACATCATCACTTCCTTGATGATATGATGAATAGATGGTCTACGACATCATTATAGGCTTACGTACCAATGAAATGTGGCATTCCATATCGCATTGATAATGCAATATATTCTTTAAGACGCATTTTAAATGCGACATACTTTGCTGTAAGCTTTGCTTTAACTTCAACATCGACTATCTCCTCTTGAATGCTTTCTTGCGACATGTTATTGTCGACATGATTGATTTTGATATTCTCCCTTATCTTCGATATCATATTTGTAGTAACACTAGCATAAGCGGCAATATGTGTTAGTACATGAATATCACATGCCTTGGTGGGGTAATATTTATAAGTAATACGACTTAGTTTAGTTATTGAATAGGAATAGAGCTAGAATGGGAGGGAATCATGACTTTTGCTCTTGTGGGTTGGCTGCAACACAATTGTTATTGGGTATAGCGGGGTTTATGGTTTGCCCTATTTAATAGTGATACGACTATATGACTTATGTGCGTATTAGAGTGAATGTAGTCACCTCATTCCAGAAAGAATGTAGTAACACATCTATATGAAAACCTATGAATATAAATTGTATATCAGATTTGTATGAATTGAATATGAACTAAAATATATAATGATATGGTAGTGTATCATGTTTGATCATGTTATATTATAAAAAAATATAGTAAACGTTAAATTCAGTTATATTCACTCACTAGACTTTGTATCTGACCCCCCATGTGACGCCCCACCTCTATACCCACGCTAGCCAAGGACACTATGGTGTAATGCCGTCAACTAGCACGGAGAATAAGGCTGTTGAGGAGCGACCATCTGTATAATTGCTTTGTGCGAGTACCGATATGCCAGATAAAAATATAACTTTTCATCTCAAGAGGAAATCCGACATACCGATACAAACTCAAAGATACTACACAATGGCTATATGGACTTCAAAAACAAATATAGAAATAAACATAACACAAATCAGTCACAGACAATTCATATCACAAAGGCGGAAATAGATATGAATATAACACATGAAAGTGTACAACAGAGTAGTGGTCTAAAAGATCCACGGTAATACAAAAGAATAGCAACACGTGCTATACCAAAGAATAAATACACAACATAGAGTCTATATATCAAATGTGTACATCCAAAAACTACTAAACTAGAGTAGTTAGCCAAAAGTCAGAAGATGGCTCCAGATAGGAAGTCAAGCAGAAGCACCTGTAAAATCTCAGTCTGACCCGAGTATTATTTAAGAAGAAAATAATAAACGGATCAGTCTAGCTATAATTATCAGATAAAATGAGATAGAATATGAGATATGGCATAAACATATAATAACCATAATGACATACTACTATAAGTATGTAAATGAAAATCAACAAGAGATTAATCAATATCGCAAGAATCTTCTCAAAGATAAAATAGGGTATCATACCCTAAACTTGTATTCATAACAAGTCAATAACACATAAATTCACCAATGCACAAAAAAAACTGATATCATATCAATGAAAATCATGAAAATTGGTGAAGCACAAATTCCAGAAATCAGCACACAAAATCCAGAAATCACATAAAAAGGGGGAGGTCTATGAGCCGAATGCTCCACGAATGGTCTGAAGACCTATGAGCCGAATGCTCCACGAATGGTCCGAAGACCTATGAGCCGAATGCTCCATGAATGGTCTGAAGACCTATGAGCCGAATGCTCCACGAATGGTCCGAAGACCTATGAGCCGAATGCTCCACGAATGAAGTGCAGTCCTTCACATGGACAAAGAGACATCGCACATTGCTAGTCCAAACCATAAGAATGATCCTTATGATCATAAGGAAGTGTCGATTACACTAAGCTAGTAAATATAAAAGTTTAGCTTCATGTCCCATAACCACTTGCTTAACTCAAATATTTACAAACAGATTGTAGATCTCCACTAGAAAATTGTCACAAGAGTTTCAATCGAACAAGTCCATAAATTAACCGACGAAGTAAACGCAAGCGTTTCATACCACTTGTTTTGCTAAGCCGTTTAATTAGATTTTCTCATACGAATGAGGTAAAGGTTTGTATATACTAATAGATTGGAAAACGGTTTTAAGAAACGAGCTTTGATATTGAAAATAGAGTTGAAATTGTTTTGATGAAGAAGTTTTGATATTTAATACTAGTATAGAAAACCTTTATATTTTGAAGTGACAAATCATAGAAGTGATTGTAGAAACAATCAATCATAAAAATTCACATTCGAAGACGTGAATAAAATCCAAAGAAATCGATACCGAATCCATCAAAATGGATATTCCCAAAAATCCCGAAGAAAAGAAGTCATCAAAGTCGGTAATAAATGATAACAAAAAAAGGGAAACAACACGAATCGATTAAAGTTGGAAATTCAAACGAATAGACAATATAGGAAAAATTGGCAAATAGGAGCAAGTCGGTCAACCGGACCCTGAGGTCGTTTGACCGGACCAGAGGCAGAAGTGCTCAGGTAGCAGGTCGGTCAGCCGGACCCTGAGGTCGGTCAGCCGAAGCCTGTAACCTGCACTCCCCAAAACAGAGGCAGGGAAACGCTAGAGTAGCAGGTCGGTCGACCGGACCCTGAGGTCGGTCGACCGGAGCCTGTTTCCAGCACTCCCATGCCAATCAAATGAATGCCAATCCCTTCTGAAATGCAATCGGTCGAGCAACGGCACTAAGGGTTTACGCCCATCGACTACCCGGCCATATAAGCTCTTCGATTCATCACCAAAAACATGATCAAAACATCAAAGTTAGGATTTTCAAAGAATTGAACTCAAAACACTAAAAATTGGATATTCACCAAATCAATCCAAACCAAAAGCATTTGCACAAGAATAAGTGTTAGGAATTCATACCTAACAATCGAAGATAAATATAGATTAAGATGTGAGATTAAAATCTCACCTTTGCACCCAAACAAATGAAGAAGAAGCTTTTAAAACAAGCCAAGATCAATTCCTCTTCAATAACAACACAAGAAGCTTAAATCTAAGCTTTAAAAGAAGAACATTCCCAAAGTTAGGTTTAGGAATTTCTGAAATTGGAAATAGAAAGAGTTGGAGAAGAAGAAGGAGATGCTTACCAAAGGGTTCTCTTTGAATTTGGAGCTAGAAGTTGGATTTGCTAATGAAGACTACGGTTTTGAATTTCTATTTCCCATTCTCTTCCACCATTCTTGCTTTAGAACTGAAAAGAGGAGGAAGTGAGAGTGAATGGGGAGGAGGGGTTCAGATTTGAGTATAAGTTAGCTAGTGGGCTGAACCCAAACCCAAAGTCCAAAGTGAAAAAGTAGCAAAATTCTACTAACTCCAAACATATCGAAGCTTATACTCAAAAAGGTCGCAAACGGCATTTCGAACTCAATGGAAGTGGTCTCGAGTCCCAATTCGATCGTATGCAAAAAGTAGCTTTTCGGACTATAATCCGACGAACGATGTTATATTTAAATAAAATATTTAAATATAAAATCGATAAATATGCGGGTTGTTACAGACTCCCCTCCTTAAAGAAATTGCGTCCTCACAATACTTAAGAAGAAAATAAATAGTAACAACCATAGAAGCATACCGATATAAAAGAAAATTTGAAATAAGAAGTTCACCATAAAGAGCACAAAAGAGTAAGTCCAAAAGTTTTCGTTCGATGAATTCTCTAGATTTCCCAAGAGAAATCCTTGGGATTTGAGAACCATAGAACTCACACAAAAAGAACATCTTTATTTCGAAGGCGCTCAACCCTCGAAGAAATGATGCGAATAGGATGTTGGTCAAAAGTCAAATCTGGTGAAACTTCAATCCCTACTATAACACCAAGCTCAAGAATAAAAATCGGAAACCTTAAGGCATTTCCGTAGTAGAAAGACGTAAGAAAACGTCATGAATAGCAGAAAATTGAGTCGGTGCAACGGCGTAGTACAATAACGGTATGCCAGAGAAACGAGAAACTCGAATAATTTGTAACAACGGCATAGTACAATAACGGTACGCCAGATGAACCAAAGCTCAAATAATTCAGAACATCGACGTAGTGCAAACGGTACGTCAAATGAACCGAACACCATAAAAGAACATCGGACGCTAGACCATAAAAGAAATGAGATAAAGCTCAATAAAACGAAGTATATCAAAATGTCCGATGAACTTGATAAAAAGATAATTCCATTCAGACATCATCAAAGAATCAACCACTTGTTGTTTACAACAAAGTGCATTGGCAACACGGTTCCTCTTTCCGGGAATATACAAAGAATATCAAGATCATAAGATGCAAGGAACTCAATCCAATATTAAGTTCCTTATGAGAAAATAAATATTCCAAAGATTTATGATCGAGGCGGAGAACAAATTTCTCCCCCAAAAAATGATGATGCCAAACTCTAAAAGCGAAAACAATAGCCGTGAGCACTAGATCATGAGTGGCATACCTAGTCTCGATCGGCTTTAATGATTTAGAAGTACAAGTGATAGCACGTTCTCTTTCGCAAGAGAACAGCATCCAAACCAATACGATTAGCATTGGTACAAAAGATAAAGTCTTGGTTCCCATCGGGAATCACAAGAATAGAAGTATCGGAAAAGAATTCTTTCAAATAATCTTCTTTCCCGAAAAGCTAAAACTTTCAAAATTACATTTATCTCTATGTAATAATCTTTCTAGAAAAATTTGCATTTTACAAGTCAATATATCGTGTCCGATTGTCTCATCAAAGCGTTTAGGAAATTCCTATCGATAACGTTGATCAAGCGCATCGACCAGAATTCTTAAAGCACTTAATGGGCAATACAATCCCAAAATCAATCTTCTATATGATAAACATGTTTCTTAAAAACCTTTAAGAATATTCTTTGCTCGTTTAAGAGCAAAAATCAAATTGTACTTATAAATAAATCTTATGAAAAAGATTTGCAAAATTTTAAATTGTTGTTTTCATCCAAAATCAATATATAAAAGAATGGAGTCATCGAGATCGTAGAATACTCGATTAATAAAATGGATGAAATAAGCTGGACAAACTGAATGACATAATAAGTCATCCATAAGTTTCATAACGAGTGCGGAATGCGGTAAATGGAATGCTAACTCCCGCAACTCGTAGCAAATGAAAATCGGTGGCAAGGTCGAGCTAAAAAGACCTTACACCACTCAAAAGATTGCTTAGGTGATAATCCTAAGACAAACTCAAAAATACCGGAAAATTCTCAAACTACATGAATGAGAGAAATAACACTTTCCTCATCATGTGAGCTTAAAGAATAAAATGATGCCATCAAGTTGGAATCAAAATCACAAAGGAAAAACAGAAATCTGCTTAACAGATTGAAAATGTCGAAGATGAATAGACCACACGGGAAAAAGGATATGACTTCATAATAATTAAGCCAATCCTTACAAAAGTCAATTCCGAAGCATAAGTAAAAATCGGCTCGAAAAGAAAAATCACATAAAATAATTTCGACATCAATAAAAAGCAAATTGAGTGTTGCGGATCCACCAACCGGATTCGCAATCCTCAAAGAAGTCAACAAGCCCAAAAATGTCTAAAGAAAAGGAATCAACAAGTTCTTTTGTTATAAAATAATGAGACGAAACCCATATCAAAAAGAACTCGAATAAAATGATCACAAAATAAATGTCATCGAGGATTGAATGAAATATACCTTGACTAAGAGAAGAGTTGCTAGGGGCTTGCACAATATTTAGCTTTCTCATGTCCTTGTTCAAAAGTTTGGGACATGCAGATAAAAGATGACCCGGTTTTTTGCAATAGCGGCGAGAATGGGGTTTCGGACACATATTCGCATAGTGTTCCTTAGAATTACAATTGTAGCATCCTCCACGATTAGGGATTGGAGTCTTTGCTACAAAAGTAGTTTGCTTCTCTCTCTTATTGGGATTAAGGCTCTTGAACTTAATATGCCTCTTCTTGGAAGTCCCAATATCACAAACACTTCCTTTACCAACCTCTTCATGTCAAAGAGTGATATCCACAAGCTGATTGAAAGGAACTTCAAGTTTCAAAGGTAAAATCTTTTCGGGGTTCTTACCCAAAGCACAGATAAACCTTTGATTCTTTACAAGATCCAAAAGTTGTTGAGCTGGCATAAATACCCCATCCAGAGAAGGACTACTGTATTGACCAGTGCTAGGACTGCCAGAACCAACCATTTCTTTTCTTTAAGAAAGAAAGAAAAGAAGAAGAAAAGATTATTCTTATAATGAATATCAAACAATCATGATTGATAAAACAAGGAATCAAAAAAGAAAATAGGATAGAACGGGTCCAATTGACTCCAATAAATTCCTAAAGCACGGCTCCTAAGAATGACTTAGGACAAGATCCTTGCTAAATTATTCTACATTGTTCCGAAGTTTGGCTCTGATACCAAGCTGTGACGCCCCACCTCTATACCCACGCTAGCCAAGGACACTACGGTGTAATGCCGTCAACTAGCACGGAGAATAAGGCTGATGAGGAGCGACCATCTGTATATTTGCTTTGTGCGAGTACCGATATGCCAGATAAAAATATAACTTTTCATCTCAAGAGGAAATCCGACATACCGATACAAACTCAAAGCTACTACACAGTGGCTATATGGACTTCGGAAACAAATATAGAAATAAACATAACACAAATCAGTCACAGACAATTCATATCACAAAGGCGGAAATAGATATGAATATAACACATGAAAGTGTACATCAAAGTAGTGGTCTGAAAGATCCACGGTAATACAAAAGAATAGCAACACGTGCTATACCAAAGAATAAATACACAACATAGAGTCTATATCTCAAATGTGTACATCCAAAAACTACTAAACTAGAGTAGTTAGCCAAAAGTCAGAAGATGGCTCCAGATAGGAAGTCAAGCAGAAGCACCTGTAAAATCTCAGTCTGACCCGAGTATTATTTAAGAAGAAAATAATAAACGGATCAGTCTAGCTATAATTATCAGATAAAATGAGATAGAATATGAGATATGGCATAAACATATAATAACCATAATGACATACTACTATAAATATGTAAATGAAAATCAACAAGAGATTAATCAATATCGCAAGAATCTTCTCAAAGATAAAATAGGGTATCATACCCTAAACTTGTATTCATAACAAGTCAATAATACATAAATTCACCAATGCACAAAAAAAACTGATATCATATCAATGAAAATCATGAAAATTGGTGAAGCACAAATTCCAGAAATCAGCACACAAAATCCAGAAATCACATAAAAAGGGGGAGGCCTATGAGCCGAATGCTCCACGAATGGTCCGAAGACCTATGAGCCGAACGCTCCACGAATGGTCCGAAGACCTATGAGCCAAATGCTCCACGAATGGTCCGAAGACCTATGAGCCGAATGCTCCACGAATGGTCCGAAGACCTATGAGCCGAATGCTCCACGAATGAAGTGCAGTCCTTCACATGGACAAAGAGACATCGCACATTGCTAGTCCAAACCATAAGAATGATCCTCATGATCATAAGGAAGTGTCGATTACACTAAGCTAGTAAATATAAAAGTTTAGCTTCATGTCCCATAACCACTTGCTTAACTCAAATATTTACGAACAGATTGTAGATCTCCACTAGAAAATTGTCACAAGAGTTTCAATCGAACAAGTCCATAAATTAACCGACGAAGTAAACGCAAGCGTTTCATACCACTTGTTTTACTAAGCCGTTTAATTAGATTTTCTCATACGAATGAGGTAAAGGTTTGTATATACTAATAGATTGGAAAACGGTTTTAAGAAACGAGCTTTGATATTGAAAATAGAGTTGAAATCATTTTGATGAAGAAGTTTTGATATTTAATACTAGTATAGAAAACCTTTATATTTTGAAGTGACAAATCATAGAAGTGATTGTAGAAACAATCAATCATAAAAATTCACATTCGAAGACGTGAATAAAATCCAAAGAAATCGATACCGAATCAATCAAAATGGATATTCCCAAAAATCCCGAAGAAAAGAAGTCATCAAAGTCGGTAATAAATGATAACAACAAAAGGGAAACAACATGAATCGATTAAAGTTGGAAATTCAAACAAATAGACAATATAGGAAAAATTGGCAAATAGGAGCAGGTTGGTCAACCGGACCCTGAGGTCGGTTGACTGGACCAGAGGCAGAAGTGCTCGGGTAGCAGGTCGGTCGGCCGGACCCTGAGGTCGGTCAGCCGAAGCCTGTAACCTGCACTCCCCAAAACAGAGGCAGGGAAACGCTAGAGTAGCAGGTCGGTCGACCGGACCCTGAGGTCGGTCGACCGGAGCCTGTTTCCAACACTCCCATGCCAATCAAATGAATGCCTATCCCTTCCGAAATGCAATCGGTCGAGCAACGACGCTAAGGGTTTAAGCCCATCGACTACCCGACCATATAAGCTCTTCGATTCATCACCAAAAACATGATCAAAACATCAAAGTTAGGATTTTCAAAGAATTGAACTCAAAACACTAAAAATTGGATATTCACCAAATCAATCCAAACCAAAAGCATTTGCACAAGAATAAGTGTTAGGAATTCATACCTAACAATCGAAGATAAATATAGATTAAGATGTGAGATTAAAATCTCACCTTTGAACCCAAACAAATGAAGAAGAAGCTTTTAAAACAAGCCAAGATCAATTCCTCTTCAATAACAACACAAGAAGCTTAAATCTAAGCTTTAAAAGAAGAACATTCCCAAAGTTAGGTTTACGAATTTCTGAAATTGGAAGGAGAAAGAGTTGGAGAAGAAGAAGGAGATGCTTACTAAAGGGTTCTCTTTGAATTTGGAGCTAGAAGTTGGATTTGCTAATGAAGACTACGGTTTTGAATTTCTATTTCCCATTCTCTTCCACCATTGTTGCTTTAGAACTGAAAAGAGGAGGAAGTGAGAGTGAATGGGGAGGAGGGGTTCAGATTTGAGTATAAGTTAGCTAGTGGGTTGAACCCAAACCCAAAGTCCAAAGTGAAAAAGTAGCAAAATTCTACTAACTCCAAACATATCGAAGCCTATACTCCAAAAGGTCGCAAACGGCATTTCGAACTCAATGGAAGTGGTCTCGAGTCCCAATTCGACCGTATGCAAAAAGTAGCTTTTCGGACTATAATCCGACGAACGATGTTATATTTAAATAAAATATTTAAATATAAAATCGATAAATATGCGGGTTGTTACAGACTCCCCTCCTTATAGAAATTGCGTCCTCGCAATACTTAAGAAGAAAATAAATAGTAACAACCATAGAAGCATACCAATATAAAAGAAAATTTGAAATAAGAAGTTCACCATAAAGAGCACAAAAGAGTAAGTCCGAAAGTTTTCGTTCGATAAATTCTCTAGATTTCCCAAGAGAAATCCTTGGGATTTGAGAACCATAGAACTCACACAAAAAGAACATCTTTATTTCGAAGGCGCTAAACCCTCGAAGAAATGATGCGAATAGGATGTTGCTCAAAAGTCAAATCTGGTGAAACTTCAATCCCTACTATAACACCAAGCTCAAGAATAAAAATCGGAAACCTTAAGGCATTTCCGTAGTAGAAAGACGTAAGAAAACGTCATGAATAGCAGGAAATTGAGCCGGTGCAACAGCGTAGTACAATAACGGTACGCCAGAGAAACGAGAAACTCGAATAATTTGGAACAACGGCATAGTACAATAACGGTACGCCAGATGAACCAAAGCTCAAATAATTCAGAACATCGACGTAGTGCAAACGGTACGTCAAATAAACCGAACACCATAAAAGAACATCGGACGCTAGTCCATAAAAGAAATGAGATAAAGCTCAATAAAACAAAGTATATCAAAACGTCCGATGGACTTGATAAAAAGATAATTCCATTCAGACATCATCAAATAATCAACCACTTGTTGTTTACAACAAAGTGCATTGGCAACACGGTTCCTCTTTCCGGGAATATACAAAGAATATCAAGATCATAAGATGCAAGGAACTCGATCCAATATTAAGTTCCTTATGAGAAAACAAATATTCCTAAGATTTATGATCAAGGCGGAGAACAAATTTCTCCCCCAAAAAATGATGATGCCAAACTCTAAAAGCGAAAACAATAGCCGCGAGCACTAGATCATGAGTGGCATACCTAGTCTCGATCGGCTTTAATGATTTAGAAGTACAAGTGATAGCACGTTCTCTTTCGCAAGAGAATGGCATCTAAACCAATACGATTAGCATTGGTACAAAAGATAAAGTCTTGGTTCCCATCGGGAATCACAAGAATAGAAGTATCGGAATAGAATTCTTTCAAATAATCTTCTTTCCCGAAAAGCTAAAACTTTCAAAATTACATTTATCTTTATGTAATAATCTTTCTAGAAAAATTTGCATTTTACAAGTCAATATATCGTGTCTGATTGTCTCATCAAAGCGTTTAGGAAATTCCTATCGATAACGTTGATCAAGCGCATCGACCAGAATTCTTAAAGCACTTAATGGGCAATACAATCACAAAATCAATCTTCTATATGATAAACATGTTTCTTAAAAACCTTTAAGAATATTCTTTGCTCGTTTAAGAGCAAAAATCAAATTGTACTTATAAATAAATCTTATGAAAAAGATTTGCAAAATTTTAAATTGTTGTTTTCATCCAAAATCAATATATACAAGAATGGAGTCATCGAGATCGTAGAATACTCGATTAACAAAATGAATGAAATAAGCTGGACAAACTGAATGACATAATAAGTCATCCATAAGTTTCATAACGAGTGCGGAATGCGGTAAATGGAATGCTAACTCCCGCAACTCGTAGCAAATGAAAATCGGTGGCAATGTCGAGCTAAAAAGACCTTAACACCACTCAAAAGATTGCTTAGGTGATAATCCTAAGACAAACTCAAAAATACCGGAAAATTCTCAAACTACATGAATGAGAGAAATAACACTTTCCTCATCATGTGAGCTTAAAGAATAAAATGATGCCATCAAGTTGGAAACAAAATCACAAAGGAAAAACAGAAATCTGCTTAACAGATTGAAAATGTCGAAGATGAATAGACCACACGGGACAAAGGATATGACTTCATAATAATTAAGCCAATCCTTACAAAAGTCAATTCCGAAGCATAAGTAAAAATCGGCTCGGAAAGAAAAATCACATAAAATAATTTCGACATCAATAAAAAGCAAATTGAGTGTTGCGGATCCACCAACCGGATTCGCAATCCTCAAAGAAGTCAACAAGCCCAAAAATGTCTAAAGAAAAGGAATCAACAAGTTCTTTTGTTATAAAATAATGAGACGAAACCTATATCAAAAAGAACTCGAATAAAATGATCACAAAATAAATGTCATCGAGGATTGAATGAAATATACCTTGACTAAGAGAAGAGTTGCTAGGGGCTTGCACAATATTTAGCTTTTTCATGTCCTTGTTCAAAAGTTTGAGACATGCAGATAAAAGATGACCCGGTTTTTTGCAATAGCGACGAGAATGGGGTTTCGGACACATATTCGCATAGTGTTCCTTAGAATTACAATTGTAGCATCCTCCACGATTAGGTATTGGAGTCTTTGCTACAAAAGTAGTTTGCTTCTCTCTCTTATTGGGATTAAGGCTCTTGAACTTAATATGCCTCTTCTTGGAAGTCCCAATATCACAAACACTTCCTTTACCAACCTCTTTATGTCGAAGAGTGATATCCACAAGCTGATTGAAAGGAACTTCAAGTTTCAAAGGTAAAATCTTTTCGGGGTTCTTACCCAAAGCACAGATAAACCTTTGATTCCTTACAAGATCCAAAAGTTGTTGAGCTGGCATAAATACCCCATCCAGAGAAGGACTACTGGATTGACCAGCGCTAGGACTGCCAGAACCAACCATTTCTTTTCTTTAAGAAAGAAAGAAAAGAAGAAGAAAAGATTATTCTTAGAATGAATATCAAACAATCATGATTGATAAAACAAGGAATCATAAAAGAAAATAGGATAGAACGGGTCCAATTGACTCGAATAAATTCCTAAAGCACGGCTCCTAAGAATGACTTAGGACAAGATCCTTGCTAAATTATTCTACATTGTTCCGAAGTTTGGCTCTGATACCAAGCTGTGACGCCCCACTCTATACCCACGCTAGCCAAGGACACTACGGTGTAATGCCGTCAACAAGCACGGAGAATAAGGCTGTTGAGGAGCGACCATCTGTATAATTGCTTTGTGCGAGTACCGATATGCCAGATAAAAATATAACTTTTCATCTCAAGAGGAAATCCGACATACCGATACAAACTCAAAGCTACTACACAGTGGCTATTTGGACTTCAGAAACAAATATAGAAATAAACATAACACAAATCAGTCACAGACAATTCATATCACAAAGGCGGAAATAGATATGAATATAACACATGAAAGTGTACATCAGAGTAGTGGTCTGAAAGATCCACGGTAATACAAAAGAATAGCAACACGTGCTATACCAAAGAATAAATACACAACATAGAGTCTATATCTCAAATGTGTACATCCAAAAACTACTAAACTAGAGTAGTTAGCCAAAAGTCAGAAGATGGCTCCAGATAGGAAGTCAAGCAGAAGCACCTGTAAAATCTCAGTCTGACCCGAGTATTATTTAAGAAGAAAATAATAAACGGATCAGTCTAGCTATAATTATCAGATAAAATGAGATAGAATATGAGATATGGCATAAACATATAATAACCATAATGACATACTACTATAAGTATGTAAATGAAAATCAACAAGAGATTAATCAATATCGCAAGAATCTTCTCAAAGATAAAATAGGGTATCATACCCTAAACTTGTATTCATAACAAGTCAATAATACATAAATTCACCAATGCACAAAAAAATGATATCATATCAATGAAAATCATGAAAATTGGTGAAGCACAAATTCCAGAAATCAGCACACAAAATCCAGAAATCACATAAAAAGGGGGAGGCCTATGAGCCGAATGCTCCACGAATGGTCCGAAGACCTATGAGCCGAATGCTCCATGAATGGTCCGAAGACCTATGAGCCGAATTCTCCACGAATGGTCCGAAGACATATGAGCCGAATGCTCCATGAATGGTCCGAATGCTCCACGAATGGTCCGAAGACCTATGAGCCGAATGCTCCACGATTGAAGTGCAGTCCTTCACATGGACAAAGAGACATCGCACATTGCTAGTCCAAACCATAAGAATGATCGTCATGATCATAAGGAAGTGTCAATTACACTAAGCTAGTAAATATAAAAGTTTAGCTTCATGTCCCATAACCACTTGCTTAACTCAAATATTTACGAACAGATTGTAGATCTCCACTAGAAAATTGTCACAAGAGTTTCAATCGAACAAGTCCATAAATTAACCGACGAAGTAAACGCAAGCGTTTCATACCACTTGTTTTGCTAAGCCGTTTAATTAGATTTACTCATACGAATGAAGTAAAGGTTTGTATATTCTAATAGATTGGAAAACGGTTTTAAGAAACGAGCTTTGATATTGAAAATAGAGTTAAAATCGTTTTGATGAAGAATTTTTTATATTTAATACTAGTATAGAAAACTTTTATATTTTGAAGTGACAAATCATAGAAGTGATTGTAGAAACAATCAATCATAAAAATTCACATTCGAAGACGTGAATAAAATCCAAAGAAATCGATACCGAATCCATCAAAATGGATATTCCCAAAAATCCCGAAGAAAAGAAGTCATCAAAGTCGGTAATAAATGATAACAACAAAAGGGAAACAACACGAATCGATTAAAGTTGGAAATTCAAACAAATAGACAATATAGGAAAAATTGGCAAATAGGAGCAGGTCAGTCAACCGGACCCTGAGGTCGGTTGACCGGACCAGAGGCAGAAGTGCTCGGGTAGCAGGTCGGTCGGCCGGACCCTGAGGTCGGTCAGCCGAAGCCTGTAACCTGCACTCCCCAAAACAGAGGCAGGGAAACGCTAGAGTAGCAGGTCGGTCGACCGGACCCTGAGGTCGGTCGACCGGAGCCTGTTTCCAGCACTCCCATGCCAATCAAATGAATGCCAATCCCTTCCGAAATGCAATCGGTCGAGCAACGGCACTAAGGGTTTACGCCCATCGACTACCCGGCCATATAAGCTCTTCGATTCATCACCAAAAACATGATCAAAACATCAAAGTTAGGATTTTCAAAGAATTGAACTCAAAACACTAAAAATTGGATATTAACCAAATCAATCCAAACCAAAAGCATTTGCACAAGAATAAGTGTTAGGAGTTCATACCTAACAATCGAAGATAAATATAGATTAAGATGTGAGATTAAAATCTCACCTTTGAACCCAAACAAATGAAGAAGAAGCTTTTAAAACAAGCCAAGATCAATTCCTCTTCAATAACAACACAAGAAGCTTAAATCTAAGCTTTAAAAGAAGAACATTCCCAAAGTTAGGTTTAGGAATTTCTGAAATTGGAAGGAGAAAGAGTTGGAGAAGAAGAAGGAGATGCTTACCAAAGGGTTCTCTTTGAATTTGGAGCTAGAAGTTGGATTTGCTAATGAAGACTAGGGTTTTGAATTTCTATTTCCCATTCTCTTCCACCATTGTTGTTTTAGAACTGAAAAGAGGAGGAAGTGAGAGTGAATGGGGAGGAGGGGTTCAGATTTGAGTATAAGTTAGCTAGTGGGCTGAACCCAAACCCAAAGTCCAAAGTGAAAAAGTAGCAAAATTCTACTAACTCCAAACATATCGAAGCTTATACTCAAAAAGGTCGCAAACGGCATTTCGAACTCAATGGAAGTGGTCTCGAGTCCCAATTCGACCGTATGCAAAAAGTAACTTTTCGGACTATAATCCGTCGAACGATGTTATATTTAAATAAAATATTTAAATATAAAATCGATAAATATGCGGGTTGTTACACCCCATCTCCACCAAGTTTCCTTTGTTTATGATATGTGATAGGTTGATTGAGACAGGTCAGATTATGATGACATTGGACGCTTAGGTGATGAAGGCTTTATATATATATATATATATATATATATATATATATATATATATATGTCAGTCACATGAAACTATATATGGATTGGTTTCAAAATGGCATAGTGTTATTTGATTATTATATTTTTTGTTCCTTCCTCTATGAATTCTGAAAGACAAAATAGATAGTTTATGTTTTATTTTCTTGTATCAATCACCTAACGATATGTTGTTTTTTGACTTCTCTGGTCAAAGTTATATTTTTCTATTGGAAACCAAAGGTCTGAAAATAATGGGTTGTTATAAGAACTCTGAATATGTTACAACCCGCCAATCCGCACAATTCAAGCTGACAATAAACCACACATGTCCAACACAATCGAACGGAAAGACAGATAGTTATGGGAAAGAAAGAGGAAAGGAGAAGAGAAGAAGAACAAAGAAACTATCAACAACACAGAATCCCACAATCGCAGCGGAACAATATATAATATAAATAAAATGATCTTTACAAAAGAGAAACTGTTATATACATATATCAATCAATACAACAAAAAATACAATCATCAGCCTGGACAGTTATAACAACCTGTCATCATAATTGTTGATGATTTCAACAACAAAACAGTAGAAAATAAACATATAGGTGAATACGACTTGAAGACCTCCAAGTCATCTCCAGAGCTTCAATGCATCCAATGAAATCTGTAAATATGCTCGGTCTGACCCGAGCATTATAACAAAAATAACACCCGAGTCAGTTTGGAAAACCAGCGTGAGAAAACACATCCAACTGGATTTTTAAGTTATAAATCTTTTGAAATCAAAATATCTCGTAAGACCACATCGCACATAAACACGGATGGGTTTTTACCTTACGATAACCGAAACATTTCATATGAAATTATCTGATATTATAATAGTGTCTAAGATACAAATACTTATTAATCTTAGCCGAATTTGTTACATTAATTAAATTCCAGCGTAATAGATATACAACTACAACCGTAAAGGCTTATATTGGAGAATGGATTCCATACAATGACTGGGCTACTGGGGCACCGCCCGTCACGGTGCATCTCTAGAAAAAATAACACTGGGGACCTAACTTGGATCACCTGCCAACACAGAACTGGCCTAACCCTTACTGGATAGTGACGAATATGATTACCCCTTTTTTAATGGGCCATGAAGCATACAAATGAGAGATAATAGCGTCTCCAGATAGGGATGATCATATTCTACTTGGGAGCGACCCACTTAGCCCTTCCTGCATCTCCCCCTGGTTTAGTCATTCCGGGTTGATGAGGCTTGAGGCTATGTTTTATCTTTTATATAGCACTTCCTACTTGGAATGCTAATATTGCCCTCCAAGCAACAATGCAGTACCTGCATTCATCCATACAAGTTCATTCTGGGACTGAACGTAACACTTGAGAGCTTCGCCTCCAAATTCCATCATCATCAAGATGTCTTCACTTCGAAACACATTTGTTGGATCGAAGTGGTTTTCGGATAACATATCTGATCCCGGTCTCTTCGAAAACAACTATTCAAAAATTCCTGATAAACTCTCCAATTCTTTAGGAAATAAATCGTTAAAGACAAGAGCGGATATCACCTCCAAACTGTTAGTGGATGGATTTCCTTATCATTGTCTTAGGACAACGAAACGAGATTTATACGCACAGTACAACATCATCGAAGATGACTGTGCTATATAAGTCACGTGTTTCTCCTAGATATTTCCAAAGTTACGTTTTGGGTCCAATTTCGATAGTCGGTTATTTAGCCATCGAATAAACAAACATTCACCGGGATTTAAATTCCATAGGGCAAAAAAAACATTGGTTAAGCACCAAGAAACACTAAGCCCCTTTTTGCAAATTCTTCCATTAACTCAAATTACTCTATAATATTTGAATCAAAATACTTTTACAAAGATTCATTCACAACACTTATATTTTAAATACTTGGAAAATATCCATATACTTATCTCAACAGTATAAGTATATTCATCAACATTAAGGAAGATTCTATTTTTTTACAATTATAAGTCATTTATAAACTCCATTATAAATTTCTAAAACCATTTTTAAACCATTTCATAAATCTTTGAAAATCACTTATAATCTCTTTAGTCAATCTCAATTACTTATAACTCTTTTTAACCTCTAAAATCATTTATAAATCCTTAAAAACATTTATAAAAATCCCTTTATAATCTATAACTCATTTCTAAAATTCGTTTCAAACATCTAACCATTATAATACCCTTTTACCCTTTTTCAACCCCCCTTAAAGTCTTCCAAACCATGTTATAAGGTTCCTCTGATAACCCAGCTGCCGCCTCTACCACGCGCACCGCCATCATCGCCGTCTACCGCCTCGCCACCCTGTCGTGCGTGCCACGTGCATGACGTCACGCGAAACCCAATAAAATGTGCTTGAACGGAGGAAGATTTCTTGCTCCTATCATCGATGATAGCACGATCCTACTGTTAATTGTGTATAGCTCGCCGAGATCTCCAACTTTCATGTTGAAGTTGAGGCTAAAAGTGAATGTAGTAGCTTCGATCGTTGTTGGCCGTTAGATGGAGTTCTTTTAATGGCGGCTCTGTCAGTTTTTATGGTTTGCTTTTGCAAATGAAAATATTTTATGTCCTTTTATAGCAAATTTTCCATGGCACTGTTCACACTTAAAAATTTCGAACTCCAAACGAAGCGTGCCGCCTGGCATTCTATATGTTATACTCCTATTCCGAACACAATGGAATGTATATCGGGAGCCAATTCCATCATATACAGAAGTTAACTTTTCAAAATCAAATTATATTAATTTAAATTCCTTTAATTAACTTATATGCGTTTCAAACTCGCACGACCAAACGATACGTCCAATTGCCTCGAAATTCGACAGCATATAATAATTCACTATTACGGATCTAATGAAACTGGTTTCGTCAAAATCCGAGACAGTGCCCCCAAAAGGCTATTTTTACACGTTTATCTTCCTTCTTATTCAAATAGATTTGAAATCAACTTTCGAAATCATTTTCATTCATATTAAATTCAAGATTTAAAATAACCAAATATTAAATTAAACAAATTTAATTGTCAAATAAACCGCTATATTCGAAATTCACATTATTTAACTTATAAAGCTAACTTTTTAATATTTAAAATCTATTAAACATTCCAAATTCAAATGACTAAAATTCTGGATCGTTACTGGATACATTCTAGTAAGCGTCTGTACTAAGCATTAGTTTCCGCTCTTAGTCCCGAAACCCCTTCGTTTCACGTTGTTAATTCATTTATAACACCACCCTAATATTTTGGCACCCTGCCATAAATTTACCTTAAATTTCAGTTTATTTGAATTAAACACTATAGACTTCCCAAGTTATGGCACCCTACCATATATCATTGAATTTCAGACATCATTTGTCATTGCACCTTACCATTCAATAACTCATGAGTTATTGTATCTTTACAATATTGGTTCAACCCATTTCTTTCATTTATTTATTCTATACCCTACACATTCTTTAGATAGCACATTTTTATCTTTAATTTAAATGATGCAACCATCATGTGTTAGTTTCTTCAGCTTGCTCCATTTCAAAGTTCAAATAAGTTACATAATTTTTACTTATAAATTTTCATTTATAATTTCATCCCTATGAGATTTATAACGAAGATCTTGGATACTGCCTTCTAAAATGTCATTAAAAGCTTTCTTAGTTTATTCAAAAAGTTCATGTTTACTAACTATTGCAAGCATAGTTTAATAGTTATCAAATGTCCATGTTTACTTAGCTATCACAGTGGTCGCTAAGCATCTTTCTTAATCGTGAAGGTTATTAATTTAAATTAACTTTAATTTTATAACAATTTTGAGGTGAAGTGTTTATTTAATTATAAATGATTTTAATTATTTTTATAATAATGTTTAAGTTAATTAATTTATGGCGGGGGTTCATTTGTGGCCTTGGAAAATATTTGATTTAGAGGTGTACTGTACGGAAGGTAGTTCCTTACCTTGCCATGTTGGAATCCAATATCCAATACATGCCCTACAGTTTTAGTTGTAGAACCTAGTACTGTTGAATGTAATCATGGGTAACCATTCCAGATATGTTATGTATTTATTTTCCGCCCTTAGACATTATTATAATATCATTGGATTATTTAATAAAAATATTTTGGTTATTGTAAGGTAAAAACCAGTCCGTGTTTATGTGTAGTGTAGTCATAAGAGATACCTTTGTTTTGAAAGGTTTTAAAATACTAAAAATCCATTTAATAGTGTTTCTCACGCTGGTTTATTAGATTGATCCAGACGTTATTTTGTTATAATGCTCGGATCAGCCCGAGCATATTTTCCAAATTAAGCTGGACACTTTAGAGCTTTAGGAAACGAGCTAGATCCTCCAAGATGTATTCCCGTATTTTTTCTTCTGCTATTTTTTCAATGTCTGTATTTATCAGCAATTTTAAAGACATGTTGTTATAACTATCCATGTTGATGATATGCTAGTATTGCTCTAATGATAGTATGTATATTAAAGCTCATTTTCTCTTTCTAAAGTCGTGTGGTATATCATATATTACTTGTCACTTTGTGAGATTATTTTCTGTCTTTTATTTCTTTCACCCCAATAATCTGTCTTTTTGGCACTTGGATGTTTGGCACGTGAATACCGTGAATGTACTAGTGTCTACTTCTAGGTTTCGAAAATGTGGGTCATTACATTTTCAGTTAAGTTATTTTATGACGTATGTATCCTATACAATAGGGTAGTTGGGTTTGTGTAGCTCATTATGATATATTGTTTGGTTGTATTCATTTGTTGAAATGAAATGGAATTTTCGACGATTTTGGACAGTTGAAAACTTCGGAATTAGTTGAGAACTTAAAGATAATTGTTTGTGAAAATATAAAAGTACAGTTTGTAACTCTTGAATTGGAATGGTAGTGATGCAGACCAAGTAATAAGTCGTGACCGACTCAACAAAGCTAAGGACATAAGTCGTGACCGACTTAACAAAGGAGCTATGAGTCGTCTACGACCTAACAGGCTTGGAGGAAAAGGGCTACGACTTAACAGAGGCTTAAGTCGCTTGGAACTGATAAGTCATCTCCGACTCATCGAAAACGAAAGGTTAAGTCATCCACGACTTAACAAAAGGCAAGAAGAGGAAGCGAGTTACGACCTAGAAGAATTAACTCGTAAGTCGCGTGAAGATGGAAACCGTTGATTCTTCTGCCGAGTTAATCTCTGCCATTGATTTCCTTAAGTCGTTGATCTGGGATGCCGCATGTCTTTAAGTCGCTGAAGCTTGTTGCCGTTGATTCTTATGCCGAGTTAATCTAAACCGTTGATTCTTAAGTCGCGGAAAGATGTTGTTGTGTTGCTTGTTAAGTCGTCATCTGTTAACTCATGGCATTGTTAAGTCGCTATGTACTAATGTGTGTATTTCTTAAGTCGTATGACGTCTGTTTCATATGTCGTATCTTTTGAGTCGTATGTCGTATGTAGTTCTTTGAGTCATTTGTAATATACATGTATGTTGAGTCGCCTTTGTTTTTAAGTCGTCTGTAACTTGTAAGTCGTGTGCTTTGGCTGAGTCGTAAGTCGGAAGGAGTGCTAAGTCGTAAGTCGCATAAGTGATGAGTCGGAACCGACTTAGGAGTTGTATTTTTTTTCTGCTTTGCGTGTTGTAGCCTATAAATAGGCAAGTTGTTTCACTTGTAAGGGTTGTTGATTTTTGAATAAAATTCTCTTTTGTTAGCTTTGTGCTTTCATTCAAATTGGTAGTTGAGTGTAATCTCCTATCTCCTCTTTCGGATAATCGAGTGCGCTCAATTCAACGATTGCAGAAGCCGATTCGCGGAATCAAGTGCGCTTGATCAACGCTCGAAGAATTGAAGATCTCTCCTCACGGTATCGTGCGCGATCAACATGTCAGAGATAGCTAGAATTCGGCATCTTCGGATCAACGAATTTGGGCATTTCAGTAACTTCCAATCCACCGATTACTACATTCATCGATCTACATTGTTTTTGTAATATCCGCACGTCAATTTGGTATCAGAGCCTGTTCTAGCCAATCATAGCTAGATCGAGTCTTGGAGCCGAGAGTTTGAAGTTTGAAGTGATTAGCCGAGCTTGAAGTGTTGAGCCGTGATCAAGTTGAAGTGTTCGACTTTATATTGAAGTTGTTTGATCGGATTTGAGTAGGAGGCCGAAACTTTGTCCATCGTGTTCATCGCGGTTTGCAACAAAGTGGAAGTTTTCGATCCGTTTCATTTTGGATCAAAGTCCGAAAAGTGTTTGAATTTTGAAGTGTTGAAGAGTTTGGAAGATTTCAAGTATGCCGCCAAGAAGAGCTAATCGCCACCAAAACGTAGAAGCTTTGTATCGAAGAGAAGAAGCTGATGAGATGGAACAAAGAATCAATGAAAACTTTAGTGAAAAGCTTAATGAAGGGATTGTACGATTAGAGAAGATGATGTTAGAAATGAATCAAAATCGGAGAAGGGTTTCACCTGAATCTAACCATGGGGGTAGTAGAGTCTCGCCACATTCCAATCGAGACAGAAGTGTTGAAAATAATCAAGGGCGTGGGAGGAACGTGAATGATCGTGAACGGAGAAATGTAGATAGAAGGGATGATGGTGGTAGACGTGAAGGTAGTAGAGATGCGGATGGACGAGATAGACAACAATATACATCTGATTTTGAAGAGGAGTATGATGGTGGTAGTGTTCGAGGACTAGGACGAGGACAAGGAAGAAATCACTCTGAGTATGATCACAAATGGGAGTCGGGGATGAAGACTGAAATTCCTGAATTAAAAGGTGGTATGCAAGCAGAGGAGTTTCTAGATTGGGTAGCTAATGTGGAAGAGATTTTTGACTTCAAGGAAGTTCCAGAGCATCGTAGAGTGAAGTTGGTTGCTACAAGGTTGAGGGGTAGAGGTTTGGCGTGGTGGCAGCAAACCAAACTTACACGTGAACGGATGGGGAAGTCAAAGATTGAATCTTGGGAGAAGATGAAGAAATTGATGAAAGCGACATTCTTACCTTACAATTATCAATCTTTGATGTATCAACATTTGCAGAACTTGAGGCAAGGGACGAAATCTGTGAATGACTATGCTGATGAATTTTATCAACTGATTGCCAGGAACGATATTATGGAGACAGAAGAACAGTTAACAGCCAGATTTGTTGGAGGATTGCGAATGCAGATTCAGGATATGGTTAATATGTTTGATCCCAGATCTGTAGCGGAAGCACACCAGAAAGCGTTGGCTTGGGAGAAACAGGGACGACGAGGAAGTGGTGTGTTTACTAATTCTAACAATCAAGTGAAGGGTGTTGGTGGGAGTTCTAATGTTTCTAAACCTATCAGTAGACCAGTAGTGAAGGAGGCTGAGAAGACAAAGGTTAACAACGGTTTCAAATGTTACAATTGCCAAGAAATGGGTCACAAGAGTAGCGAATGTCCAAAACCGAAGAAGAGAGCTATGATAGCAGAGGTTGAGGATGAAGAAGCTGAATGTTCCAATTCACCACCTGATGAGGAGGAAGAAGAAGTTACAGGAGACGAAGGTTACAATCTAATGATGAAGAGGTCCTGTTTAACACCAAAGCAAGAGGAGGATTGGAGTTGGTTAAGGAGCAATATTTTTCAGTCAACATGTACTATTCTGGGGAAAGTTTGCAAATTCGTTATTGATGCTGGAAGCTGTGATAATATAATTTCTTCAGAAGCTATAAGGAAGTTGGCATTAAAGACTGAGAAACATCTGAAACCGTACAAGTTGGCTTGGTTGAGAAAAGGCGGGGAGGTGAAGGTTGGACGAAGGGCTTGTGTGAATTTTTCAATTGGGAAGAAATATAAAGATGAAATCTGGTGCGATGTGGTAGATATGGACGTTTGTCATTTGTTGCTGGGGAGACCGTGGCAGTATGATAGGGCGGTGCAACATGATGGGCGTACCAACAGTTACAGTTTCATGTTTGAAGGCATAAAGATTACTCTAGTTCCAAAGAAGCGACAACAGGAGGAAAACAAGTTAGAGGAGATTGAAGAACTCAAAACTTTGTTATCTTTGAAGGAGTTTGTTAAGGATGTTGAAGAAGAGTCGGAAGTATTCTTGTTAATTGGGCGTGAGAGCAGTGAAGAAGTTGAAATTCCAGAAGAAGTTAAACCAGTTTTGAAAGAATTTGACGATGTATTTCTAGAGGAGTTACCAACGGAGTTGCCACCGTTGAGGGATATACAACATCAGATAGATCTTGTTCCAGGTGCTGTGTTGCCACACAGACCACATTATCGAATGAGTCCGAAGGAACATGAAGAGTTGCGGAGGCAGGTAGAGGAATTGCTTGAACAGGGGCGTGCGCAGGAGAGTTTAAGTCCTTGTGCTGTACCAGCTTTATTGGTACCCAAAAAGGATGGAACGTGGAGGATGTGCACTGACAGTCGAGCATTGAATAAGATTACTGTGAGATATAGATTTCCAATGCCAAGGTTGGATGATTTACTAGATCAAATAAGCGGAGCTACTATATTTTCGAAGATTGATTTGAAGAGCGGATATAATCAAATTCGTATCAGACCAGGTGATGAGTGGAAGACTGCTTTTAAAACCAGGGAGGGTCTATACGAATGGTTGGTTATGCCATTTGGCTTATCAAATGCACCAAGTACATTCATGAGGGTGATGAACCAGATTTTTCGACCATTCATTGGGAAGTTTGTGGTGGTGTATTTCGATGATATTCTGATATTTAGTGGAAGTCCTGAGGAACATTTGAATCATCTGAGGGAAGTACTGATGGTTTTGCGACAAGAACAATTTTATGCTGCAACGAAGAAATGCGTGTTCATGACGCATAGCGTTTTATTTCTGGGGTATGTTGTGTCGGAAGAAGGAATACAGGTTGACCAAAGTAAAGTTGAAGCGATTAGAGATTGGCCACAGCCCAAGACGATAACGGAAGTTCGTAGTTTTCACGGGTTGGCTTCATTTTATCGAAGGTTTATTCCACACTTTAGTAGTGTGATGGCGCCTGTGACTGATTGTATGAAGGGTAAACAGTTTACATGGACGAAGGAAGCAGGAGTTGCTTTTGAACGAATCAAGGAGTTGTTGACGACAGCACCAATCCTAGCATTACCTGATTTTCAGTTGTTGTTTGAATTACATACTGATGCGTCAAAGGTTGGGATTGGAGGAGTGTTGAGTCAAAGGGGTCGTCCTATTGCCTATTTTAGTGAGAAGTTGTCAGGAGCAAAGATGCGATACAGTACATATGATGTGGAGTTTTATGCTATTGTGCAAGCTATTAAACACTGGAGACATTATCTATTTCAGAAAGAGTTTGTTCTTTACACTGATCATGAGGCGTTGAAGCATTTACAAGGGCAAGACAAGATTTCAGCGAGACATGCATCGTGGATTGCATATCTGCAACAATTTACTTTTGTTGTTAAACACAAGTCAGGGGTGACGAATCGTGTGGCTGATAATTTGAGTAGGAGGAATCATTTGTTGACAACAATGAAGGTTGAAGTGATGGGGTTTGACGAGTTACCAGAATTATTTGTCGAAGATCCTTACTTTGCGAAGTTTGTTGATAAAGTCAAGGAGGGAAAGACGGATGAGTTTATGATGGTAGACGGTTTTCTGTTCAAAGGAAATCGATTGTGCATACCTGATTGTAGTTTGAGAATGAAGATCGTAAAAGAACTACATGAAGAAGGACATGTTGGGAGAGACCGTACATTACAGTTGATTTCACAGTCTTACTTTTGGCCATCGATGAGGAAAGAAGTAGAGAGGTTTGTGGAGCGTTGTCATATTTGTCAGGTTTCGAAAGGAACTGCGACTAATGCTGGTTTATATATGCCGTTACCCGTGCCTGTAAAACCATGGGTGGATATCAGTATGGATTTTGTTTTGGGTTTGCCTAGAACTCAAAGGGGAAATGATTCTATATTCGTTGTGGTAGACAGATTTTTGAAAATGGCACATTTTATTGCTTGTAAGAAGACGGCGGATGCTGTTCATGTTGCTCAGTTGTTTTTCAAGGAGGTCTATCGACTTCATGGATTGCCAGAATCTATTGTGTCGGATAGAGATACTCGATTTCTGAGTCACTTTTGGTTGAGTTTGTGGAAAATGGTGGGAACGAAGCTGAAGTTTAGTAGTGCTTATCATCCGCAAACTGATGGACAGACTGAGGTGGTAAACAGATCATTGGGGAATTTGTTACGATGTCTTGTACAGGACAATCTGAAGAGTTGGGACATGAAGTTATGCCAAGCAGAATTTGCTCATAATCATGCTGTAAATCGAAGTACTGGGTTCAGTCCATTCCAGATTGTATATTCTAGTATGCCAAAAGGACCGTTGGATTTAACGGTAATACCACGCTCGAAGGGGACAATTAAAAAAGCTGCTGATTTTGTTGAGGGGTTGATGGAATGTCATAAAATCGTTCAGGAACGATTGGAGAAAGCAAACGAGAAGTATAAACGATCTGCAGACTTGAAGCGAAGAAATGTTGAGTTTAATGAAGGAGATATGGTTTATGCAGTGTTAACAAAAGATCGTTTTTTGATCCTATTCGCCTCCACCGACATCAACCACATCCATTGCCTCAAGGTTGCGCTATATGTTTTCGAAACAATCTCCGGCCTTTCTATCAATTTCAACAAAAGCTCCGTCATCATGCTAGGCAACTCCGCTAACCTCGGTCCTACAATCTCAACCCTGCTCAATTGCAACCTACCCTTATTCCCCATTTCCTATCTAGGCATCCCTATCCGCCCATCCAGTCTCCACCGCGCCGACTGGCTTCCCCTCATTTCCAGAATTGAATCCAGATTCTCAACCTGGAAGGCACACTCGTTATCCTCTGCAGGTCGTCTTGTCCTAGTCAAATCGGTCCTATCAGCTATCCCCTCATACTGGATGTCCTTCCTCAAGCTTCCATCCTGGGTTATCAAGAAAATTGACTCAATCAGACGCTCGTTCCTTTGGAACGGAGGCAACGCAAAACGCTTGGTCAACTGGAAGACGGTGTGTTTGCACCGCAATCATGGTGGGCTAGGGATTACTGACCTTCGCACATTCAATCAGGCGTTGCTGTCCAAATGGCTTTGGAGATTACTCACACTTGGAAATTTCATCTGGAAATCGTGGATATGTCAGCATTATCATTCAAACCCTCACTTGGCACTCCACCTCACCACCCGGTCCCACCCATCCCCTTTCTGGTCGGGGGTCCTTCAAACCCTACCTAGAGTCAAAGCACTGTTCCAGGTTAAAGTCGAAAGCGGCAACAGGTGCCTATTCTGGTTAGATACCTGGTATGGACAATTGCCCCTCGCTAAACTACTACCCAACCTCTTCTCACACGCCGCCCTCCCCAATGCAACAGTTGAAGACTATCTCACCCTAGGTCCCGAACACCTTTGCCCACCTTCCATCTTCGATGCAGACCTAGTTCCTGAACTTCTCTCCGCCACAAATATCCTCCTATCGATCCGTCCTTCCAACAGTCAAGACCTCTTTCTCTGGGCCCTTGCATCTTCCAAAGGATTCTCAGTCGCCTCCTGTTATCAATACCTAATCCACCCCAGTCGCCTTTTCTCCTTCCCCAGGGTTTGGCATTGCAACCTTCCACCTCGTATAGCCTTTTTCCAATGGTGCTTAATTTCTGACAGAATCAATACCAAAGACAGACTCAACATCCCCATTGATCCGCGCTGCGTCTTTTGTTCAACTCAGAACGAATCGGTAACTCACCTTTTCTTCGAATGTGATTTCTCTTACTCAATTTGGGCAGCAACTAGTGCCTATCTTCTGGGGTTTATTCCCAGCGTGACCTCTCACTTCAAATATTGGCAGTTTAATCAGCAGAGTCCGCTGATGGACACCTTCATATCAACCTTTAGCTGGTGCATTTGGAAAGAGAGGAATGCCCTTGTTTTTGGGAAACCAACATGACATTTCGAAGGAACCTGTAGAATTATCACTCACAGTTTCTCCTCTATAACAGGTCAATGTCACTCTGCGCCTTTCCGCCTGAGTCTCCCACAGTGCAGCGCCCAGCCAGTAGAATCCCAGGGAAGCACCACTGCATCTCCGGAGAGATAGTCTTAGTCTACAGGGGGATATCACGTACTATAGTTAATATGTAATAGTCTATGATACTCTAGTATTTCTATTACAGTTTGTTGCTTCACACCTATTTTTTGGCCATCGATCGGGCTTGTCGATCGACCTCTTCAGTACTATATAATATAACTATTTAACCAGCTGTGTAGTTTCACGCTACACACCCGTCACTCTCAAAAAAACAAAAGATCGTTTTCCGGTGGGAACGTACAATAAATTGAAAGCACGAAAGATTGGTCCAGTGGAAATTTTAAAGAGAATCAATAAAAATGCTTATAAATTGAAGCTACCAGATGATGTGTATACGTCTGACATATTCAATGTTAAGCATCTCGTACCATATCATGGGAATGAGTTTGTTGTGGGAGATGAGGGTGAAAATTCGAGGACGAATTTTTCTCAACCTGGGGAGGATGATGCAGACCAAGTAATAAGTCATGACCGACTTAAGGAGATAGGTCTAAGTCGTGACCGACTCAACAAAGCTAAGGACATAAGTCGTGACCGACTTAACAAAGGAGCTATGAGTCGTCTACGACCTAACAGGCTTGGAGGAAAAGGGCTACGACTTAACAGAGGCTTAAGTCGCTTGGAACTGGTAAGTCATCTCCGACTCATCGAAAACGAAAGGTTAAGTCATCCACGACTTAACAAAAGGCAAGAAGAGGAAGCGAGTTACGACCTAGAAGAATTAACTCGTAAGTCGCGTGAAGATGGAAACCGTTGATTCTTCTACCGAGTTAATCTCTGCCATTGATTTCCTTAAGTCGTTGATCTGGGATGCCGCATGTCTTTAAGTCGCTGAAGCTTGTTGCCGTTGATTCTTATGCCGAGTTAATCTAAACCGTTGATTCTTAAGTCGCGGAAAGATGTTGTTGTGTTGCTTGTTAAGTCGTCATCTGTTAACTCGTGGCATTGTTAAGTCGCTATGTACTAATGTGTGTATTTCTTAAGTCGTATGACGTCTGTTTCATATGTCGTATCTTTTGAGTCGTATGTCGTATGTAGTTCTTTGAGTCATTTGTAATATACATGTCTGTTGAGTCGCCTTTGTTTTTAAGTCGTCTGTAACTTGTAAGTCGTGTGCTTTGGCTGAGTCGTAAGTCGGAAGGAGTGCTAAGTCGTATAAGTGATGAGTCGGAACCGACTTAGGAGTTGTATTTTTTTTCTGCTTTGCGTGTTGTAGCCTATAAATAGGCAAGTTGTTTCACTTGTAAGGGTTGTTGATTTTTGAATAAAATTCTCTTTTGTTAGCTTTGTGCTTTCATTCAAATTGGTAGTTGAGTGTAATCTCCTATCTCCTCTTTCGGATAATCGAGTGCGCTCGATTCAACGATTGCAGAAGCCGATTCGCGGAATCAAGTGCGCTTGATCAACGCTCGAAGAATTGAAGATCTCTTCTCACGGTATCGTGCGCGATCAACTTGTCAGAGATAGCTAGAATTCGGCATCTTCGGATCAACGAATTTGGGCATTTCAGTAACTTCCAATCCACCGATTACTACATTCATCGATCTACATTGTTTTTGTAATATCCACTGCGTCAGGTAGTAACTTAAAACAAGTTTTAATTTGTTGAACATTCATGTTAAATAAAACAAATTTGATATTGTATATATACTCTCATGATGTAGTGGAGTATTATACGAATAGGAGCTTATGTCTTGAATGTTTATAAACTTAAGAAAAGTTTTATAAAAGGGTTCATAAATGATTTTAGTATTAATGGAAATACACTATAAGTAAACAATGAATATGATTTAAAATGAAAAGAAATTGGTGTAGCTAAGAAACCAATGGAATAAATACGTCAAATTAGTTTATTCGCATAGTTGTTCTTGATCTAGATTCGAGTACAAGACTTCGAGGTGATTTATACCGGTCCGAGTTATGATTTTTCACTTGATTCTTAATGGCGAACACTTGATACAGATTCTTGATCTGATTCTAAAGTTCTCTACCATAGTATATGGCTATGTAAGGAGAACAGAGGTTGCTAATTAAGGAACATAATCGGAGTCCACATTAGGGAAGTCGAGTGACCGATACTAGTTTGAAAGAGAAGTTTATTTGATCGAGTGAGTGATCGAACTTGGTATTGCGTACAGATGACATACATACATCATACGGTCTTAAATATATTTTATTGTTTCATTTGTCTTGTTTAACTCTCTTTTGTAATATGTAAGGTATATATAGGTACATGGAAGCAAAGTTTTGCTGGTGCTTTTGGTTTCATGAGTAGAGTTTGATTCCTTGACAAATTGGTATTTTTTATTACTTAACGGGTGTATTTGCTCTATGTCATACACACTCTATGAGGTATATCATAAGTATATACTATTGTTGATGATTTTAAACCCCATATATGGGAGGCCACTTTTGGGCTTTTGTTTATTTGTTGATTTGGACCAGTTGTGGCGAGTTATAGTTTTTTAGAATCTAGCAGAGCAAATGAGTTACTACCGAAATTTTCCATAATTATGGAATTTTATAAGCTTAATAACTTATTTTAATTAAGAGATTTTAAAGACCTAAGGGTTTGGAGACATTTTTCTTCTGTTGGGAATTTGGTGGATGAAATTATTTTATAGGCGGAAGAATGTAACAACCCGAAATTTTTAATGTTTCGAATTGGATTATTTAATTAATTCAGACTTTATTCAAATGTGATAAATAATAATAAAATCAATTGGACTTGATTTTCAATAACGTGTTTTTATCTTAATTTATAGGATTTTTCCACAATTTTTAATTTTGAAAATATATAAATAAAAGTTTGATGTATTTTTGGCAAACGATGGTATTTTTGAAATTTTACAGAATAAGATAAATAGTGTATTTTATTACTGTTTTAGGATCATATCACATTTTGGTGTACGGTCATATTTTTGTTTCTGTCATTCCTGGTTCATACATTACTAAAATTCTCTTTTGCGAAGTGCCGTAAATTGTAAAATAAATTAACCCCTCACTTGACTTTTCACTCTCTCATCTTTTACTTTTCTTTTTCCCTCTCTTATTTTCATTTACATTTCCTGTAAACAGAGAAATCAAACCATTTTCCTTTAAAAATCAAAATCTGGAGATGTAGACCACAAAAAATCACAAAATTAGATCCATTGGACTTGCGTCGTCAAAGTTTTAAATCTATGTGAGGTTTGGGGAAACAGCTGTCATTGGGATGTTCGATATGAAGATGCTGACTTATGGTTTGACGTTGACAAGGATTTGGGCAGAGTTAGTGGAATAGAGAATTGGCATCGACTTTCTTGTGCAAAGGTGAACTCGGTGGAGAAGATTGTTGAGGCACGGTGGCTCCTAACTATTTGCGACATTAGGGTTTGGAGGAGCCTTGACCATCAAGTTACATTGTAGGGGAGGGTGTCAAGTGAGATAATGATGGGTCGAGGTGGTAGCACTCGCGAAGAGAGACGCGTTGAAAGTGACGGTTTGGCTAATAGTCGAGTGTGGAGGGAGGTGCGAGGAGAGAGGTGATCGGTGATGCGTGTGCATGTATAGGAACATGCACCGATTTTGGAAAGAAGGATTTAGGGAGGGATTAGTTTAAATTGGTAATTAGTGTATTAATTAGAGTTAATTAATGAATATTTAATCTCAAATTGTATTAATTCAGTAACTCCTTCATACAAGGTTCAATCGAGATGCGTACTTTTGTGTTGTGCTCGTAATTGCATTATCTAAGCACTTGAACTGATTTTGTCAAGTTTGGAGCAAGTGGATTTTTAAGCTAGATCAAACTGGAACGCTTAAGCGTCAACTGGAATTTTGGTGAGTTATCTCACCTTTAGATGAATACTATATGATATATAGTAGATGTAAATTATTGTTTTTGTATTTGAATGATTTATTGGTTTGGTTTGGTTAAATTTTTGTCGTTGGTAAGTAGCTCCTGTGTTCTTTAAACTGAATGACATTACCTTGTAGTAGTATAATCCTACGTCTGTTAGAAAGCTCATATGCTTTTGATCAGGGATGTGCATAAGAATTTGATTATAATCATAATATGCATCCATAAACGACAGTAGCTCGTGTCTGGAAGTTCCATCTACGAATTTGTTACTCTATGGAATTGGAAAGAAGTTCTTCGGCAAACTTTGTTCAAGTCTGAATAGTCAATGCATGTGTGCCATTTTCTATTGGTCTTCCTTATGGGATATGTGAGTAATATTGATTGTAAGGCCAAGTATATAAATTAGGGTGATGGTATGGGCCTTGTATTATGCAGAGACAAGAGCCTATGCCTTTCCCTCGTAAAAAGACTCGACCACTTTAACTAGCTTCATGATCATCAAGTTTTCTAAGGATGATAGGACAAGGTCCGAGCCATAGTTCTTTATTTTATGAATGATAAAAAGTCAATCGAAATGAATAAATAAAAAATTTGATTTGACAAGAATAAAAAAGGAGAGAGAGGGATTTGAACCCTCGATAGTATCAAAACTATACCGGTTTTCAAGACCGGAGCTATCAACCACTCAGCCACGTCTCCTAGAGGTAATATATGTTCCCTAACACACTGAAGAAAAATTGATCTTAAGGCTAATAATAAACAATAGGGGGTGAATAGCATATTTCACCGGTAACATCCATAATTTGTATAGCACATAATTTGAATATTTAATTATGGAAAGTTGGAAAAGTGGAATTTGTTATATTACTGAATTTGAGTTGGCCTTAATAAATATAACAAAGAGAATGGTCTAAAGAAATAAGGTTTAATAAACTTAAGCATGGAAGGCTAGAAGAGGAAGAGCAAAAATTATATTATACTCTCCCATCTCCCTTGTTTATTTTCATTTCATTCTCAAAACGAAAAAAAAGAACAAGGTCGTTTACCATTATCAACTAAGAAGAAGGAAAATTAAGAGGAAAACGTAGCTAAAGCAAATTCCATAAATCCAACAATGTTAAAAGGTGAATAATATTTCCTTCTCTTTAAGATTGTTGTGTGTCTGATTCGGTTCTAAAGTATATTCGAATTTTCCTTATTGAATATCATGCATATGAATTGAATTATGATGTGTATGAATTTATGGAATTTATTAGGGTATATATGAAATTTTCCTCAAGGCTTTTGATGTGAAAAAAAAGTTTTTAATCTCTAAATGTTCTAAAATTCCAACATAATATTTGAAATATTATTTTGAAGGTAGATTTTAAATTTCATAATTTTTGGAATTATTATGAATTTTCTAAGGAAGAAAATGGTTAATTTCGAAATATAATTTTTAAAACATGAGGATTAATTATTTTGATTCAAAGTTTTAATATATTTTAGAAAAAATAATTATTGATTTTTTAAATTTTTGAGGATTTTTCCCTAATGATTACAATTTAATTTAAATTGTTTTATTCAAAAGGGCTTATTTTCAAAATACCATCAAACATATAGTTTGAAAAAAAAATTCCCTTTGAGATTCTGCAAGAATTCTGAATACGTTTTGTTGGCCGATGAGATTTCTACAAATAACGTTGTCTTGGTGAAAAGTTCATACTTTTAAGGGCAAAGAACCAATTTTGTCATAGTACAAATTCATTTACTCTTTTACTTTCAACTTCAAAAAAAATAGTGGCTGATTATCTCAATCGGGTTTTCGCCCAGCCCACTCTTTCAAATCGCCACACCATAGCCTCTTCTCCTTTTTTGTCTTCGCATTTCGTCTTTGTCAATTCTTCCCCATTCGCTCTGGCTACTTCTCTTTAATTCTCATAGTCACAATGACACATAAAAAGATGGCACGCTCCCTCTCGAGCATTGTTGACATGACACGGTCTGTCTTTTCTGTCGATCTCCTTGGTTTGCCTAGTGTTGTCAATGAGCCCCATGTGCCTTGCCTTTATCTGTTTCCTTCTCTGCCGAACTCTACTGCTCCCTTTAGGATGCACTTCACATTGCTGAGTTATTGCTAGTGTCCTCTATTGGATTAGGAAATGTTTGCGTTGAACCTGCTACCGCTATTGCTCTTGACAATTTGGAAGTGCCAAATGTTGGGATTTGTGCACCAAAAATGTTTCTGGTGCTTTGGATTTAAATATGATGTCTCATATTCCAATTCCCAATTCCCCTAAGGCTCGGTCTTCTCTTTTCTTCAGAAAACCAGCCAATGCTGGTGTGTACTCTTCCTGCAAATTTAACTTGGAATATGTTAATGGTATAAACATCCCTCCTTCTGAAGTCATTGAGGTGGGTACTATGTTTTGGCATGATCAATTAGTCAGTTTCATTCTTGATAGGAACCCTCCTTACTACTTGGTTAGGATTCTCCATATTAAACATTGGTGGCTTAAAGGTAAGATTAAGATGAGGTATGATAGCTTACTATTCTTCTTCGATTTCTCTTCTCCTGAAGAGAGGTAAAATATTCTACAAGTTGAACCCATTATTATCAAAGGCCAGCCTTTCATTCTTACTCGTTGGAGCCCCTTTGTCACTCCGCTTGTGAGTAGATACTTTCTATACTATTTTGGGTACATTTCTCTAAAATTTCATCTATTTTACAGTCTTTGATTAAGCTTGATGTGTTAGCCAATTTGATTGGTGATTTGGTTTGTTTTGATGTTGAAACAGTCAAGAGAGATAGACTTGGTTATGTGAAATCATTGATTAAGATTAAACCAGATAGACTATTGCCATCCTTTTTTCCAGTTGAGACTGCTTAGCATTAGTTGATGTTAAGTATAATTGGAAACTACCTATATGTACTACTTGTCTTTCCTTTGGTCACTTAGCTAATGTTTGCAAGCACACTCCTACAGCTCCAGCTCCTATTCTAGTGAAAGAAGACGATATAGATTTTCTGCAAGCACACTCCCATGGCTCTAGCTCATAGTCTAGTGAAAGAAGACGATATAGATTTTCCTATTCCTAAGAAAATTCCACTGCCTTGCCCTCATGCTAGAATGTGGATCCTAAAGTGCTATTTAATTCTATTGTAGCACACACTCCTGAGACATGCTCTTATGATCTTGTTCGTGTTATGGATCTAGTTGCTTCGGAATTACCTTCTTCTATCCTAGCTTTGTCTTCTAATCCAAATGTTCCCATCTTATGGAATAACCTTGAGAACACATTGGTTCACTTGCCAACTCAGTTCAGATACTCGCCTTCTAGTGATACTTACTTCAAGTTTGTGGCTGATGTTGATTGAGAACAGAGATATTTGCTTTATCACATTAAAAGGGTCACCTTATCCCTCATTTCTGATGGTGAACTAGGGAAGAGCATCCAAGGAATCATACAAGATGAAGGGTGGAACATTATTCTGTTGACTCGGTTGGTTATTTTCTTGATCTCGCCAGGCTTTTTTCCATGTTTTCCATGTCATTGGCACTGCCCAAATCTTGGATTCTAGCACCTCTTCCTCCTTGGAGGAGGACTTGTTTTAGTTATGGCTTACTAGTTGAGATAATTCAATCTCACTCTTATTCTTAGTTGTTATATTTATAGTTGTTGAGGTACTTTGCCTTGCACCTGTAATAATTGTTGTAAAGTGGTACGGCCACCATAATCTGATTGCTTATGCAAAATTATAATATTTTGTTTTGCTTGCAAAAAAATGAAATGGTTTTGTAAACAATTACAAAAACGCCATTTTTAACCTTGGATGGCCATCATTTTCATCACTTGATAGTTATATGTTTTCAACCAATGAGAGTTGTTGCTTTAGCCAAGTTTTTCAGCTCAGGATGGCTATCCATTGTATCAAGCCATGATGACTTTGCTTTATTAAGTCATGAAAGCTTTGTTTTCCAACTCATAAAAACTTTGTTTTGTCAACACAAGATAGCATTGTTTTATCAACATGCGAAGGTTTAATTTTATCAACACATGAAAGCTTTGTTTTGCCAACTCACGATGACTACATTTCTAAGGCGCGATGATTATATTTTTATAAAGACGTAATGGCTTTGTTTTGTTAAGGCAAAATGGCTCCATGGGAGTTAACACATGAAAGCTATGTTTATATCAACCTCTGATGGCTATATTTTTAACTTTCGAAGGCTATATTTTTTATATACGATAGCTTTGTACTTTGTCAACTTATGATAGCTAAATATGTTTTGTCAAATGTGTGATGGCCTATATTGGTTGATATGCGATAGCTATGTCTATGTCAAGATGTGATAGCTATGAGTTTTGGCATGCGATGGTCTATGTTTTTAACATGCAAAAGCATGAAATTTATCAAGGCACGATTGCACACGGTTTTGAAAAAAATGATAGCTATTCTATAACACTGGAAGGATTTTTTACTCTATCCTGGATTAAGTTTTATTTAAAAAACAGGATCATTTTATTAAGTGTTTTCAAAGAAAAGCAAGAATGTTTTAGCCCATTTTAAAGAGATATCAATGAAGGAAATATTTACTTAGAATAGGTAATTTTTTGTATTAATTCGCCATCATATGGAATATATATTTGGATAGTTATTGATGTGTTATATATTCATCTTCATGCTTTGATTAATTATTATTGTATATGACAAAGTGTTGACACACTCACCTGTTTGTTAAATGCTATCACCCAACAATTTGACCTTAGGGATTTGGGAAATGATGAATTGTTAGGGTTATTCTAATGGTGGGTATAGTCAAATTTAAACTCTTAACTGATTAGAACTGCATCCAGGAGATCAAGAAGACCAAATTGTGTTACGATGCCTTGGAATGATCAAAAGACATGACTTAATTTCTTTTAAACAAGATTTTAGGTAGAGACTAAGGTAGGGTTGCACCCTATCCTCCAACCGTTAAGCCCTTAATTGGCTAAGTCAGTGATTCTAATGCATAGGGCTTTGCCTATTAAGGCTAAAAAGTTGGAGTTACGCATCCAAGGGAACTCGTAGTAGTTTGCTCACCTGTGCTTTTATCTTACCATGTTTAGTAGACCGTTGTTATTTTCTCTTACTATTTTTAGGAGATTATTGATAATTTTTCCTACCGTTCTTAATTTTCTCCTACCGGTCTTAGGAGACCGTTATTATCTTCTTCTAAATGAAATAAGACCGTTGGATCATTTGATGTAACTTGGCCCAAGTCAGCTTGATAGGATTTTAGTTGGCCTGAGAAGACTAATATAGGTTCGTAGTGACCCCAAGAAAACTATGCCATTGAATAAACCATTTTATGGATTGGGTGATTACGGAAATATGTAACCCTTTGACCCTTATGAATGATGGACTACTCATTTTAACCTAAACATGTATGAATGTATATTGATGGCGTTTTGAATAAGATATGGTACGTATGATTGGTTAGTCATGCCCTCTGGACTGACCAACGTGTCTACATTCTTTGTAGGTTTAATGAACCAAATCTTTTGAGAGAATTTGGACAGATTTGCATTGGTGTTTATCGATGAAATTTTGATATATTCTAATAATGAACATGAGCATGAAGTTTGTTAACGTTAAAATATGAACGATAACACCTGGTGTGTGTAATAAGATCGTGAAAGCACCACCCGTGTGACGGGAACAGAAATCAAGCAGGAAAATAGCAGAAATGCAGTAAAAGACAGCAATTTATAGTGGTTCGGCTTGAGATTTAGCCTACATCCACTTTGAATCTCTTTATTATTGAATTTGGTTACAAATCGATACAAATCTCTTCAGGAAATAGTACAATTCGATCACAAGAAACAATCTTGACTACTAGCTCAATCTTCGACGGTGAAACTCGATGAATCCATGTCGGATGTAAGGAATTTCTCTCGAAGCTTGTTGTAGTGTCGCGAATGCTTGAAGGATCCTTGATTGCTGAATGAATGGAGAGTTTGACGGAGTAACAGCGCTGTAGAAATGATTTGCCAAAAGTCCTTTTCATGTTGGAAGTGGTGGCCTATTTATAGGAGCAGATTTCTGAGCTCTCGGTTTGGCCAAGTCATGAGTCGTGACCGACTCATGGTGAGTCGTAACTCGTATTCGACTTAAGATGTCTCGTGGGCGCCATATTTGGTCCATCTTGTGGCTCGGTTGGAAGACAAGTGCTAAGTCGTAGTCGACTCATCAGATCAAAGTAGCACAGGCAAGGGCTTTGGATTCCAGCTTGATAGCCTTTAAGTCGTAAGACTGATGAGTCGTAAGACCTCATGAATCGTAAATCTCCATGAGTCGTAAATCTGATGAGTCGTAAGCCTGATGAGTCGTAAGACCTCATGAATCGTAAATCTCCATGAGTCGTAAATCTGATGAGTCGTAAGACTGATGAGTCGTAAGACCTCATGAATCGTAAATCTCCATGAGTCGTAAGACTGATGAGTCGTAAGACCTCATGAATCATAAATCTCCATGAGTCGTAAATCTGATGAGTCGTAAGACTGATGAGTCGTAAGACCTCATGAGTCGTAAATCTTCTTGACTCGTTGAACCGTCTGGACCATGAGTCGTAGATGGCTTAACCCATTGAGTCGTGTAACTATCTTGAGTCGCGCAACCCTTAAGTCGTAGCAGACTCAACTCGTTGGTCCCTTCACCGTCTAGGTCGTTAGCTTCTTATCTCGTAAGACCATGAGTCGTGCGGGTCTTATCTCGTAAGGCCATGAGTCGAACAGCTCTTATCTCGTAAGACCATGAGTCGTACAGCTCTTATCTCGTAAGACCATGAGTCGTGAGGGTCTTATCTCGTAAGGCCATGAGTCGAACAGCTCTTATCTCGTAAGACCATGAGTCGTATAGCTCTTATCTCGTAAGACCATGAGTCGAAGAAACTTAAGGGTTAACTTTTGCCCCTCGAAGTACACGCCTAAGTCGTAGGTCGTGTGCTTCGACTCATCTTAACTCGTGTACGCCTCTTCGTGTTCCACTGCCCAACGGTATAAAATGCTTGAGTCGTTCCTTCTACCCATTACCTATCTCCTGAGTCGTATCCGCCATTAACATTCCTCCGAGCTTTCTCAAGGCGATTTCTTCCTTTTTTATCAATCAACCAACTCGATTCTCGATTCTTCATTGCGTAAGTGTTTCTGATCCATCCTCGACCTTTAATCATCATTGATTCATGAATTCTCCCCCCTATACCTAATCCATCCCCTCGTGCAATGTTTTGTCGCGAATTCCACCATACCGGTAGCTCGTGAGTCTGATTTTGCTAGATTTCATCTTCAGATGAATGGGGCGATGGAGATGTAGGGTTACTGTGCTTCAGGTTTCAATTGATTAGGTTGGCAAGGCTTTGGCGATCTGAACTTATCTCGTTGAATGGCTCAATGGTGTCGTGGAATCAGGATGGGGATCGTAATTCGATGGATAGGTTATCGGGTTTGGGGGGTAATGGGTTAGAAGAAAAGTCAACAGGTTCAAACGAATGAGATGCTAGCATGGCCACAGTTCAGCAGCTTCGTACGACCCACGAGTCAAGCCTCCTATGACATAATTCTTGAGTCGTAGACGACTTAGGACTTAGGATTGTATGCTGCTTTGGACTGGAGTCTCTTTTATTTTCACATGACTCCAGACCTGAAGTACGACCGACTTGCCTTGTAACCCTTAAGTCGTAGACGAGTCAGAACATAAGTCGTGGGCGAGTCGGAACATAAGTCGTGGACGAGTCAATACATAAGTCGTTGGCGACTCATGACTTAGGCATTGAATGAACTTTGAACTGCTGCATTTTGAACTGCTGAACTATGAACTACTGCATTTTCCCACAGATCACTCTAACTTGCAAACTAATAACCTGTCTAATACAATATCCACAAAGAAATTGGGACGAATATACTGTCACCGACTGCCCATATCAAATGACAGATTAGTTAATAACAGATAATCAACATAAACAGATTGTTTGTATGAAGTGATTTAAATCAACAAGTTCAAGCAAAGTATTAAAACAACATTGAAATAGTCAATTGAAAATGTCCGGTTTGCATTTAATACCGTACCTGAACTTTTAAATTAACAAGTCCTGAAATTTGATAATCGATCAGTTACCGACTAGCTTAATTTCAGTTTGTATTTATTTGTTAATTTTGCACAACACTTCACACTATTTAGGAAACGTGCACCTTCATATTTGAATACCCAGTTGCTTGTGTAGAATGGCTTCTCAACAAGGAGATGTAACAGTTCGGACCGGAGAGTCCATTCTCATTCCAGCTCCTTTAGTCAACCCCCCAGAGAGAGCCCCTTCCACTTTATTGTACAAAACATTTCGGCAATTGTGTACTCAATTTGGCATTGCTGAGGATGACGCTATCCTTCCTGAAAAGAACAACACTGCTGATGTAGCACCTCCTGGCTTTGTGGCGGTCAACCGACAAATGTGCTCGAGCGGAGCCATTCCTCCTTTCAACAATTTTCTTCAACATCTTCTCCGTCAACTGGCAATCGCTCCATTCCAATTACACCCCAATGGTTATGCTGTTCTAATGGGACTATGCGTACTATTCGGCAGAACGCTTGACCGTCTCCCCAGTGTTGACGAAATCTGTTATCTATGCTCTTTCATCAGAATCAAAGATCATCCTTCGATCATTGTTATAAGAAGTGCCAGGAATCGCAAATTAGTTGTCGGCCTCCCTGATACCGCTCATGGGTTTTTGACTCAGTATTTTTACGTTCGATGTCCCCCTGGGTTTTACGCCGTGTGGAGAGAAGGAAGTAAGAATGCCTATCCTTTCTTCTCCTTATTCTCTGAGTATTTTGCAGTCCGAATCACTAAGTGTTAACTTTGCTTTCTCATTTCAGCGCTCCTCTCTCCCTCTAGGGACCCTAGTCACAAAACTACCTTCGAGAGGCTTACGGCCGTGCCGGTCGAGGAGAGGAGTGTTCAATTTCTATTGAGAGATGAGTTCCTCCACGAATTTGGACTCTTACATCCTTCCCGTTCCACTCAGCCACATGAAGTCCCTGATTCTCCTACTGAGGAGTCAGATGCCCCTGTTCATGCTAAAGAACTTTTACCGCAAGAACTTACCGCTGAGACTTCATTGGTAAAGTGTTCTACTCCTACCGACATTGCTGGATCGTCCAGTAAGTTAGCACTTGCCCCGGTTGTTGAAGAGGAGGAAAATCTTCACACTCTTGAAAAGACGGCTGAGGTGGAAGTTGAAAAAGATAGTTCTCCCATGCACCATGGCGATGATACTTTTGACAGTCTGAGCGACATCATGATAACCTCTCAGGAGCTCTTTAAAGATGATGTTTCTAAAGTGGTCCCTCCTGTTGTCGAAGCAACTTTTTCTTTTCAACAAACCACAACGCCATCCACACAACTTATTGCCATTTCTACACCCAAAAGTGGTTTGTAGTCTAACGCGCGTAGTTTGCACATTACACACACTTAGAATTTTGGCACTTATATGCACTTAGCTTCTTCAATTTGAGGATTTATAAAACTGGTCTTTTTCTTCAATTTCAGGTTCTCTGATGGGGCGAAGCGGCTCTTACTTCAACAAATTCCAGCGTTACGGAAGCCGTGAGGCTTATGACTTTAGGAGTTATATCGGTGTTGTGAAGGAAACTGATGAGGAGAGGGCTGCCAGAAAGGCTCATGAGACGCGAGCTCATGAAGAGCGTCGCCAGAGAGAAGATAAGGAATACTATGGGAGTAGGGACGAGCGACGTGACTCTTCCCGCAGAAGCGACGATCCTTACAAGAGGAAATCTTACGATGACAAGGGGAAGAGTCATACTTCCGATGATTCCAGCAAACGGATCAGACTTGGCGAGAAAGATACATCTAATATCTCGGAAAAGACTACCGCTTCTATTCCTCCTAATACATCTTCTGGTTCTCCTGCCCTTAAGGAGTCTGACATCCATACAATCATTAATAGGCCACAGTACCAAGCTGGAGATGGTCCTCCCACACTCCAGAGCCGATTTCCGAATTGGTGTCTGAAAGGAGTGCGTTTTGATTTGGATTTGGTCCCCATTGATAAGCAGGTGATGCTGAAAAATGTCGATGCTGTAAAGCTTGACATCGAAAGAATGTCTGGATGGCAGAAGCTGGTCGATGAACTTCAAAGGGTCAACCATATGAACCTTGAGGCGATGATGACCATGGAGAATGATAAGTCCGAGTGGGACAAATGGCGTAAGCAGCATGACGCGGAAATGAAAAGCATTAGCGATGGTTATGGGAAGCTCGAAGCTGAAGTTGAAAGACTTAAAAATGAGCTTGCTACTTCTTCCACTTCTTATTCTCAGAAAGAAGAAATGCTTCAAAAACAAGTTCGAGACGCCCATGCTGCTCAGAGAGATATTGAGGTGAAACTCGAAGCAGAACAGCAGGTTACGAGAAAATACCGTGATGACGCTGTTCAGCTTCGAGAGAAAGTCAGCTCTCAAGATTTAGAAATTATAAGACTGCAATCTCAGCTACTGAAGGCTGAAAGAGAACGTGATGAAGCTCTTTCTGGTAAAGCTGCAGCCGAAGAATCCCATAAGGCGACCATAGCCACCGTTGACGCGACTCTGTTCGACTTTTATATGCATTGTGTCCTGGGGCGTGGGAGCCTTTCATTTTTGGGACCAGAATATGAAGTCACCTTAGCGGAAGTATGGGAGGCAATCATTGACTTATTTGGTTGTGCCGGATATTCTGAAACAGATCTTCAAGCTACCTACTTAGGTGAGAGCGATCGCGTTGCCCTTGCTAAAGGAAAAGAGCAGCTTATCCGAGTGCGGGCCGAGGCGACGGGAGAGAAGCTTCCTGAGAAAGAAACACCTCCTATTGCTCCTGCTTATACTTCGGCTTTAGCTTACGCGGATATTACTGGCTCTAGTTCTCATTCCACGCCTCCCGCTAAGGTTGACAAAGAAACTGTAACCACCCCTACAGAGGAAGAGGCAATGAAGGACTTCCAAGCTCGGGAATTTGAGATTGATCTCGCTAAACCGGCTTCTCCAGGTAACTTTGACGATTCACGGTCTTCTTTTTTCTCGGAGAATACTGATTTTGATTTCTTTTATTATGCAGCAGTCGTGCCGGAAACTGCACCAATTCTTCCTTCTTCAGCTGTCGTTCCTCCTCCTCCTCAAGTTATACCTCTTCCAGCTTCTCAACCAGGTTCACAGGAAGAACCAATAGCAGCCCTTCAAGGTTTAGACGAACCATCTGCTTCCGAAGAACAGAAGGCAGAAGGTCTGGAAGATAGTGAGAAGACCCCGGAGCGGTCTTTTGACTACGACACAAAGCTTTCTACATTTCTTGCTCCGGGGAGCGAGTCTTCTTCCAAGAAGAAGGGAAAGCGTGCGGTTTCGAAGAAAGGAAAGAAGAGTTCTTCTGCTGCTGGGGATGAAGCAGAGATTGATCCGGCTGAGTCTCTTTCTCCTTCTTCTCCGATACGGCCTATGAAGCTAATTACTAGGCCGGGTAAAAGCTCCAAGGGTGGGAAGAAAGGGAAATGAGTTTGATTTTGTCTTTTCTGCTTTTTGTATTGACCGGGGATTGTGCGGATACCGGTCTCCGCTTCTTTTTGTAACCTGTACAATGTAAAAAATTTCTCATAGTGTTGAAATAAATAGATATTTTTCTTGTACAAATCCTTGTGTATGTAGGAATACATCTGTTTTTCATTTGAAGTGTAGAGTAAACGATTCTTTCTATTTGTACAAACTTTTTGTCTGTGTTTCAAGAACGCATTTACGCCACATCTTTATTACGTGATATTGCAATGAACTTGTGGTATGTCGCTTGTATATTACTTTTATTACTGTAACTGAATTGTATAATGCTGCCCCCATACCACAAGTATATTGTAATATTTCTTGCTTTCACAAGACCGATACTCTTATTTTAGAGAATAACTTTCCACTTTTTCAGGGAAGAATTATTCTGCTTTTTAATAGAGTATATCTTGTCTTTGGAGAAATTTTTATTTTCTTTTTCTTCCTGAAGAACATTTCGACTTCTGGGAATGATCACTTTTATTTGTTTGAAAGTGAATTTTCCTGTTCAATGAAATGAGCTTCTGAAGAAGGTTTTGATTTTATGCCCCAGTAAAGGGTTTATTTTTGGTACTTCAAGCAAGGTGAAGTACGCCTCTGAAGAGGTCTTTTGGTCTCTGAAGAGAAGCAATTTTGGTCTCCGAAGAGAAGCAATTTTGGTCTCCGAAGAGAAGCAGTTTTGCACTTCTACACGGGTGAAATGTGCCTCCGAAAAGGGCTTTTTAGTATTTCATCACTGGTGAAGTGGGTCTTCGAAGAGAAGCATTTTGCACTTCTACACGGGTGAAATGTGCCTCCGAAAAGGGCTTTTGCCTCCGAAGATGGCTTGTGCCTCCGAAGAGGGCTTTTGCCTCCGAAGATGGCTTGTGCCTCCGAAGAGGGCTTGTGCCTCCGAAGAGGGCTTGTGCCTCCGAAGAGGGCTTTTGCCTCCGAAGATGGCTTGTGCCTCCGAAGAGGGCTTGTGCCTCCGAAAAGGGCTTTTGATTGCCTGGATGTTGCTTTCTCATGGTCGGAGGGGTCCACGGGACAGGCGCAAGTTGCTTGATTGGATGTTTGTTTGTACAAACGATCGCAATCAATTAACAAGGTGCCTCTTCGGTGGTCCTACCAATTTTTTGATTGAGTAAAGCACTCCCATTTATTGGCGTGCCTCGTTAGAGGGCTTTGGTTGGTGTGCCAGGAAGGTTGCGTCTTAGGGGCAAGTAGATCCATGGGATGGACACAGGCTGCCTGATCGGATGCATCACAATCAGTTAGCGAGGGTCTTATTCCTTCTACTGAGGAAGGTATCCCTTTAGTTGATCTACCTGCTTTCCTATTGAGAGGCATACCTCCCTTTGGCTGCTTCCATGTTTGCCCGCTCATGTTGTATCATCATCCGCCAATCTGCGATCTTTTATCATCGTTTCCAAGCGCGTCTTCCTTTCTTTTGCAAGTAAATTGCTTTATCCGAAGAAGTAGACTTCACTGTTGAATGACTCCACAGAGTAAACGCAAGTTATTTGGTTGGATGCCTTTTTATATCGACGATCGCAACCAGTTAACGAGGGCTTGACACAGTGGAGCCGTCAACTTTTTATGTGAAGTTCCTCTTGTATGGGATTTGAGTTTGGAATTTTTGTTGCTTGAAATTTGCTTTAATAAATGATTTGTAAGGCTCGCTTAGCTTTGCGATGGGTGAGCTTTGCTTTAATGACCTGCAGTATTAGATCGACATTTTAGCAATACATTTAGAGTATTTACACATCGAAATATAACAGGCATTTTATAATAGAAAACACAGAATGCATAGTTTTTCATTATTGAGTCACGCTGATTTCTCAGCGATTTACAATGCAGAAGTTACACATCCATCATTATCTTTACAAATTCAAGCAATGCTGTTAAGTAAAAATGAATGCTAGTTATTGTTGTTTCAGAATCTCCAAGCTGGATTTCCATTTGTGCTCGATTCATAGCTTTTGGATTTTTATGCCAGAGAAAGTGAGAGATGCCCCAGCCGCAGTTTTGTGGGTAATTAGTAGTCATCCCAACTTCTGCTTGCTGGGTATGGTCCCCCTGTGATAGCATTAATGACAAGCTTTTCTGAATCTTGCACTACAGTGTTGTTGTGAGAATCGGATTGATGGGTAGGGTGTTGTTGATCCCGAGTGGATGAGGTTGGATCGACTCCGCTTCTCTTAACGTATTGTTGGAGTTTACCTTGTTCCAGCAATTCTTCAATCACTTTCTTTAACTGGCGACATTGGTCAGTGTCATGGCCAGGTTGATTGTGAAATTGGCAGAATTTTCCATTACTCTTTGCACCTTTCGTCATCTCAGGCGGCTTAGGATACCGGACAACGTCTTTTGTTGCAAAAAAGATATTTCTTGGTGTATCAGTTAAAGGAGTATAATCCGAAGAATTAAAGCGGCGAGGTTTCTTTTCCTTTCCCTGGTTCTTTCCTCCTTCATTCTCCCTTTTCTGACTTTCAGATTCTCTTTTCTTAGATGGGACACTGTTATTATTAGTTTGGGCAGCAACCACCTTCGACGTCGTAGAAAGGCTTTCAAGGCGAATGAACTCGTCGGCCTTTTTATAAAATTTATCAAGTGAGTTCGGTTCCTTCATCTTTAGCCATATTCCAAATTTACTCGATTTATCAATGGCTCGCATCAAATAAGTCAGGATCATGCGTGGTTCCGCATTTTCTACTTCGGCTAAAGCTATATTGAAACGGCTCAAGAAAGATTTGATTGATTCTCCGGGCGCTTGTTCAAGGTTAGACAGTGACATTATATCCTTAGCTTTTGAAGCATACAATCTGAACTGTTCTTTAAACTTTTGTGTCAAGTCGGAGAACTTATCTACAGACCGAACTGGAAGCTTTGTGAACCAAAGTAAAGCAACACCTTCCAGATATACTGGAAAGTATCGACACTTGATCTCGTCTGATGCTCTTGCACCGGTCATATGCCAATCGTATTTGTATAGGAAATGATTAGGATCACCGGTTCCCCTATAGGCTTGGATAGTAGGAGGTGCGAATTTCCTTGGAAACTCCGCTCTCAGGATCCTTTCAGTAAACGGAGTTCTGCTTGGTGCAAATCCCCAGTCAGCCTCATCTTCTTCCCTTTGCATGCTCTCTTTCATGATGCGACCAACCATTTCAGACAGGTACTCTTTATTATTCAAAGACACCTCCGGGCAAGCACCAGTTCTTCCCTCGGAAGTTTGCCCGGGCATATGTTCATGACAAGTTGGTTGCGGCATAGAACCATCAGCTTGGAAAGGTGGCATTTCAGGAAGGGTGGTTTGATGGTTTTCTGGTTGACGATTTGCCCCGAGTAGGGCAGTTATTCTATCCATCATCAAAGCATTTTGAGTTTCAATTTGTTGGTATAATCCAGAAACTGCGTCATCCAATTCAGCCCTGGTGACTCCAACGGTTGGAGTTGCTTGGTCTGTTGTTGGGGAAGCGGAAGTCCCTTCGTGAGCATTTCCGGATCTGATAGGTCTACCTCATCTTCCAGGAGCCATTATTTCGGATATGGTTTTTAAGAGAGGTTCTTTTTATGAATCTTTGCGAAGCAATGGTGGATGATCGCCTGAGTTGGGTTCTCAGTGAAAGCACCAAAATGTTAACGTTAAAATATGAACGATAACACCCAGTGTGTGTAATAAGATCGTGAAAGCACCACCCGTGTGACGGGAACAGAAATCAAGCAGGAAAATAGCAGAAATGCAGTAAAAGACAGCAATTTATAGTGGTTCGGCTTGAGATTTAGCCTACATCCACTTTGAATCTCTTTATTATTGAATTTGGTTACAAATCGATACAAATCTCTTCAGGAAATAGTACAATTCGATCACAAGAAACAATCTTGACTACTAGCTCAATCTTCGACGGTGAAAATCGATGAATCCATGTCGGATGTAAGGAATTTCTCTCGAAGCTTGTTGTAGTGTCGCGAATGCTTGAAGGATCCTTGATTGCTGAATGAATGGAGAGTTTGACGGAGTAACAACGCTGTAGAAATGATTTGCCAAAAGTCCTTTTCATGTTGGAAGTGGTGGCCTATTTATAGGAGCAGATTTCTGAGCTCTCGGTTTGGCCAAGTCATGAGTCGTGACCGACTCATGGTGAGTCGTAACTCGTATTCGACTTAAGATGTCTCGTGGGCGCCATATTTGGTCCATCTTGTGGCTCAGTTGGAAGACAAGTGCTAAGTCGTAGTCGACTCATCAGATCAAAGTAGCACAGGCAAGGGCTTTGGATTCCAGCTTGATAGCCTTTAAGTCGTAAGACTGATGAGTCGTAAGACCTCATGAATCGTAAATCTCCATGAGTCGTAAATCTGATGAGTCGTAAGCCTGATGAGTCGTAAGACCTCATGAATCGTAAATCTCCATGAGTCGTAAATCTGATGAGTCGTAAGACTGATGAGTCGTAAGACCTCATGAATCGTAAATCTCCATGAGTCGTAAGACTGATGAGTCGTAAGACCTCATGAATCGTAAATCTCCATGAGTCGTAAATCTGATGAGTCGTAAGACTGATGAGTCGTAAGACCTCATGAGTCGTAAATCTTCTTGACTCGTTGAACCGTCTGGACCATGAGTCGTAGATGGCTTAACCCATTGAGTCGTGTAACTATCTTGAGTCGCGCAACCCTTAAGTCGTAGTAGACTCAACTCGTTGGTCCCTTCACCGTCTAGGTCGTTAGCTTCTTATCTCGTAAGACCATGAGTCGTGCGGGTCTTATCTCGTAAGGCCATGAGTCGAACAGCTCTTATCTCGTAAGACCATGAGTCGTACAGCTCTTATCTCGTAAGACCATGAGTCGTGCGGGTCTTATCTCGTAAGGCCATGAGTCGAACAGCTCTTATCTCGTAAGACCATGAGTCGTACAGCTCTTATCTCGTAAGACCATGAGTCGAAGAAACTTAAGGGTTAACAAAGTTCATCTCAGAATAGTGCTAGGTATGTTGAGGTAGCATCGACTAAAGGTGAAGTTTTAAAAATGTCATTTTTGGGATAGAGAAGTGAAGTTTCTTGGGCATGTAGTTTAGAAGAATGGGTTATCTATAGATCCATCTAAGATTGAAGCTATCAATAATTGGAAAATACCCGAGACTATGACAGAGATTAGAAGTTTCCTATCATTGGTTGGCTATTACCGGAGATTTATTAAAGATTTCTCTTGTATAGAAGCAACGATGAATAAACCAACAAGGAAGGACATAAAGTTGTTTGAACCGATAAATATGAAGAAGCATTTCAAAAAGTATTAACCTGCTTTTGCGCCAAAGCAGATTTAAACTGGACTTAGAAGATGAAAACCAGGATGAAATGACATGAACTTGTAAACAAGATCAAAAGGACTAGAGAATTGAACTCTATAAGGTTGAGTGGAAAATTGGCTAATGAAACAACTCAGCCCGGAGTTGTTTAGGTCGACATCGACCTATTACTTTCCCTCCTTTTTCTTCCCGAACACCATACACCTCTTATACTACTCTGATAACTCATGCTCAAGTGATTTTCCAATAATTTGGACAAGCAATCACAAGGATTAATGAGAAGAAAGCAAAGAAAGTAGCTATTGGAAAGATCGTTAGAATCAACTCATAAATTGATGGAGAAGGACCTAGAACATCTCAAGAAGGAGATAGAAAAGCTAGCGAATGGGCAAAGTTCAAATTTGGCGAGCAAAAATAACTTGACCCTATGTCATTTGAGTCGACATAGAGTTATTCTATTGACTCGTGGGTTTTTTGTTTCACTTGTGCAACTTCAGGCCGCCATCTGGACTTTGGTGCAAGTGGGCAGCTAGACCCGTGCACCTATTTCCCTATAAATACCAGCCCACCTATAACCAAAAGAGGATCTTCTCTAGTTCTCTAGCTTTTTGAATTTGGAACTTCTTCTTCTTTACTCCTTTCCTCTACCTCAAAAACACTCTAAGAACACCATTGTAAATCTGATATCTACTGGATAATGGTCAGATCTGGTATAACTAGTAGTGATCCAAAGAGAGAACAACTAATAACAAAGATCAAAGTGAACATAGACCGGAGATTGCGTAGACCCACTATAAAAATTCTTCTGTCCCCTTTTACTTTTCTACTTTTTCCTTTATTTTTACTAGAACTGGTGCTTTCATCTGATATTTGGGTGTTGATTCATTTTCTAGGTTAATATTTTGGTGCTTTCACTGAGAAAGAACTAGATCTGAAGACTTGAAGCTTGAATATGAGATTCAGAGAAGATGAAGATGCCTAACACTAGATCTAAGATTGGAGGAAGTCAATCAAACCATAGGGCAGCCAGGAGGTGTCCACGAATTCTCATCAATCCATCTACATGACTAGAGAAGAGATAGAGAAAAGGATGAAGGAAATGTGGGATGTGGAAAAGACAAAGGGAAATGAAAAGCTGATAATGACTTCGGGGAACCGAAATGACAAAGGAGGGAGTCGAAATTCTCGTTCTACACTTATCTAACTGAGACCTCGGAGAGGATATACCAAGATACTAAGGGGCATATCCCCTACTGAAGGCCGCTAGAAGAAAACTTATTGATTAGGAGAAAAGATCTGGGATGTTTGCATCTTCCATGAGCTAGAATGACACGAAATGAACGAGTGCCGACACCTCCATGATCTGATAGAGGAAATGGTTCGGAGCAATTAGCTACAGCAGTATGTGAGGAACCAAACTACGGTGGTGCGGCTGAAGCAACCACCATCTACAACGAACGCATCAAGAAATAACCAGGGATCTAGTCCGAGACTCTAAATCTCATGATCGAGGTGGTCAGGAGTCAAGTTCGATTCCCTCGCTTTGCTTTTTATTACTTTGAATAATTAGGATAATAATAACCTTAGAGCGCTAAAACGTGAATGAGGCATAGACTGGTCTCTACGCATATTCTGAGTTAGATGTCTGGGATGACTATTTAGGATAATAATAACCTCAGACTGCGTACATGTGTATGGAACATAGATTGGTCTTTAAGCATGCTCTGAGTTTGATGTTTTGATTGATAATTAGGGTATTTATTTGTTTTCTTTGATTTAAATACTTGACTCTTGAAAAGTCCACTTAAATTTGATGACTTGTATTGATCGCTTTAAGTCCCATTCGGAGAGACAGAACCAGAGTACAAGGTGTAAGTCCCCTCTTCGAAGAGCGAACCGATGGGCTTGTACGATATTGATCGCTTTAAATCCCATCCGGAGAGACAGGACCAGAGTGTAAGGTGAAGGTCCCCTCCCCAGAGAGCGAGTAGATAGGCTTATATGATATTGATCGCTTTAAGTTCCATCCGGAGAGACGGGATCGGAGTGCAGGGTGCAAGATCCCTAGCCAGAGAGCGAGTGGATGAACTTGTACGGCATTGATCGCTTTAAGTCCCGCCCGAAGAGACGAGACATGAGTGCAGGGTGAAAGATCCATTGCCAAAGAGCGAGCCGACAGGCTTGTACAAAAATTAAGTCCCCTCACCAGAGAGAGCAGATGGGCTTACTTGGCCGTTGGTTCCCCTCGCCAGAGAGTGAGCAGATTGGACTCGGTAAGGAATGAAGAGACCAAACTCTAGATTGAGGGATAAGTGATCTAGAGAGAACAAACCCTAGATTGGGCGATAAACAATCTAGAGAGATCAATCCCTAGATTGGATGATCAATAGTTCGGTGAGACCAAGCCCCGGAGTAGATATGGATTTGATAAAAGAATTTGAACGTCTTGTCATTAGGATAAAACAGATATATTTTGGATGAACATGGGACGATTTTGATATGTGATGCAATAACTAGGAATGAAATCGAAATGATTATGATGTATGACAAACATTTAAGCAAGGCTGGAGACTTTAGCTGTAGTAGGTTTGGAACGACCTTTGATTTGCAAGTGAATCCAAAGGAACCGGACGATTCGCCAAGATTGGGGTCAATGAATAGCCAGAGAGCTCAACCATCGGAGACTAATTTTTTGAACTTAATCTTGAGCAAAGTATATCTTACAATCTTAAGGCATGCTTTGTGGGGGCAAGTGTTAACCCACTTTTGAGCCAAAGTAGATTTCAACTGGACTTAGAAGATCAAAACCAGGATGAAATGATTCACGAACTTGGAAACAAGATCGAAAGGACTATAGAATTGAACTCTAGAAGTTTGAGTGGAAAATTGACTAAGAAAACACTCGGCCCCGAGTTGTTTTTGTCGGCAATGACCTATTCCTCCCCATCTTTTTGCTTCCTGAACACCATACAACTTTTGTGCTACTCTGATAACTCGTGTTCAAGTGATTTTCCAATAATTTGGATAAGCAATCCCAAGGATTAACGAGAAGAAAGAAAAGGAAGCCACCACCAAAAAGATCGTTAGAATCAGCTTAAATTCGATGGAGAAGGACTTGGAACAACTTAAGAAGGAGATAGAAAAGATTGTGAATGGGCGAAGTTCAAGTTGGGAAAGCAAAAATAACTCGGCCTCAAGTCATTTGCCATGGCACTGAGTTATTCAATTGTCTCGTGGGTCTTCTGTTTCACTTGTGCAACTTCGGGACACCATTTGGACTTCAATGCAAGCAGGTTTCTAGACCTGTACACCTGTTTCCCTATAAATACCAGTCTATCTACAACCAAAAGATGATCTTCTCCTGTAACGACCTGGATTTTTCAACATTTTAATCATGAATTTAACGGAGATTTTCAAATAAAATTTATTTTTAACAATAAAAATATGGCAATGAAAACTAGATATTTGAAATGCATCCATTGAAATGAGTCCGCCGAAATATATTTTACGTCAAATTCGTTCGAAACTCGACCAACAAAATTTTTTAGTGTGAATTATCAAAATTTAAAGTATGAATATTTTTACATAGAAATGATCTAGAAAATTTTCTGATTAAAATGTCAAAGTCCGTTCCGTCAAAGTCCGTTCCGTCAAATTCCGACCTTTGTAGCTCCGTTTATCAAGTGTTGCCGTTGTCATTCAATTTCGAAGCGGTAACAGCGACGATAGATCAAATTTTGCTACGAGTGTCTTAGCACAAATTTGATTACATCGTTGGAATCATCTCGTCGCGCCGGTCTTCGTGGTATATTAATTTTCATATTTTGGCTTCCGTTGTGAAATGCTAGATGGTCGAGATAATGGTTCATAACTGTGCCCTGGAGTCATAATTACGTATATCTTTACACAGCCAACGTTATATTCTTTTCAGCCCAGGTTTCATTCTTTTCAGCCTGCACAGAGCTTGCCTGTGTAGCCATGCATAATTAAATGCCACATTTAATGCTCTATTCCATCTGTGTATATATGCGCCATTCCCCTGCTCTGTTCATGGCTCTACATCCCTTAGCTATCTTGTGTTAGAGAAAAAAAAAGTATATAACCAAGTATTTGCAATTAGTACAACTTGCTTCCTCCCCACTTGCCAACACACCTCCTCTTTCCCCACAGCCACCACCGCACGTTCACTATCCTCTGCTTCAACTCACCCACTACCCAGCCGCACTCACCAGCCAAACACCCGCACGACTCTCCCAGCACTCGAGCACAACCCAGCAGGCTCCCCGCTGTCCCTTGCACCATCGCACGGCCTCTTTCCCTCAACCGAGCTCCGGCACCACCCATTAACTCCTGTCCCACACCCGACTCCAACGTCCCATCCACTGCCCACCTAACCGAAGCCGCCGCTGTCCCTCCGCCTTACCACTTGCCCAAACACGTCCAGGCGAAACCAACTCCGCCACTTGCCTCCTCCCTAATGACCCAGCCGCACCACTTTCCCAAACACCCGACTCCAATGCCGGCCTGCCACCCACCACCTGCACCCGAGCCTCCTCACAACTGAACCACCTCCTCTTTCCCACCTTTGTGCATGCGGGTGTGATATATATTAAAAAAACATCAAGCAAAGTGTTGTCGTGAGAAAAAAAAAAGAAGGCGAGAAGCAACCGTCACCTTCTCGCTCTAGTACGTGTGCACATATCTGTTTTGCTGTATCGTCGTGTCTGTTCCCATTTTGCTAATCTGTGGAAGGTTAGCGTAAAACTCACGACCTATATATATGGTTGCAAGTTGATTTAGTTTATTTTATATTAGAAAAAAAACTCATTTTTCATACACAGAACACGTTTTTCCTTTGGTGTGCATGCTCACATTTTCATGCCTTGCTTTTCCGCTACCATTTACACAGCAAGTTATGTGTTGCTATTGTCAAATTCTCGGCAAAATCTTTATGTGTGTTCATGCGTAAGTGTATGTGCATTCTTGAGTGTGTGGATGCATGGCCATGCGTAAGTTGGCATGGAGAAGCGTCGTGATTCTTGGAGACGTGAGTGAGGGAACAAATGAACTGCATGCGTTGGTACGTAGAAAAATAAAATATTAAGAGCATCTCCAACAGTTTGGAGTGCGAAAATTCGATTTTCCGCACTCCAAAATGTTGGAGCCCTCATTTCTAAAACAGAAATGAGGGCAGGCGCCTGTTGAACAGGCGCCTGGGCATCAGGCGCCTGTTCAACAGGCGCCCGTGATTAATAAAAATCGGACGCCTGTTGAACAGGCGCCTGATGCAAGGCGCCTGTTGAAGTTGCAACAGGCGCCTGTTGAACAGGCACCTGTTTAACATGCGCCTTACTCCATCGTGTTTTCCCAGCCCGAAGGCCTCTCTTTCCGCACTATCACAAATACTCGTACTCTGTTGGAGAAGAAATCGGGTGTGGATTCGAGAAAATGTGAGCTGTTGGAGATGCTCTAAGAAGAGGAGATGAAGAGTTGTACAACGCATGCATGCATTCGGGCTTGGGAAAGAATTAAGGTAGGCTGTTGGGCTATGGGGTGAGGTATGAATTAGTCACATTAATTTAATTATTTAAGCGGTTTAAATACTTTAAATTTTAGACAGTGCTAGGCTGGGCCAGCGTATTTGAGATGGGTAGAATGTGATGTATTTGGTTACGTTATTTTTAAGTTTAAAATAAAATAAGGATGTTGTTCTGTTTTTGGTTACCAGTTTGTACATGGTAGGTGGGCTTCGAACTGTGAAGTTGAGGTAGGTGAAACATAATAGTATTTATAGTATTAGTTAGTAATTAATTTAGTTGTTTAAATATTTAGACTTTGAAAACGTATAACTTGCCCATAAGAAGTCCGTTTAACCCACGATTTTTGGTGTTAGATTTGTATTGACGAATAGAACACACCAGTGTAAAGTATTGACACATTTAACAAAGTTAATTTAGCGGTAAATTAAAAGAGCATTGGATTTAATTACGGTTAACATAATTAAATAAATATACTTCATTAGTGGCATTTATTCAACGGAATAAAATCTCGTTTCACTATTATATTTATTTATTGATTATAACGATGTGTTCATAATTACTGTTGTTGTTGATTAATTGTTTGGTTGTTTGATTTGTGCTCGACCAGTTTATGAGCAATTACCCTTTTTATTTAGCATGGATTGAGTAGGGAATAGATTTTAAATTAACATCTTGTAGTTTATTTCCCAATTTAACTATAAGGTGTTTAGCAATATTATGGGTTCATTTAATTATGATAATTAATTATAATAATTTTTATTTGAATAAGATTGTTTTGAAATGGGATTTTCACAAAGGAACATAGTTTGAAAGGTTAATTGAAAGACGGTATTTACAAATGAAATGTTGGAAAGTAAAGGATATTTTATCTTTTAAATAACATGGTTCTCTAAAATGAAATCTAGAACTTGGTCGAAGAGATATTTTCGCAAATGGGTATATTACCAAATAAGTTTAATATGAATTCATAAATTGAAATGTGAAAACTGAATCCAAACTTGAATTTGATTGCTCATACGAAGTCGATGCAACAAGTTTAGCCTCTTAAATTACTGTACCTATATTATGTGATTTGAATTTACTTACATAAGAATATATAGTCCTGACTCGAGTGTATTGTCTTTCCAATACACTTGGGTCAGACCGAGTTTTTTAATAACCGAAGACGGTTATTCTTGAAGATGAAGATGGAGATTGGAAGACCGTACTTACTACTATTATTCTGCTGCACTATATTGACATGTTCAATTAAATGTATAACTCTGATAATATTGAAATGGAATCAAATGCATATTGATAGACAGCTTTGTAATTATGTTATTATTATACTTTACCCTTCCGCAGTGATATTCTATATATTACTTTCTTTCTCTTCACCTTTTCTTTTAAACCCTTGATAATTCATCTTTTTGAACGATTCCGGTCTGGCATACGTGGTTAAATATCGACTTGAACTGACCAAAAAGGCGGTCGTTACATCTTCAGTTCTCCAACTTTTGGATCTGGAACTCCTTCTTCTTCTTCTTCTTCACTCATATGATATACCTCAGAAACACTCTAGGAAGATCCTTGTAAATCTGAGATCCACTAGATAGTGGTCAAATCTGATATAACTAGTTGTAATCCAGAGAGAGAACAACTAGTAAAAAAAGATCAAAGTGGATGTAGGCCGGAGATTACGCCTAACCACTATAAATATTCTTGTGTCTCCTTTTATTTTTTTGCATTTTCCTTTATTTTTACTAGAACTATGCTTTCATCTAATATTTGGGCATTAATCTATTTTCTGCGTTAACAGAAGGTAAAGCATTTGTTGACTAATGCACCTATGTTAGTTATTGCAGATAGGAATCAAGTTTTGGTGGTGTACACCGATGCATGTGGATCTGGGTTTGGAACTGTATTGATGCATAGAGGTAGGTTATTTTCTTTCCCAATTTAACTATAAGGTGTTTAGCAATATTATGGGTTCATTTAATTATGATAATTAATTATAATAATTTTGATTTGAATAAGATTGTTTTGAAATGGGATTTTCACAAAGGAACATAGTTTGAAAGGTTAATTGAAAGACGGTATTTACAAATGAAATGTTGGAAAGTAAAGGATATTTTATCTTTTAAATAACATGGTTCTCTAAAATGAAATCTAGAACTTGGTCGAAGAGATATTTTTGCAAATGGGTATATTACCAAATAAGTTTAATATGAATTCATAAATTGAAATGTGAAAACTGAATCCAAACTTGAATTTGATTGCTCATACGAAGTCGATGCAACAAGTTTAGCCTCTTAAATTACTGTACCTATATTATGTGATTTGAATTTACTTACATAAGAATATATAGTCCTGACTCGAGTGTATTGTCTTTCCAATACACTTGGGTCAGACCGAGTTTTTTAATAACCGAAGACGGTTATTCTTGAAGATGAAGATGGAGATTGGAAGACCGTACTTACTACTATTATTCTGCTGCACTATATTGACATGTTCAATTAAATGTATAACTCTGATAATATTGAAATGGAATCAAATGCATATTGATAGACAGCTTTGTAATTATGTTATTATTATACTTTACCCTTCCGCAGTGATATTCTATATATTACTTTCTTTCTCTTCTCCTTTTCTTTTAAACCCTTGATAATTCATCTTTTTGAACGATTCCGGTCTGGCATACGTGGTTAAATATCGACTTGAACTGACTAAAAAGGCGGTCGTTACATCTTCAGTTCTCCAACTTTTGGATCTGGAACTCCTTCTTCTTCTTCTTCTTCACTCATATGATATACCTCAGAAACACTCTAGGAAGACCCTTGTAAATCTGAGATCCACTAGATAGTGGTCAAATCTGATATAACTAGTTGTAATCCAGAGAGAGAACAACTAGTAAAAAAAGATCAAAGTGGATGTAGGCCGGAGATTACGCCTAACCACTATAAATATTCTTGTGTCTCCTTTTATTTTTTTGCATTTTCCTTTATTTTTACTAGAACTATGCTTTCATCTAATATTTGGGCATTAATCTATTTTCTGCGTTAACAGAAGGTAAAGCATTTGTTGACTAATGCACCTATGTTAGTTATTGCAGATAGGAATCAAGTTTTGGTGGTGTACACCGATGCATGTGGATCTGGGTTTGGAACTGTATTGATGCATAGAGGTAGGTTATTTTCTTTGCTTCTCGACAGCTTCGACCACATGAAGTAAGATATCCTACTCATCATTTATAGTTAGCGCTAGTGATCTTTGCACCGAAGGTCTGAAGATACTATCTGTTTGGAGAACGATTCAAGTTATTATGGATCATAAATGCTTGAAGTACTTATTATCTCAAAAGGAGTTGAATATTGGAAAAAGTTTGGAGTTCTTAGCATCGTATAACTTTAGGATTTAGTATACGTCAGGGAAATGAAATAAAGCAGTTGATGCAATTAGTTGAAAACATCAAAATGTAGTATCGGCAATGTCGTCTGAATGCAACGATTTAGAGGCGTTAGCTTCATGTGAAGTTAGAATCAGGTCAGTGACCAGTTCTAGTCAGAATACCGCAATGATTTCTTGCCTAAAAGTTCAGTTGGTATTGATTGAAAAAGTTGCAACAAAGCAAAAGGATGACCAATATAGCGGATCAAATTAAGAGACTAGAAGTGGGAAGTGAGATTGATGATTTTAAAGATTTTGTACTTTGCTAAAGAGGATAATTGAGAAAGAAGTTATGATTATGTGTTCCAGATGTGGACAATATGAGAAGGGAAGTCCTTATAGAATGTCATCAATCAAAAAATTACTATCCATTTGATGTACCATGATATAAAGAGGAGATTCTTCGAGGATGGTATGAAGAAAGATGTGGGCTTATAGGTAAAGTAGTGTATGAATTGCCAACAAGTTAAAAACCGAGCATCAAAAGCCAAGCTGATTACTTCAACCTTTGGAAGTGCGACTATGGAAATGGAATTCTATATCTGTGGATTTTATAGATGGTTGCGAAGACCTAATAAGCGAAATGAAAGCATCTGGGTCATGGTTGATAGGTTGACCAAGAGTGCACATTTTATCGTTGTTGACTCGACAAGGAAAACACCTAGTTTGGTAAGTTAATCATGAAGAATGTTGTGAAACTTCATGGTATACTGAGTAGCATTGTAAGTGATAAGGATTCTTTGTTCACTAGTAAGTTTTGAAAAAGCTTACAAAACGAATTGGTTACAGAGCCGAAGAAGAGTACCGCTTATCATCCACAAACTAATTAATAAATGGAAAGGATTATCAAGGTACTCGAAGATTTATATAGAGTTTGCGTACTAGATATTGGAGGATCGTGGGAAGACTATTTTCACTTAGTCGAGTTTTCGTGTAATAATAGTTATCAGACTGGTAGATGAATGGGGCCTTTCGAAACAATACAGATGACCATGCAAATTGCCTGCGTGTTAGTTGGAGATAGGTGATAGACTGATAATTGGCCCGGATATATTGAAATAAGCGACTAAAAAGATTGAATTAATCCAAGAAAGAATGAAGGAAGCCAAATCAAGGCATATAAGCTATGTAGATAAAAGGCGTAAGGACCTAGAATTCTTGGTTGGAGACTAGGTTTTTGTGAAATAATCACCGATAAAGGGTGTTATATGATTTGGAAAGTCAAAAAGTTAGCACCAAGATATGTTAGTAGTTTCTTATCATAGAGAGAATTGGAAAACTCGCTAATTGTATCGAGTTACCGAGTTGTTTGGTAGGAGTCCATAAAGTTTTTTGACGTATCTCATCTAAGGAAGTACGTGCATGATCCAGAGACTACTATGGAGCAAACGGTTTCACAAGACTTTGTAGTAGGGCCTGATATGACCATCATTAGATGACGTATTCGTATAGTCGATAAAGGTATGAAGAGATTATGACAGTCAAGTTAGTGAAGGTCCAGTGGAGTGATGATGAATGAGAGTATTTAGGAGACAGAGGATAAGATTAGGGAGGTGTATCCCGATCAACTTTTGATTGTGTGATCTATATTGTTATATAGACTATTGACTAGTAGTTATGACTAGTATTGTTGCTTTTATGTGCTTATAGCACATGTTTGTATGGTTGCTATGATGCCCTTCCCCAAGACCCACATTAATAGAGAATATCACAAAGTAATATTGTCGGCTCGTGCAGAGAATAGGGCTGTTTATGAGCGACCATCCATGAATTTAACTTTAAGCGAGCATCAATACGTCGATTAATATGCTATGTATTTCATTAATTTAATGGAATCGACGTAAACGATTCAGGCTTAAAGCAAAACTACGATGGATATAATAAAATCCAGAACAACATATAATAAATACAGATCATAGAATCACAGATCAGACATAGCGGAATATGAATACATACAAGTCTGAACCGACCCAAAATAGATACATGATGTAGAATACACATATACAAAGTGCTACATCTCCAAATATGAATATGTACACAAAAGAGTCTAGCTCGACATAAGATACAGCATAACATCACATATGTACATGGATGACAAAAGTAACCACTAGCTAACAGATAGGACATCCACTCTAAAGCATCAAGCTAGAGTACCTGAAACATCTCGGTCTGACCCGAGTATTATAAAAATAATAAATGGGTCAGTCTAGACTACGATAAATGAGTTGGCAAAAATGAATGACAGATAAAATGAACTAGATCTCAAATATAGTCATATATCGACAAATATCAAACATGCATCAATAAATTCAAATCACCAAATACTAAAACTCAAGATAGCTTATTAAAAGCAAAAATCCACGAAATATTTGGTGATAATTCAAACAACATCAAATCCAGAAATCTCACAAACAGAAATCTAGAAATTTCACAAAAAGTGGGAAGGCGCCAAACTCCAAGATTGGTGAAATAAATTAACCTACATGCTTGTAACTCCAAGATAGACGTATAAGTCTACAAACATCAAGATAGGTATGAGACCTATAAACATCAGGATAGGAATAAGTCCTATAATCTCCGAAATAGGTACAAGACCTATAAACATCAAGATAGGTACGAGACCTATAAACATCAAGATAGGAACAAGTCATATAAGCATCAAGATAGGTACAAGACCTATAAACTCCAAGATAGGAACAAGTCCTATAAACTCCAAAGGCGAGTCATAAACTTGTCGATAAAAGTGTTAAATACTTTCATATAGCAACTGCATAGATAACGACCACGTGTCCTAACCACACGGGTTTACCCAAACATTTACTATACAATTGTAAACTCCACTTGTGTGTGGCAATGGTTTGGTCGAGCAAGTCTAAGAATTAACCGATAAAACAAATGCGAGCATTCCATACCACTCGTTTTATTTAACCGTTTAAATCAATTCCTTGTTCAATCGATGTCGTGCAATTTTTATAAAATTCTTCACTTTAAAATTATTTTTGGTAAAACAAGATTTATAGCAGAAATATATATATATATATATATATAAGTACACTTTTCAAATCATTGCTCCGAATCATTTTTAAAACCATTCTCAAAGAGAATAACAGTATATATATATATATTCTAAAACTATTTATATAGAAATTAGATTTGTACTTAAAAAGATTTTCATAAAATGGTTTGATTTAGAAATCGGCCTTTTATAAATTCGATTTGAAAACATGCATCAAAAGTGTGTCTTACTCCCAAGATCCACAGAACAACTCTATTGTAATAAACATCAAAATGAATTCATTGGTTCACAATCAAAATCTGGAAATGTCAATGAAAATGATATGAAATGCAACATCAAAATCAAGTAATCAATTTTAGGGAATCAACTGGGAAAACAGGTGGCGAACGGGTTGATCGAAGAACACTAGAACACAACTTGGGAGTCAACTCGAGGCTGCGACCAGTGCACCAGTAGGGCATACCAGTCCACCAGTTGCCTCGCCTAGGCTGGCTCCCAGGTGATTCTAATGGCTCTCTGACGATCAGATCCCGCTCATTTCTTCTTTGTTGCTTCTCTAATGATCTGGAGTACTGAATTAGCAAACATACAAGCATATATACATGTATAATTGAATGAAAATTATGATTTCGTAAGTGTGTTTTCACCAAATAGAGAATCCAATTCAAATAGACAAAGGATTCATCAATATATTGAGATCATATATACTAGAGATTCAACAAAATTCATATAACAGTAGCAAATATTCATCTTAGACCACTAATTGTGAGATAAACTCGCCTAAACAAACCCGAAATGGAAGATATTAGCTTAGAACCACCTATGTCTTCCTATTTCAACTTCAACCTAGGCTGTGATCAATGATTGGATAGAAATGATCAAAATTAAAATTGAATTAAATCCCTAATTAGATGCATAGAAAGGTAGAAGAGATTACCTCTTATCAATATACACTAGGATTGAACAAAATCCCTTTGATTTCAATCTTTAATTTAGAAATTTAGGAACTAGGGTATTTGGAGTTAGAGTTTTTTTATTTAAATGGTTTCGGTGTTAAAATGAGAATCAGAAACAATACACATACGTTCTCATTTCTTATTTCTCTAGTTTGGGCTAAATGGGTTAATATGTAGATCTATTATTAGCCAAGTGTTACTAATTTTCCTAAAACAAAAGCGTTGCTAATTTGTGTTGTTTCATTTTAACACTTTATAAACACTAGTTTGATTTAATCAATGTTATAATTTAACTGATATTGATTTCTACAAATTTTCTAAAATAAATAACCTATCAAAATCTATTTTTTTTACCAATATTGAAATATTTTATCAAATTAAATACAAATTTTTAAAATGAAAAGTCATTTTCCGTATCTTTAATAAAATAAACCATTAATTGAGAAATCATATTTCAAACAATGAAATTATTTCCATACAATTTATTTATTCATTTTCTCCTGTTACGAATTAGAAGAGGGAAAACAAAACTTTTATTTCATTCAAATCTTCTTAGCAACTACAAGCGATACAAGGTAATATATATATATATATATATGTGAACTGACGGCCCACAAACTAAAGCCCAAACTAAAAGACGAAAGCCCAAAAGAAATAACCAGAAAAGAAAAACAAGAATAACATGCAAACAAACGAAATACAAAGAAAAGAAAACTACAATCAACAAGCTACTCGCAACACCCCTCCTCAAGTTGGTGCATGTAAATTTATCATGCACAACTTTCCTCTCAAATACTCCATTTTCTTTCCATCAATCGCCTTTATAAACATATCAGCAGCTTGCTCCTCTGTTCTAACATGCTTAGCACACACCAGACCTTGCTGCATCTTCTCCCTAACAAAGTGGCAATCCACTTCAATATGTTTAGTCCTCTGGTGAAAGACTGGATTCGATGCAATATAAACAGCAGCTTGACTATCACAAACTAAAGCAATTGGTTTCTGAACTTCAAAACCAATCTCAGACATCAAGTGATCAACCCACATTATTTCACATACCCCCTTTACCATAGCTCCGTATTCAGACTCAGCACTTGATCGTGCCACAACATTTTGTTTCTTACTTCTCCATGATATGAGATTTCCTCCTACAAACACACAATAACCTGTCGTAGATTTCCTGTCCACTCTGGAGCCAGCCCAGTCAGCATCAGTAAAACACTCTACCTCTGTATGACCATGATTCAAATACATAAGGCCATATCCAACAGTTCCTTTTAAATACCCTAATATTTGTTCAACTGCTCTCCATTGATGTATAGTTGGTGCATTCATATACTGACTCACTATGCTAATAGCATAAGCCAAATCAGGTCTGGTAACAGAGAGATAGTTTAACTTTCCAACTAATCTCCTATACCTTTCAGGCTCATTGAACACTTCTCCTTTCACTGACAAATCAATATTTGGTATCATTGGAATTTTGCATGGCTTCACTCTAAGTTTTCCAGTTTCATTTAATAGATCCAAAATGTACTTTCTATGAGATAAGAACATTCCCTCCTTATTTCTAATGACTTCAACACCCAGAAATTATCTCAATTCCCCTAATTCTTTAGTATGAAAATGTTTATGAATAAATTGTTTTAGGGAAATGATTCCTGCTTCATCACTTCCTGTAATCACAATATCATCAACATAAACGATCAAAAGAATAATACCTGCATCAGACTTCTTGTAGAATACTGAATGATCAAATTTGCTCTTGATAATGCCAAATGACTCCACAACATTGCTAAATTTCCAAACCATGCCCTTAGACTCTGTTTTAATCCATACAAAGTCTTGTTCAGCTTACACACCAACTCATCTTCAACTTTAATCTCGAATCCAGGAGGTTGAAACATATACATTTCTTCTTGTAAGTCACCATGTAAGAACGCATTTTTAATATCTAGTTGATGCAGTCTCCAGTTGTACCTAGTTGCCAAAGAGATGAACAATCTAATTGAAGTTAGCTTAGCCACTGGAGAAAATGTTTCTAAATAATCTACTCCATATATTTGTGCATAGCCCTTTGCCACAAGTCTGGCTTTATATCTTGCAATAGTCCCATCTGGATTAACCTTAACTGAGTAAACACATTTACACCCAATGGCTTTCTTATCTTGAGGTAATTTGACCAAATCCCATGTTTTGTTTGCTTTCAAAGCATTCATCTCTTCTACCATAGCATCATGCCATCTACTATCAGACAAAGCTTTAGTAATATTCTTTGGTATGGTTACACTATCAATAGATTTGATAAGTAAACATGTTTGAGATGGTAAATGATCATATGCCACATATGATGCTATAGGATAGGTACATTGTCTCCTGCCTTTCCTCAAAGCAATGGGAAGATTTAATTCTGGATCAATAGCAGGAACCGGTTCATGGACTGGAATTTCTGATTGAATAACATCTACTTCTTCTTGTATATTGTCATTCACAGTATATATAAGAAAATCATCCTCCTGAAGAGTATTTCTGATGAATTCTACGATGCTTGAAAATAAGGTATGTCTTCATGAAATGTTACATCAATATACACAAGAAACTTTCCAAGACTTGGACAATAACATCTATAGCCTTTTTGAACACGTGAGTATCCCACAAATATACACTTAACAGACTTAGGATCAAGTTTGGATAGATTTGGCCTGACATCTCTTGCAAAATAAGTACATCCAAATAAACTTGGCTTAACTGGATACAATGATTTATCTGGAAAGAAAAGTTTATATGGTATCTCACCATTTAACACTGTTGATGGCATTCTATTTATAAGAAAACACACAGTTGACACAGCATCAGCCCAAAAATACTTTGGCATGTTTGTTTGAAACATTAAGGCTCTTGCTGTTTCCAGTAGATGCCTATTTTTACGTTCTGCAACACCATTTTGAGAAGGAGTATCTACACATGAAGTCTCATGAATTATACCCTTATCACTCATAAACTATTGAAATAATTCAGATGTATACTCCTTAGCATTATCACTTCTAAGTGTTTTAATCACAGTATTAAACTGATTTTCGATTTCAGCACAAAATTTACAGAAGATAGAATATAATTCAGATCTATTTTTCATAAGAAACAGCCATGTTGTGCGTGTATAATTATCTACGAATGTAACAAAGTATCTAAAACCAGGTTTAGAAATGATAGCAGATGGTCCCCATATATCAGAATGAACAAGCTCAAATATAGAATTACTTCTTCTATTTATTCTTGGATTTGAAAACAATCTATGATGTTTAGCATATTGACATGACTCACAATCTAGAACTTGTAGAGACTTATATTTAGGACATAATCTTTTGAAATTAAGTAAAGATGGATGACCCAACTGACAATGAACCTTGAGAGATTCATCATTACTTATACAGGCAGCAGCAATAGATTGATCTTCCTCCAAAATATATAATCCATTTTGCTCATGACCCTTACCAATAATCTTCATGTCCTTTAGTTCCTGGAATACACAATGGTTGGGGTAAAAGGATATGCAACAATTCATCTTTCTGGTTAGCTGACTGACTGATAACAAATTAAAAGCTAACTTTGGAGTATGTAAAACTGAGGTCAATGACAATTGTGAAGTAAGATTAACACATCCAGATCCATTTGTATTTGCCACTGTCATGTGATCTGTTGCCCCTGAATCAATTATCCACTTGTTAGATGCAGCCACTGTTGATACAGAGTTCGATGCATTCTTCAGCCCTTCTTTGTATTCAGTAAACTTCATATATTCCTCTGCATTGACTAACACAGAATCATCTTCAGTCTTCTTTACAACATTCGCAGTCTGATTTGGTGAAGTTTGCCATTTATTATTATCATATGACCCACTATTTCCACTGTTTTGTCTTTGTTTAGCATGTTTCCAGCAATTTTGATATCTATGTCTAGTCTTTTTACAATAAGAACAAGAGATTGGAGAATTCATAACTCTATTTTCAGATCTAAACGTTTCACCAGAATTTCTTTAGCTAATAAGAGCACTATTGTTAGATGTAATAGGAGTTTGATTACTTGAATTATCATATCTCAAAATTCGACTAAATACTTCTTGTAAAGATGTAACATCAGATCCAGACAACACTTGTGCTTTGGCAGATTCAAATTCAGATGGAAGACCTCCAAGAAAACTCATAATGGCCATTTGCTCCCTTTGTTGTTGTTGAATTTTCACATCCGAACTAATAGGCAATAGCAGATTAAACTCTTCATAAATCTTTTTGAAATTCATGAAATAACTCATTAATGTCTGATCCTGCTTCTCTACCCGATAAAATGACTTACATATATCATACATTCTGTTTAGATTTCCTTTTCCAGAATACAGAAATTCCAAATAGTGAATATTAGGCTCAGGTCCCTAGTAAGTTTCAAAATACACAAAAACCCCAGTAAAAAAAAGTGTGTAAATTAGGTCCCTAAAAGTAAGTTACTAAGTAATTGCATATAGTTATGCAATTTTTTTGGTGAATAATTGTGGAATTTTCCGCAACTTTTTGAAAAAATTGCGTAAATTTCCGCAATTTTTTGGGTGAATAATTGCGGAATTTTCCGCAATTTTTTGGATGAATAATTACGGAATTTTCCGCAATTTTTTGATATAATTGCATAAATGTCTGCAATTATTCACTGAATAATTGCACAAGTGTAAGTCATTATTCAGTAACTTAATTCTAGGGACCTAATTTACAAACTTTATTTTACTGGGGTTTTTGTGTATTTTGAAACTTATTAGGGACCTGTGCCAAACTGTCCCTTCCAAATAATCCATCAGCTCTTTCACAAACTTACAGTGATTAATCAAGCTAATAATACTACTGTCAATAGTATTTCTAATTTGAAGAAATAACCTGGCATCATCTCTAAGCCATACCTGATCTTCTTTGACAGCTGAATCTTCTGCTGGTGGATCTTTACGAAGATGATCATCCTTATCAATACTTCGAAGATAGATTCGAATAGTATTGCTCCAATCAAAATAATTTGATTCCCCCAATTTATGCTCAGTGATTTTCGACATCACTGGCATAACATCCATGATCGACTTGCTTTCTGCCATATAGAGAATCGATCAGGAAATAAGATGAAAAATCAAAGCGAGAAATCAATTTGGATCGAGTTGCACTGATACCATGTTACGAATTAGAAGAGGGAAAACAAAACTTTTATTTCATTCAAATCTTCTTAGCAACTACAAGCGATACATGGTAATATATATATATATGTGAACTGACAGCCCACAAACTAAAGCCCAAACTAAAAGACGAAAGCCTAAAAGAAATAACCAGAAAAGAAAAACAAGAATAACATGCAAACAAACGAAATACAAAGGAAAGAAAACTACAAACAACAAGCTACTCGCAACATCTCCAAATGGTTCTTATATTATTAAATATAAGAATTTAACTACAAATAGAAAATACAATAAATTCTCAATTTATTCTCATTCCAAGTCCCTTTTAAATTTGGAAACACAATACTCATAAATTCCCAAATTTATTCAATTAATTAATTAAAATTAATTAAATCATATTTTAAATTTTAATTTTAGGTAATCTCGACCAGGGTTGTTACAGTTGATGTGCTTGTTGTTTTCGTACTGTAATTTTGAAGACAAAATGCTTTAAGGTAGGGAGTTTGTAACACCTCTAATTTGTATAGCACATAATTTGAATATTTAATTATGGTATAGTTAAATGGGAAGTTGGAAATGTAGAATTTTTAAATTAATTAATTTGAGTTAGCCTTAACAAATATAACAAAGAGAATGGTTTAAAGAAATAAGATTTAATAAATATAAGCATAGATAGGAAGTGGAGGAAGAGCAAATAATATAGTATAAACTGCTGTCTCCTTTATTCATTTTTGTTTCATTCTCAAAACAAAACAAAGAGAACAAGGCCGGCCATCATTATCAACTAAGAAGAAGGAAAATTTAAGAGGAAAAAGTGGTTAAAGCAGATTACATCTTTTCAACAAGATTAAAAGGTGAATAATAATTCCTTCTCTTCATGTTGCTTGTGTAGTAGGCCTATCAATGGATACCCAAAAAATATGAAATTTGTCTGCATCTACATCCAAAAGGCAGATAAATATCTGATATCCAAAAAAACGAATAAGGATTTGGATACGAAGGTATCCGCGTCCAAAAGTTATCCATCGGGTTTTTTTTCAAGATTATAGTTAATATTTTTTATTTTAGTATGATGAAAGACATGTGTTTATTTTTTATTAAGTAAATAGTTTGTATTATATGAATTTAATGCATATTAATTGCTTAAAACTATCTATTGCTATCATTTGTTTATTTTTCATACTTTATAATCAATAGGATTGAAAAAATTATGCTAACTAAATATTTTCTATTTATATTTCTTGATTTATCAATCGTTAGAGGATTAGATAGTTATCTGATATCCGTCCATATCCATGGATGTGGATGTCTGATATCCGAAAATGATCTCGGATGTGAATGCAGATATGGCACTATCCATATCCCAAAGTATTTGTTTACAGGCCTAATTTTTTGCGTTTGGTTCGAATCTTGAGTAGATCTGAATTTTCCTTATTGAATATAAAGCATATGGATTGAACCATGATGTAAATGGGTTTATGGAAATTATTATGATATCTATGAAATTTTCCAAGAGAATTTTGATGTGAAAAAAATAAAGATTTTGATCTTCAAATGTTCTAAAATTTCAATATGATGTTTGAAATATTATTTTTGAGATTGGTTTTAAATTCCATAATTTTAGGAATTATTATGAATTTTCTAAGGAGAAAAGGGTTAATTTTGGAATTTAATTATTTAAAATATGAGAGTTAATTATTTTGATCCAAAATTTCAATATGTTGTTAAGAAAATAATTATTGATTTTTGAGAATTTTCATGGTTTTTTCCAGGATGATTATAATTTAATGTAAATTATTTCAAGGAAAAGGGCTTGTCTACAACATCTAACATATAATTCGAGGAAAATATATATATTGGAAAATAAAAGGAAAATTTTCCACTTTGAAGTTCTACAAGAATTCTGAAAAGGTTTTGTTGGCCAATGAGATTTTGACAAATAATGTTGGTTTGGTGAAAAGTTCATACTTTTAAAGGCAAAGAATCAGTTTTGCAAAAAATTACAAAAATGCCATTTAAACCTTTAATAACCATCATTTTCACCACTGGATAGCTATAAGTTTTCAGGCCACGATATATGTTGCTTTAGCCTTGTTTCTCAACTCATGATGCCTATCTATTCTATCAAGCCACGATGACTTTGCTTTATTAACTCATGAAGCTTTGTTTTCCAACTCACGAAAGCTTTGTTTTTTCAACTCAAGATAACATTCTTTTATCAACATGCGAAGGCATAACTTTATCGACTCACAAAAGCTTTATTTTACCAACTCATGATGATTGTATTTTTAGGGCACAATGACTATAATTATATGAAGGCATGATGGCTACGTTTTGTTAAGGCACGATGGCTACAGTGGAGTTAACAGTCAAAAGCTATGTTTATATCAACCTATGACAGTTATATATTAACTTTCAAAAGCTATATTTTGATATGCGATAGATTTATGCTTGGTCAGCATGTGATAGCTAATTATGTTTTATCAATGTGGGATGGTTTATATTGGTTGATATGTGATAGCTATATATATATATATATATATATATATATTTTAAGATGTGAAGGCTATGAGTTTTGGCTTATGATGGCTTATGTTTTAACATGCGAAAACATGAAATTTATCAAGGCACGATAACATATGATTTTGAAAGAGATTTTATAATATTGGAAGGTTTTTTACTCTATATTGGGCTAAGTTTTGTTTAAACAAAAAACATGATTTTATTATGTATTTTCAAAGAAAAGAAAGAATGTTTTAGCCCATTTTGAAGAGTTCTCAATGAAGGAAATCATTACATTGAATAATTAACTTTTTATGTATACACTGGCTGTCACAGGGAACATAAATTTGGAAAATAATTGATGTGTTATATGTTCGACTTTATACTTTGATCGGTTATTATTACATATGATAAATGGTTAACACGTTCACTATGTGTTAAAAGTTATCAACCAACATTTTGACCTTGGGGATTTAGGAACTGATGAGTAGTTAGAGTTATTCTAATAGTGGGTATGGTGAGACTTAAGCTCCAAAGTGGATAGAATTGCATCTAGGAGATCAGGAAGATCAATTTGTGTTAGGATGCCCTGGACTGATTAAAAGACACGAATTAATCTATTTTAAACCAGGTTTTGGATGGAGACTAGGGTAGGGTCACGCCCTATCCTCCAACCATTAAGCCCCCGATTGGTCAGGTTCACGATTCCAATGCATAGGGCTTCGCCTACAACACCCTCGAGATTTAACGAAAAAATTTAATAATAAATTTAAATTTAAATAGAATAAGAGGAAAAATGAAATTTTCACAAACGTTCAAATTTGGCTCTGAAACTTGCATCATTGCATTTGTAGCGACTTTCTAGAACATTTTCGTATATAACATTTTGAAATCGGAGTTAGTACAGAGAAATTACGGACGTTTGAAAATTTGAATACAAAATAAATTAAAAATAAAAACTTTCCTAATAAAACATTGTCATCAGTCGACATCCTAGGGTGTGTCGATCGACATAAAGCGGTCGACTAGTTTGCCCTAACGGTCGACCATTGACCTATAATTTTAAAGACTTAAGCGACGATCGGACGGAGATGATTGAACTAAATATTTTTCTTCCATGCCAAGTTTCTGATATGCATCTATGATGAGAGCGAAATTCTCTAGGGCCAATCTAACGCTCTGTGTCAATCTCTAACCCTTAACCTAACCCTAATTTCATTAGAAAATTTACAGCATACTAAAACTCTGCCAAAATTTCTTCTCTCCACTTATAAAATATCTTTCAAAAACAAATTAAAAACAAGTAAGAGAGCACTAGTAAATTGGATCAAGGAGGGGGCAAGCTAATGGGTAACGATTCTCAGATGGAGTTTAGAGTTAGGGCTTGGATCCATGGTGAGTGGGAATAAGTTTAATAAGTTGATTATTTACAGTTAATTTTAACCTATTCTATCTAATGTAGGATGTTAGTAATCAAACTGTAAGCCAAATTATTTACCTAAAATTTGAATTAGAAATTGAAACTGGTATAAATTGGCTAATATCATTTTTACCTAAGCTAAACCTCTTTCAGTTATTGAATAGAAATCCTAAAAATTGGTTAAATAAGTATAATTAAACTAGTATAAATTTATGAATTTGATATCTATAAAAAGTAGATAAAAATTGCAAAGAATGGTTAACATAAGTCATTGTCTAGAGTTTAGTGTGTAACTACAGAATTTACCAGATTAATAAATAATAATTAAAAATCAAAAATCCTAAAATTTACACTACCACTGGTCGATCGTTCAACCTGAGCGATCAACCGCAAGCGATCGACCAATAAGGTGTAGCGGTCGACCGGTTGATGACTGAAATGTGTAGACTGAACCTTGGCTAAGGTCCAGGTTGGAACTAAAACTATTAATTATATGTATAACCATATTGTATACATATGTGTGGATGTTAGAAATGTTAGGGATGCTAGTTCATATGAGATGCTGCTAGGACGTTGCTGGGTTAGTTAAATGTACTTTAGCTAATGGGGGTCGATTATTCGACAGGAGCAATTCTATCGTATATGGAACTCACAGGAGGTTTTACGATGGACACGCAACACTGATTGACACCTGATGAAGTATGTGGGCCCAGCATAACGAGACTCCTCGGTATTCACGATTCTTACGTGGTGTGATACTATGTTGTTGATGGATCTCAACACATGTAATAAGAGGCTCATACTACGATCGAGAGGCGAACACGGATGCAAAAGATAAGACACACCGATGAGTCATCATTGCAGATTCCTCCTCGATGTGTAGTTGGGTTATGTGTAGTCGTAGTTGTGTGAAATTTATTCTCATGCGGTAATTGTATGGAAACTTATGTTGAGTAGCTCTAATAGCGGTGTTTCTACATCGAGTAGCTCTAGTAGCAGTGTTCCTATATTGAGTAGCTCAAGTAGTGGTGTTTCCATTTTGAGTAGTTGTAGGAACAGTGGCCGATCATTATTTATCAAGCTTCGATTTATAGGTCGATCCTTGTAGAAGCCTGCACAATTTATTCGTGTAGGTGTGTTAAATAATGACCCTCAAGTAAAGCATCCCAGGAATACACGAACACTTGTAGGAAACCCTAAGTCATATAGTGTAGAATTAAAGTCAGCTGTACATGATCATCATATATTAAACATTAACTCATTCACCAGACTTTTGTCTGACCAACCCTTTTTCCTTTCTTTCCTCACCATAGGAGGACACAACAGTAGGTGATTTGGCCCGATTTCAGTATGTGGAGAGGTGAGCTCATCACAAGAGTTGCTTATCCTTTATTTACTCTCTATGTAATCGTCTATGTATCAGTACTTAGTATTTCTTTTATCAGACTATGAGCGGCATTTGTATGCACTCTTTATTTGACTACGTACTATTTTTCTGAGAGTGTGTTTTTTTAAGATATTTTCCGAGATGGATATTTTCTATATTTATATTTTGTTCCATTCGTTATGAGTTCTGAAAGTGTAGTATATCCTAAATCAGGCATATTTATTTTAGTCTCTGTAATATTGTAAAAACCCAATAGCTCGTACTTCTTGGCACTGAAGTAGGTCTAAAAGTCACCCAAGACTTTCGATTGGTATATCGAGGGATGCATGTTTTCACATTTGGTATCGGAGCATAGGTTCAAATCTCTAAGGGATTAGGAGCATATTGAGAGAGCATGCTTTAAAAGTTCTTAAAAAGAAATTGGTTTTTCGAAAAGGTTTTCAAAATGTTTTCCAAAAAGTTTTCCAAAATTTTTATATATCGTAATCTCTCTTCATCATGCCAATGTTATATCTTATTCGTGCCTATACTATCTGTGGAAAGTTGCTAATAAAATTCTAAAAAATCACACATAGGAGATAAGTGATCTGTAGGTCCATGCTCAGGTGATGTTGTCGAGATTTCGAGCGTGGACACCCTGATTTGTTTCCGTCAGTATCTAGAGGCGAGGGGACAAGCTGAGCTTAATCGCACTTGAGGACCCACGGAGAAAGCGACAAGTGCAGTTCCTGCCCACCCACATAACATAGATTTTTCTAAGTTATGTAAGTATTTCACTAACCTTGCAGGAAAGTCGCATATGGGGACAGAGTCATATATAGATTCAAGGACATGGATTCGTACTTATGAGAGGATCTTTGGTTGATGGGTCTTGCTAATGAGATGAGGAGACATTTAACTATTTAGTAGTTATAGGGTGAGTATCTTAGTTGGTGGGAGGTGATTGAGGCAGAGACTGAGGGAGGAGAGATCACTTAGCATGAGTTTCAAAGACGCTTTGAGATGAAGTTTCTTTCTAGACCCGAGGAAGGAGTATAGTTAGAGAAGTTTATTCACTTGAAGCAAGGAGACATGTCAGTAATGTGTATATAAACTAATTCAATGAACTGGCTACATTTAGGATGGGACTGATCTATACCCCATAGAAAAAGGCTTTGAAGTTTGCCAAAGGGCCAAGCCAAGCTCTTTAAGGTTTAGCTCTAAGTCATATTCCTATAAGTGCTACATATGAGGGTTTAGTGGAGATGGCCTTGTTGAATACCATCTCTAAGGAGGAAGCCAAGGAAGAAACCAAGAAGACTGGAGGAAAAGCGCAGTAGCAGAATCGACGCAAGGAAGAATTTGGACCAAAGAGATAGATCAAAAAATAGGATATGCATTATAGGAAGTGTGGAAAGAGGGGACATTTCGCAAACGAGTGCAGGATAGAGGATTCAAAGTGAAAGTGTTATAATTGTTATCAGTTTGGGCATATAAAGCAGGAGTGTCCAGCACCTAAGAAGACCACTACCCAAGTGGTCCCAACCTATACACCAGATGTAGTACCTAGCTCGAGTACGCCACTATTTGCAGATAATGGGAAGAAGGTTGTAACAACCCTGGTTTTAGCGATTACATAAGAATATTAAATTATAACGGAGGTTATAATTTAATAGTGTTAATTAATAATAAATAGAGGATTTTTATTGTTTATGGGGAATAAACAATATAATTGAGAACAAAATAAGAAAAATAAAGTTTGGGAACTTTATTAAAATGGTTTGAGATAATAAAATGAGTGAAATGTGTTTTATTTAGAGTTAATGCAATAATTTTGTAAATTATTGCTATTTACTTATTTTAATGATTTTTAAAAGAAATAATTAATTTTAAGATGAGATATATTTAAAATAACGATGGAATTGATTTTAAAAATATAATTTTAGCGTTTAATTATATTTGAAATGGGTTATAAAATTTTATTACACAAAAATGTGATTTTGGGTAATTTATAATGTTAATTACAACGAGATTTGTAATTAAAAATGTAAAATTGTTATTTATTTTAAATATAGAGAAATATGTTAATAAAATGCTTTAAAAATATAAACAATATTTTATTTGTGTGTAAAAATATTTTATTATCATGAGATTATAGTTTCACAATTTTTAGAAAGGAGAAATTTGAAATATGGTAGATTGCATTTGTTAACGTTCATTGTTAACATATAAAAAGAGTTTAAGTAATTAACATTAAGCTAATCTCTTTTCATTATTGGATCTTGGCCTATTAATTAGCTCTAACTAGCCTCTAACTAAGAAATGAGAAATAAGAAAGAAATAACCAGTACGTACTCCATTCTCCTTCTTCTTAAAGTTTCCAGAAAATGAAAGCAATGGCTGAACCTTTCCTCCTTCAAATCTAAGCAAGAATTTATCAAAATGACATGAAATTTTGTACTTTTAAAATGGAAATTCAAGAGCTAACTTCAGGTAATCGATTTCTAAAACCATTCTCCTCATCAAAATCTGTTTTACAGTGAAAATTTGTTGATTTGCTTTTCCTTTTGTTTGCATGCATCTGTTACTAGTTTCTACAGGTTTCTTTGGTATGTTCTTGAGAGAAAGTTGCAATCTTTGGCTCCAAATCGTTGTGTAATCATCTATGGCAGCAAGGTGAGTATATAAACACACAAAATCTAGCTACTGAGAAGTGTTTTAGACATAAGTTACTCGTTTCATATCCGATTTAGGTCAAATTTCTTTTGCTGGAAACTAGATTCAATTAGGAATAATTTCTCTTCCGGTTACATTTTGATATTTTACCATTTGATTGACCTGAAACATATTTGAAAACAGAAGTATAGTTCTGTCTTCGACAGAATTCCCTGAGTTTGAATCTGATATTGTTTAAGCTATATCTTTTTGTTTTTGATCGGAATTTGATAATTTTTAATGTTCGAAAAAGCACAAATCATGTACTACAACTTTCATGTGTTGAGTTTTCTGTAATTTTGAGGTTAGCTATATCAAAATCGAATTTTTTTACTGCTATCCCGAGAGTAAAACCAATATTTGCTCTGTGTTTGGAACTGAAACGAAATTGGCCATAACTTCTTCGTTTCTTAACCAAATTTGTTAATTTTTAATGTTCAGGAAATCTCAAATCATGTACAACTTTTGTGTATTGATTTTTCTGTAATTTTGAGGTTAGCTATGTCAAAATTGAATTTTTTACTGCTATCCCGAGAGTAAAACCAATATTTGCTCTATGTTTGAAACTGAAACGAAATTGGCCATAACTTCTTCGTTTCTTAACCGAATTTGATAATTTTGGATGTTTTGGAAAGCATAGATCATGTGCTACAAGTTTCATTCTTTATGTTTTCTGGAATTTTTAAAGTTTGCTTGGTCAAAATTATGGTTGTATGTTGCTGTCCTGAGAGCAAGATGACAGCAACAAACAATCATTGAACTTAGAATTGTATTAGCTCGTTTTTACTCTTATTCTCTTTCGATTTTGATGATGTTTTGAGATATTTTGAGAGCAATGATGCCTATCAATAGGCTAGCCAAGTTTTGATGAATTTGAAATTCAAATTTGAATTGAATTTGAATTGAATTTGAATGACAGTTTTGAGTGATTTCTTTGATTTCGAGCACAGATTTTTCCAAACAATTTCGAAATAATATCTAAAATAAATTGGCATTTAAAATAATTATTATGTAATATTTTTAAATTATTTTAAGCTACAAAATCTATTTATTCTCTATAATAAGGGAATTTTCAAATATCGTCTTCAAAATTGATTTCGTAAAATGGTTTTAAAAGCTTATTTTCTTAAATAAATTATTTTATATATAAAATGCACATTTTTGCACTATTCGAGCGAATAAGAAGGAGAATTAAACGGTTTGGTAAAACACGTGGTATGGGACACGTGCGTTTATCTTATCGGTTAATTCTTGACTTGTCTGTTTGATCGTTTTGATCTTCGGGTCGAGTTTACCGATGAGATGAGGTAAACTTTTTACTGCTTTGAGTGTGAAATTTACTGGCGATTAGTAAACCGTTTAGTGCGAACATGTGGTATGGGACGCACGTTAACACTATTCGGGTTCCTATTTGAAAGTTTGTGACACATTTGCTATTGCGGCATGCCAGTAGTGGACCTTCGGTTCATTGCCATTGCGGCATATTTGTCTTCGAGACGTTTGCCATTGCGGCGTATTTGCCATTGCAGTGCATTTGCCATTGCAGCGTATTTGTCATTGTGACGTTTTACCTTCGGGCGAGGTACCTATTTTAGATAACAGTACTTGGCAAGGTTTCGGCCACATGCACGTGCAAATACTTTTGAGACGGTTTCATTGACTATTTTCCCCAGCGAATCGCCCTTTTCGGAATTGGTCCTTTGAACCATTCGATATATATTTGTGGCGATTACCTTTCGGGAATTTGAACTCTTGGAAGTTCTATTTTTGAGATCTGAATTGCCTACACTGGTGTTATGAAATTTTCCTTTTGGCGTTTACTTGAGATTTTATTCTCCTCTTTGGAGATATATTTGCCTTATGGCATATTTGAGATGAGATCTTTTTATGCAGTTTTGGGTTTGCCAAGATGGCGGGTTTAGGTTTTTCCCTAAACCATATTTGATGTTTTATGAATGTCGATGATATGAGGCACTTGTGTTTGATTTGAGTATTGAGTTTGAGTTACCTCTTTCGAGGTATTTGGTCACTTAAGTAGCATTTGTTACTTAAGTGTTGAGCTTATGAGTTTATCGATTCATTCTTCTCTTTCGAGAAGAAGTATCTTCATGACTATTCTATATCATATTATCGATATTGACTGATTTGTGTAGCTAGACTGACCCATGTATTTATACTCGGGTCAGACCGAGTTGTTTCAGGTATCATCTATTGGACTTAGCTTGAAGTTGATGTTGGATATCAGCTCTTCTTTCTCTTGAGTAATTTTTGTTCTTCTGCATACTCTGATGTATTTATATTTGATTTGATGTATATGGTGTGGTCGAGTACCACCTATATTGTATTCATATTGTATTGTACTAAACATGTATGAGTGTATATGTATATATATGATGTTGATTACTGTTATGTGATGTGCTTTACATTTAGTTATTGTATTTTGTTCTGATAGATCCGTTAGCCACCTATAGTTTTGGATTAAGCATTTACTAGGTATGTTGATCCACTTGAGATAGAAAAGAAAAATTATATTGCATTTAACGACGTATTCAGTAGATGTTAAAGATAAAATTATAGATGGTCGCCCTTAACCAGCCCTATTCTCCGCTTTAGTAGACGGAATTACTCGTTAATTCTCTTTACTAAGGTGGGTCTCAAGGTGGGGCGTTACAGCATGGTATCAGAGCTGTGGTCAGAACAAAGTAGAATAAACATAGAACAATATGTATATCACGATACATCGAAGTACAATACGAGTGAATAATTGTCCTTTATTCGAGCTTGTTTTCGAATCGTGCTTTGATTCTTTTTCGAGTTTTGGGATATGTTGAGATGGAATATGTCTAGGAATATATATTGTATTCCATAGTATTCCATAATTGAGTTTGATGTTATCTTATCTTATGAATAGTCTTATTTGGGATTATTCTATTCTTATTTTTGTCAATGCGAGTGAGTTCGTATCGATGAAGCTTATTGATTCCTTTGAGTATTCTTGTTGTGTTCCTTTGAGAGTTGTGAATCATATTGAGGAGATCAACAACGATTGGCTCATTATGAGCATTATGAGATTTCTATTTGGTGTTTCTTTTGTGAGTATTTGTTTGTTACTCACAATCTTGAGATGCATTTGATTTGAGATGGATTGAGTTATTCGATATTAAGTCCAATCCTTTGTTTTATAGGATCCTATTGTATATTTAGGTTTCCTATTTTGATTGGTTTATCATTTCTATCACTTTGGAATTTTAATGATGATTCCGAAGTTTCTAAATTCACTCTTGAGTATAGAGATATTGATGATATATCTCGAATTCCAATCAAGGTGACTTTGTTGAGTTTTGATGAGTCTGTTTGGGTTTGATATCCAATCGGGCAATCGAGTGTTGAATTAACCTTATTCATGGCTTTTAGCCTTCGGCTATCCTTCCACGAGGACATCCACTAAGGAATGAGGTGAGTTTCTAGATTGTTCGAGTTTGATTGAGTTTATTGTTTAGTTTCTTTGAGTTATCCTTTTCGGATACTAAATCGGTGTTATCCTTTGTAGCATTACTCTGTTTGAGGTAATTATTTGTTGTTTGTGTTCTTCTTCTCCTTCGAGAAGAATAACTTGCTTATCTTGTGTCTTGATGATTTCCGAGAGTGGCTCCTCATCTTGTAGGAGTTGACGAACACTCCATCTCCTTCTGTTGATTTTGTGAATCGAGTATTCTAGGAATATCTCGATGCATTCTCTTAATGTTCTTTGGTTTGATTTTTTGAAGCTATATATATATATATGAGTTTTAAAAAGAGAAATTGGAGTTTTGAGATATTTTAAAAATCAAAGAATGTTTTGAGAATATATTTATATGAGTAGTATTCTTTTATAGAAATAATTTGAGAGTGTTGGGTTATCCATCGAGTAGTTAAGAATTCTGGTCGATACGCCTGATCAACGTTATCGATAGGAATCTCCTAAATGCTATGATGAGGCAATCAGACATGATGATTTGTGTTTTAAAGATTGAAATTTTGAAAATAATATTTTGAGATTAAATATTAGATTTATTTTTGAATGATTATTACAGCCATTGATTTTAGAGATGAGTAATAGAGTGGCAAGGCAGTTTTGATCGTTTGGTCAACTCTGCAGCCAACATATATATTTATTTATTAGAGACTCAATGGCGAGGCAATGTCATTTATTTATTTTTAAATTATAAAGATGAGAATATAAATGAGATTAATTTTGAGCTGTGCTTTATTGAAAGTATATTTTGAAATTTTAGAATCTATATTATATACATTGGATCTTTTAAGGGAAGAGTATAATAAGACAATTTGAAGATTGTTTTAAAAACTATTTAAGTGGTTTAATAGAAGAGTAAAGAGAATTTAAACCCTTAATTTATTTTGAGGAATATTATTATGGATTTACAAAATTCTTTGGAAAATAATTTTGAAGCAAGAGAAGAAATTTGAATTTTAACTTTGAGTTTTAAATTACTTACTAAGTAATATAGTAAATAGTTTGAGAAATTTTCAAATGTCGAAAATTGAGATTTAAAAATTTAAAAGACGTTGAGATTTAAAATTCTAAATATCTTGGATTAAAAGATAATTCGAGCTTATATCCTTGTTCTTGAGTATATTCTATCTTTGAGCTATTATCAACGACGTGTATTTTTCACGGTCGTTCGAGTTTGGTGGCCTTGTAAGAAGCCATCTTGTGATTTATCTATCTTGTCTATTGTGTCTACCTTGTCGTGAGGATGTTCTTTCCGTATATTTATGCGGAAAATCTTATTGATGATCTTCTTTATTGCTCAGAGTTCGGGTTTGAGTGAGTTTGATCCCGACTCTATTCGTAGAGTTTTGTGAAATCAATCATTTTTGATTGATTAATTGTTGAGCATCTTATTGAGTTTTGATTAGAAGACGGGATATCTTCGAAATTCTTTCGAGTTACTTTGAAAATTCGATGGTTTGCTAATCACTATATTAGCATTTGGATGGCCATTTGGATTAACCAAGTGAGTTTTTCCTTGTTTCTCTCTACCATTCTATGTTGAGAGTATGAATGGTTTGAATTTCGAGCTTGTCTGTTATCCTTTGTCGATTGAATTTTTGTGTTGTTTATGGCTCTTTTTCTAGAAAATTGCGGGGACGCAATTTTTGTAAGGGGGGAGTCTGTAACAGTCCTGGTTTTAGCGATTACCTAAGAATATTAAATTATAATGGAGGTTATAATTTAATATTGTTAATTAATAATAAATAGAGGATTTTTATTGTTTATTGGGAATAAACAATATAATTGAGAATAAAATAAGAAAAATAAAGTTTGGAAACTTTATTAAGATGCTTTGAGATAATAAAATGAGTGAAATGTGTTTTATTTAGATTTAATGCAATAATTTTGTAAATTATTGATATTTACTTCTTTTAATGATTTTTAAAAGAAATAATTAATTTTAAGATGAGATATATTTAAAATAATGATGGAATTGATTTTAAAAATATAATTTTTGTGTTTAATTATATTTGAAATGGGTTATAAAATTTTATTACACAAAAATGTGATTTTTGTGTAATTTATAATGTTAATTACAATGAGATTTGTAACTAAAAATGTAAAATTGTTATTTATTTAAATATAGAGAAATATGTTAATAAAATGCTTTAAAAATATAAATAATATTTTATTTGCGTGTAAAAACATTTTATTATCATGAGATTATAGTTTCACAATTTTTAGAAAAGAGAAATTTGAAATATGTTAGATTACATTTGTTAACATTCATTGTAAACATATAAAAAGAGTTTAAGTAATTAACATTAAGCTAATCTCTTTTCATTATTGGATCTTGGCCCAATAATTAGCTCTAACTAACCTATAACTAAGAAATGAGAAATAAGAAAGAATGAACCTATACGTACTCCATTCTCCTTCTTCTCAAAGTTTCCAGAAAATGAAAACAATGGCTGAACCTTTCCTCCTTCAAATCTAAGGAAGAATTTATCAAAATGAAATGAAAATTTATACATTTAAAATGGAAATTCAAGAGCTAACTTCAAGTAATCGATTTCAAAAACCATTCTCCTCATCAAAATCTGTTTTACAGCGAAAATTTGTTGATTTGCTTCTCTCTTTGTTTGCATGCATTTGTTACTAGTTTCTACAGGTTTCTTTGCTTTGTTTTTGAGAGAAAGTTGCAATCTTTGGCTCCAAATCGTTGTGTAATCATCTATGGCAGCAAGGTGAGTATATAAACTCACAAAATCTAGCTACTAAGAAGTGTTTTAGCCATAAGTTACTCGTTTCTTATCCGATTTAGGTCAAAATTCTTTTGCTGGAAACTAGATTCAATAAGGAATAATTTTTCTTCAGGTTACATTCCGATATTTTACAATTTGTTTGACCTGAAATAGATTTGAAAACAGAAGTATAGTTCTGTCTTTGACAGAATTCTCTGAGTTTGAATCTGATATTGTTTGAGCTATATCTTTCTCGTTTTTGATCGGAATTTGATAATTTTCAATCTTCCAAAAAGCACAAATCATGTACTACAACTTTTGTGTGTTGAGTTTTCTGTAATTTTGAGGTTAGCTATATCAAAAATGAATTTTTTTTACGGCTACCCCGAGAGCAAAACCAATATTTGCTCTTTGTTTGGAACTGAAACGAAATTGGCCAACACATCTTCGTTTCTTAAGCGAATTTGTTAATTTTTAATGTTCCGGAAAGAAAAAATCATGTACTACAACTTTCTTGTATTGAGTTTTCTGTAATTTTGAGGTTAGCTATATCAAAATCGAATTTTTTTACTGCTATTCCGAGAGCAAAACCAATATTTGCTCTTTGTTTGAAACTGAAACGAAATTGGCCATAACTTCTTCGTTTCTTAAACGAATTTGTTAATTTTAAATGTTCCAAAAAGCACAAATCATGTGCTACAGCTTTTATGTATTGAGCTTTCTGTAATTTTGAGATTAGCTATGTCAAAATCGAATTTTTTTACTTCTATTCCGAGAGCAAAACCAATATTTGCTTTGTGTTTGAAACTGAAACAAAATTGGCCATAACTTCTTCGTTTCTTAACTGAATTTTTAATTTTTAATGTTCGAGAAAGCACAAATCATGTACTACAACTTTCGTGTATTGAGTTTTCTGTAACTTTTAGGTTAGCTATGTCAAAATCGAATTTTTTACTGCTATCCCGAGAGCAAAACCAATATTTGCTCTATGTTTGAAACTGAAACGAAATTGGCCATAACTTCTTCGTTGCTCAACCGAAATTCATAATTTTGGTTGTTCCGGAAAGCTTAGATCATGTTCTATAAGTTTCATTATTTATTTTTTCTAAAATTTTAAAGTTTGCTTGGTCGAAATTATGGTTGTATGTTGCTGTCCTGAGAGCAAGATGACAGCAACAAATAATCGTTGAACTTAGAATTTTATTAGCTCGTTTTTACTCTTATTCTCTTTCGGTTTTGATGATGTTTTGAGATGTTTTGAGAGTGATGATGCCTATCATTAGGCTAGCCAAGTTTTGATGAATTTGAAATTCAAATTTGAATTGAATTTGAATGACAGTTTTGAGTGATTTCTTTGATTTCGAGCATAGATTTTTCCAAACAATTTCGAAATAATATTTAAAATAAATTAGCATTTAAAATAATTATTATGTAATATTTTTAAATTATTTTAAGCTACAAAATCTATTTATTCTCTATAATAAGGAAATTTTCAAATATCGTCTTCAGAATTGATTTTGGAAAATGGTTTTAAAAGCTTGTTTTCTCAAATAAATTATTTTATATATAAAATACATATTTTTGCACAATTCGAGCGAATAAGATGGAAAGTTAAACGGTTTGGTAAAACATGTGGTATGGGACACATGCGTTTATCTTATCGGTTAATTCCTAACTTGTTTGTTTGATCGTTTTGACCTTCGGGTCGAGTTTACCGATGAGATGAGGTAAACTTTTTACGGCTTTGAGTGTGAAATTTAGTCGCGATTAGTAAACCGTTTAGTGCGAACGTGCGGTATGAGACGCATGTTAACACTATTCGGGTTCCTATTCGAAAGTTTGTGACACATTTGCCATTGCGGCGTGCCAGTACTGGATCTTCGGGTCATTGCCATTGCGGCGTATTTGTCTTCGAGACGTTTGCCATTGCGGTGCGTTTGCATTGCGGCATATTTGTCATTTTGACGTTTTGCCTTTGGGCGAGGTACCTATTTGAGATAACAGTACTTGGCAAGGTTTCGGCCACATGCACGTGCAAATACTTTTTAGATGGTTTCTTTAACTATTTTCCTTAGTGTATTGCCCTTTTCGGAATTGGTCCTTTGAACCATTCGACATATATTTGTGGTGATTACCTTTCGGTAATTTGAACTCCTGGAAGTTCTATTTTTGAGATTTGAATTGCCTACACTGGTGTTATGAGATTTTCCTTTTGGCGTTTACTTGAGATTGTATTCTCCTCTTTGGAGATATATTTGCCTTATGGCATGTTTGAGATAAGATCTTTTTATGCACGTTTTGGGTTTGCCAAGATGGCGGGTTTAGGTTTTTCCCTAAACCATATTTGATGTTTTATGAATGCCGATGATATGAGGCACTTGTGTTTGATTTGATTATTGAGTTTGAGTTACCTCTTTCGAGGTATTTGGTCACTTAAGTAGTGTTTGTTACTTAAGTGTTGAGCTTATGTGTGACGACCCGATTTTTCATTCCCAAAAAATCGAACCATCAGGGTTAAAAGAAGAAGGAGGTAGAAGAAAGAAAACAACACAACAGAATCTTACATCGTAGTGGAATAAAATATAATAGATAATAACTAATCTTTACAGAAAAGAAACTATATCTGTTTATACATACATCATCAGGATACAACATCGGAGTACAATACAATCAACATCACAATTCAGGACAGTTATAATAACTTGTCCCACATACAGAATACACAACATACACACCACAGTGGAATATACATCATATACGAGGGATACGTCTCGCCATCCAGCTCGTCTCCTGAGCTCCACAGCATCTTATCCTGTATACTATAATACTCGGTCTGACCCGAGCATTATAATAAAATAACACCCGAGTCAGTCTGGAAAACCAGCATGAGAAAACACACTCAATTGGATTATTAAAGTTTTCCAAACCCTTTGAAATCAAAAGCATCTCGTAAGACCACGCCATAAATAAACATGTTGAGTTTTTACCTTACGATAGCCAAAACACTTTATATCAAATCTGTCTGATATTATAATAGTATCTATAGAAAGTAAAATAGAATCTAGCTGAAATGCTTGCATCTCACGTTCCAGCAATAGTTGGGCACAATCAAAACCGTAAAGGAACGTAGGGAGAATGGATTTCCAACTAATGACTAGGCACTGCGGTACCACCTATCACAGTACCTGGTCTAGATCAGCATACCAAGGATTACGCCCAATTCCCTACAACACAAGACCGGAACTACCCCTTACTGGATAATTCCGAGTAAGATCACCCCACGGTTGGGATCAGCAACCGCACCATTAAGCCGAATAAAAAGGAACATCTAGACAGGGATGACCTCACCCTAATGGGTGCTACCCACTTAGCCTTGCTGCATAACCCCTGATTTTTAGTCATTCCCGGTTGATGAGGCTTGAGGCTGAGCGTTACGTTTTTAGAACATATCACTTAGAATGCTCATCGTCCACCTGACGATGTTCTGAATGCATTCATCCATACAAGTCTGTTCCGGGTTCAAACGAAACCGAAGGCACTATTCCTACTACATCCATTTTGGAGTCACCCTCTGGATTAGTAGCGACTAGCCCTTGCACTTCACTGTACCATCTTCAACTCCAAACTCGTCTTCCCCATGACAATGTACAAACCAGATCGAAGTGGTTTTCGGAAAATAAATCCCGATCCCTGTCTCTTCAAAACGATCAGCACATTGGCCAATATTGATAGTCGGTTATTTAACTATCAATTAACATCCACAAAACATCCAACAAACATAAATAATTTTACAAATTATTTATTTACCTCACAAATATCTTCGCAAGATATATTTCCATTTTCAACCCTTTTGAAAATAGTTTCAAAAACCACCTTTTTCTCACATCTTTAAAAATAAATCACTATTTATTTTTAAAACTAATTTACCCATTCCTTTAATTAATTCCCACCGTGAATTTATTCTTCCAAATATCCACTGATATATTATTTCACCTTTATAAACCCAGTTTATAAATTTCTTAGCCCCATCTTCCTTTAAAATTTCAATTTCCAAACGCATAAATCAATTTTCAAGTTGATCTCCAATTTACTTCACTTTGAAATAAATTCCTTTACTTACTCCATTTATCTCAAAATCCATTAACTTTAGCTTTTCTTTCTTTATTATGATTTAAAATCTTTTAAACTGAAAATATCAATTACAGGTTTTCCAAAATCCTTCTTTATCCATTTAAATAAATTCAAACTTTGAATTTTAAAAATAAATTCTTTATTCCCTTAAATAAAATCACTTAGGTTTAAAAATTTAATATTTCCCCTTTTATTCAGAATCTCCTTTCCCATACCCGGAATTTATTTATTTGAAATTAAAAATCACTTTTATTCTTTTCCAATTCATTCTTAAATTTATTTAAATTCTCTATAATTATTTACTTAAAAATTTACCCTTTTATTTCTTTCCAAAAATCCAATCTATATATTTTGGTAACATAGTATACCCAAATATATTCAATCAAACCATAGCATCCATCATCTCCAATTATCAATAAAATTCATCACAAAATATCAAATAATCATATCACAGAATTATTAGAACAATCTAAATAATTTTGAGGAATCCAGTTGGATCCCTCCAACCTGTTTCCCTATATCCACAAATGTTAGCACAATATAAAATACCAATTCCACTTCGAGGTGGAATATCACGGTATATGGGTTTATAAAATATCATCTGCTATTATGCGGCGCATAGGGTCTCATCCGCTATATAATGCGGAAAATCAATCACTCCAATAAATATATATATACTACTATATAGTATATCACATCCAATCAATTCAATCATGTAACCAAATATTTAAATTTAACCACTTAAATTTATATTAAACCCAGATGAGTGAGATTTACTCACCTTTGACTATGCATGCAATCCATTTAAATCTCGATTCGGTCTCTTTACGATTCAAGACCTTGTATAACATCATATGATTTTATTAATATTCTAACAAATCGAACAAGTAATTTAATTTAAACTATTTTTTTTTCTTTTAAACTAATAATTTAAATTTAAACCAATTTTCTTTTTCTTTTTTTATAAATTGTTTTAAGTAATTAAAATAATTAAATAAGCTAATAAAACAAGTAAATCACCTTAATACATTAATTTAAAATTAAACTGGTAAGTTTAACATGTGAATGTGCATATTTATTTTTTTTATTTTTGAAAACACGTATACTTGTACAAATATCCTGTATAGATCTAAAAATCCAATCTTTATACAAATCCTATATTTTTTTTCCAAATTCATATATATATATATATATTTTCTGTTTAAACTTTATATATATTTACTTTTCCAAACTAAAACCTGACCTTACTACAAATATATATGTATATATATATATATATATATATTTCAAAACTGTAGGTGTATATATATATATTATTAAACAAATTAGAAAATAAAAAGAAATCAGCTATACCTCGTTGCTTCCTTCCCTCACACGGCCACTGCCTCGCCATCGCGAACCGAAACCCTAAACCCAAATCGATCGACCAACCCAGCTCGATTCAACAAATCGTGACTACCATTCGTTCTAGAGGGCTTCGACAAATTGAAGAAGGAAGGCGCGCATCCCTTCTTCGAACTGCACGAACCCTAGATCAACGTCACAAGCCTGCCCTCGGCCACACGCACACTTCTGATCACTCTTCCTACCCTGCTCGAACCTCGCACGCCATCGTTGAAGCCTCAATCGCCATCGCGAATGTCTCCATGAGGTCGCTGCTCCCTTCAAGTCGAGCTCTCTCTCTAGTTGCGGGTCGATTCGATTCACCATATTCCCATGGATTTGAGAAAGAACGAAGTCGATCGTAAAGAAGAGGAACAAGATTCAGGGAGACAAGTGGTGGATTTATTCGTCTGCCATTTGATTTTGAATGAGACGTAGTATTATTATTTTTCTCTTCCCTGAATTATTGTGCGTAAGATTTTAAAATGAGGCTGAGGGGAGATACGATGTGATGGTTGCATGAAGAAACTGGCTATGGTGATTTTAAAAAGAATGGAAAAAGTTTTGATGTGAGAGGATTTTGACTGGCCAGTATTTTATATTTAAATTTAAATTTAAATTTAAATCTGAATCGTCTTGAAAATCGTAGCTCAAAATCTCGACCTCCAATCGAGGAGTGCCGCTAGGCGCTCACAATGTTATACCCCTATTCTGAACGCAATGGAAAAGGTTTCGAGTCCTAATTCGATCGTATGGAGAAGATAGCTTTTTGAATCCAGTTATTATATTGAATTCGATATAAATTTCAACGCGTTTATATGTTGTATGCTCACACAACAACTCCAATCACTACGAAATTTGAAATCCGATAATAATTCAATATTACGGATCCAATGGAACTGGTTTCGTCGAATTCCGAGACTGTGCCTCGGAAGGCTATTTTTAAATATCGATTTAAACGATATAAATTCAAAACTAAACAAAACACTCTCAAACTCAAATTTAACACTTCTACTATCTCTAGTATAATCAATATAAATTTTACAATCCTCTAAAATATTTTTAACTGGCTTAAAACCCCAGATTAAACATTTTACCTAGCTTCAAATTATTTAATTTAATAATTAAATTACCCAATAAATAGCGATATTTGAAATTCAAGTTAAAAATTCACTTTTGAATATTTAAAATCAATTAAATATTCCAATTTCAATTATCCAAAATTTACCGGTCGTCACATTCCTTCCCCCTTAAAAGAATTTCATCCCCGAAATTATAGTTAAGAAGAATGGTTCAATACCCGTTACTATTTTCCAATCCAAATAGTTTCAAACAACTTTCCAAAATAAATCTTTTTATCAAAGACACACTAACCCTCTTTCTAACTTTCCAGCTTATCCATTAGTTCGAAACAATATTACTTAACAATTCAATTTTAAATTTGAAACAAAAATTTGAATTATCAAAAATTTCTCAAAATTTTCTAACTCCTTAAATTTTTCAAAAAATTTTGCCAGCGTCTCCTTTGCGCGACTAGCTCGGTACAACTACAAAATGCCTCTACGGGCCCTCGGATTTCAAAAGAAAACAGAAGGCCAAGTGGCTAGATCGGAATATCATCAAATTTCGTATAGAAATTTAAACACATACCTTTTGTTGGGCCAATTAAATTTATCTTCTAAAATCAAAATCAATTTTTCCCTTGCTTTTAAATACCTGTATATCCTACTTAACAATAATATCCAATCACAGAATCCAAATCATTTTATTCATTTCTTTTCAAAAGTTTCAATATCAATTTCACTCAAGCTCGTACGATGCACATATATCATTCGTATGCAATACCAAATCTAATTGCTCTCTCGATCACACAATTTCTAGTTCCGAACTAGTATCGTTCACCCGACTTCCTAGTGCGGACTCAGATCTGGTTTCTTGATCAAATACCGTCATCCTCCTTGCATAGTCACAACTATGATAGAGAATTTCTGCGACACCCCACCTCTATTCTCACACTAGCCAAGGACACTATGGGGTAATGCCATCGACTAGCATAAAGAATAAGGCTGTTGAGGAGCGACCATCTGTGTAATTGCTTTGTGCGAGTACCGATATGTCAAATAATATAACTTACATTTCATTTCAAGAGGAAATCCGACATATCAAATACAAACTCAAAGCTACCACACAGTGGCTATGAGGCCTTCGGAAACAAATATAGAAATAAACATAACACAAATCAGGCACAGACATTCATATCACAAAGGCGGAATCAGATATGAATATATCACATAATAGTGTACATCAAAATAGTGGTTATAGAAGATCCACTACATCACAAAAGAATAATTATACATCAAGGAGTCTCTATCTCAAATGTATAATAACAAAAACTACTAAGCTAAAGTTGTTAGCCAAAAGAATCAGATGACAGACCCTGATAAGAAGTCAAGCAGAAGTACCTGAAATACCTCGGTCTGACCCAAGTATTATTTAAGAAGAAAATAATAAACGGATCAGTCTAGCTATAAATATCATATAAAATGAGATAGGATAAGCGATATGACCAAAAACGTATGATAACAAAATTGCAATACTATGTCAAGTATACATCAAATAACAACAAAAATCATACAATATCTCAAATATTCTCAAACACCAAAAAGAATCACATTCTTTAAATTATTCACAAAAACACAAATATCGATAGAGCTTATCAATGCAAACCACGAAAATTGGTGAAACACAAATTCTAGAAATCATCAACTAGAAATCCAGAAATCACAAAAAAAAGGGGAAGGCCTATCACAAACGGGAGCATGAAAACTCACCAACACATGTAACACAAACAGAACGCTATTCCATGGGTCGATAACCCAATAAATGAACCGAACATCAACGCACCCTAAAAGATATGCCTCATGCACAGATTCGGTCATGGTACAGTTCCCCACACGGATGAATGAATCGAACATCAACGCACCCTAAAAGATACGACTCATGCACAGACTCATTGAGCCGATTGCTCCACGAACGGTCCAAAGACCATGGGTCGCTACCCCACCATATTGAACTGAAGTTCCACAAACAGGGTTTTAAGTCCCCACACAAACAAAGAGACATCGCACATCGCTAGTCTAAATCACAAAATGATCATCAATGATCGACAAGTGTAAATTACACTAAGTTAGTAAATATAAGAGTTTAGCTTCATGTCCCATAACCACTAGCTTTACTCAAATATTTATGAACAGGTTGTAGACTTCCACTCGAAAATAAGTGTAAATTACACTAAGCTAGTAAATATAAGAGTTTAGCTTCATGTCCCATAACCACTAGCTTAACTCAAATATTTACGAACAGATTGTAGACTTCCACTCGAAAATTGTCACAAGAGTTCAATCGAACAAGTCCAAGAATTAACCGACGAATTAACGCAAGCGTTTCATACCACTTGTTTTACTAAGCCGTTTAATTAGATTTCTCATACGAATGAGGTAAAGGTTTGTATATACTAATAGATTGGAAAACGGTTTTAAAAGCGAGCTTTATATTTTAAATAGTGTCAAAATCGTTTTAATGAAAGAGTTTTAGTATTTACTACTAGTATCGAAACCTTTGTATTTTAAAGTGACAAATCATAGAAAACGATTGTAGAAATAATCGATCAACCAAAAATTCACATTCGACGACGTGAATCAAAACCATAAAAATCGATATCAAATCCATCAAATGGATATTCCCAAAAATCCAAAGAAAGAAGTTATCAAAGTCGATAATAAGTGATAACAACTAACCGGATCAACAAAAATCGATAAACATTGGAAATCAACTCAAAACAGCCGAAAACATGCAAAGTGAACAGTTCCAGACGTCTGGGGGGCTGATCCAGACGTCTGGCCTTAGGTTCTGGCCAAAAATAGGCAAAACTGCACATTTCAGGCGTCTGAAATTCCAATCAAACGTCTGCCAAACGTCTGGTTGGATTTCCAGACGTTTGGATTTTTCCTCTGCCTTTTTTGCGTTTTCCAAGGACCAATTCTAGACGTATGGATTTTTTCAACCAGACGTTTGAATTTGAAACCAGACGTCTGTATTTTGTTCCAGACGTCTGAAATTGCTTGCTAGGCAAAAATCAGCTTTGCCCAAAATGGGCGAAAATCCAAACCGGAAGCGATCGGATGAGCAACGGAGACTAGGGATTTATGCCTAGCGACAACCTAGCCTTATAGGCTCTCCGAAACACCACCAAAACATGTCAAAACAACCAAGATAGGTTTTTTAAAGATTTTGACTTCAAAAAAAAAAATTGAAAAATTCACCAAATCAACTCAAATCAAAAGCAAATGAACATGAACAAGCGTTAGGAATTCTTACCTAACAACAATGAAAGTTATAGACGTAGATGTGAGTTAAAGAACTCACCTTTAATCTCAAAAACGATGAAGGAGAAGCTTGAAAGCAAAGGAAGATCAACTACTCTTCAACTTCAACTCTAGAAGCTTGAATCTAAGCTTAAAAGAAGAACATTTCCTAAGTTAGGTTTAGGAAATTTCTGAAACTAAAGAGAGAATGATTTGGAGAAGAAGGAGGAGATGCTTACCAAAGCTTCACCTTGAATTTGGAGCAAGAATTTGAGTTTGAAAGAGGAACTAGGGCTTGGCAATTCCTATTTCCCATTCTCTTCCCCTATTTTCAGTTTTGCTAGAGTTTAAGAAAATAGAAATGAAGTGAGGAGGAGAGGAGAGGGGCTGAGCTAGGTTATAGAGTGAGTTGGGGTGAAACCCAAACCCAAAGCCCAACAGAAAATAACAAAATTCAACTTACTCCAAACCTATCGAAGGTTATACTCAAAAAAGTCGAAAATGGCATTTTGAACTCAATGTAAGTGGTCTCGAGTCCTAATTCGACTATTTGCAAAAAGTATCTTTTCGGACTTTAATCCGATTAACGATGCTATATTTAAATAAAATATTTAAATATACAATCGTAAAATATGCGGGTTGTTACAGACTCCCCTCCTTAAAGAAATTGCGTCCTCGCAATAATTAAGAGGAAAATAAAGAGTAACAACCATAAAAGCATATCAACACAAAAGAAAATTTGAAATAGGAAGTTCACCATAAAGAGCACGAAAGAGTAAGTCCGGATGTGTTTGCTCGATGAATTCTCAAGATTCCCAAGAGAAATCCTTAGGATTTGAGGACCATTGAACTTTCACAAGAAAAACATCTTTATTTCGAAGGCGTTCAACCTTCGAAGCGACGATACGAATAGAATGTTGCTCATAAGTCAAATTTGGTGAAACTTCAACTTCTTTAATTACACCGGGCTCAAGAATAAAAATTGGAATCCCTTGGTATTTCCGCAGTAAAGAGGCGTCGAAAACGTCATAAATAGCAAAAGGTTGAGCTGGTAATAAAAAGGCGATAAGCCACGGAACAAATACGTTCGGTGATGGGAAAGGGACCAACATATCAAGGTGCTAACTTTCCCGATCGACTGAAACGCACAACACCCATCATAGGTGAAACACAAATGAACACCAATAAAATCTGGACCTAAAACCAACTTCTCACCGGCTTCAAGCCAACACGAAGGAAATCGGCATAGCCTTCTGTAGAGTGCCTCGAAAGGTGCCATACCAATATAAGATTGGAAGCTATTATTGGAAGAAAACTCAAAAAGAGTATGATCTTCCCAACTTCCACCAAAATTAAGAAAACTTGCACGAAGAAGATCTTCAAGAGTTTGATTCACACGCTCTATTTGTCCATCGGATTGAGGACGATAAGCGGTGCTAAAAATTAAGCTTTGTTCCCAAAGCTTTGGAAAACCCAACAAAAATCCACTAGAAAAATAATGGATCACGATTGCTAACAATTGAAGTAAGAACTTCATGCAATTTAACAATTTCTTTGACATAGAGTTAGTAAAAAGAGGTATGGTCCGATTGGACCGAACGGGAAGAAAATGGGCGGATTTTGTAAGCCTATCTACAATCACCCATAAATTGTCATGACCCGAACGAGAACGAGAAAGACCGTCAATAAAGTCCATGGAAATATGATCCCACTTCCAAATTGGAATGTCCAAAGGTTGCAATAACCCACCGGGCCTTTGATGCTTGGCCTTTATGAGTTGGTAAGTCATGCAACGCTTATTGAAGTTAGCAATATCAGATTTCATTGCATCCCAATAATAAAGTCGCTACTATTACCGGGATGAATGGTAAATTTAAAACGATGAGAATCTTCTTAAAATGTCTTTATGAGGATCACAAATATTTGGCACCATAAGTCCACCAAATTTTTGAATGCCACCACGAGCATTGATTTCAAAATCTTTCAAACCATCAACCTTATTTGGATCCCTACAACTTTGGCTAAGAAATGCAAACTCAGGATCTTGCTTTTGAGCTACAAGGATGTGGCCTAAAAGAGAAGGACGAGCCTCAAGGCTACACAAAACAAAAGATTGACATGAATTGGATTCATGATCTCGAATCTCACAAGTGGATAAAGTCTCGAGATCATTCCATTCGGATATCATCATTGAAACGACTGCTTGATGCTTTTGGCTAAGGGCATCGACAACACGATTACCCTTTTCCTGAGTATAAAGAATAACAAGATCATAAGATGCAAGGAACTCGAGCCAACGTTGTTGACACAAATTAAGTTCCTTTTGAGAAAATAAATATTTCAAAGATTTATGATCGGAGTAGAGAACAAATTTCTCTCCCAAAAGATAATGAAGCCAATTTCTAAAAGCGAAAACAATGGCTGCGAGCACTAGCTCATGAGTGGCATATCTAGTCTCGGCAAGTTTAATTGTTAGGAAGCATATGTGATAACACATTCCCTTTGCAAGAGAACGACATCCAAACCAATACGACTAGTATCGGTATACATAATAAAATCTTGGTTCCCTTCGGGAATCGCAAGAATAAAAGCATCGGAAAAGAGTTCTTTTAATTGATCCTCTTTCCCGAAAAGCTATGACATTCAAAATTATAATTAACTTTATGTAATCATCTTTTTAGAAAAATTTACTTTTACAAGAATTTACTGTGTTTGACTGTCTCATCACAGCGATTAGGAAATTCCTATCGATAACGTTGATCAAGCGCACCGACCAGAATTCTTAAAGCACTCAATGGGAAAAATAACACAAAATCATCTTCTATATGATAAACATGCCTCTAAGAAAATTTACAAATACTCTTTGCTCGTTTTAAGAACAAAATCCAATTATGCTTATAAATATCTTAAAAAGATTTGCAAATTTTAAATTATTGTTTTCATCCATAATCAATAAATACAAGGATGGTCTCATCGAGATATTCACAGAATACTCGATTTATAAAATGGATGAAATAAGGTAGAAGGTTTGTCAAACCGAATGACATAACGAACCACTCACAAGAATCATAACGAGTGCGGAATGCTCTCCGCAACTCATAGCTGATGAAAACTGGTGGCAAGGTCGAGCAGAAAATACCTTAGCATCCCACCATCGATTGCTTAGGTGATAATCCTAAGACAAGCTCAAATATACCGGGAAATTCCCAAACTACTTGAATGAGAGAAATAACACTTTCCTCATCAAGTGTGTTTAAAGAATAAAATGATGTCACCAAATCTGGAAATCAAAATCATTAAGAACAAAAGAAATCTGCTTAACAGATTGAGAATGTCGAAGATAAATAGTTCACCTTGGACATAGAATATGGGCTTCATAATAATAAGCCAATCCTTTCACAAAAATCAATTCCGAAGCCTAAGTAACGCATAACATGCAAATCGGCTCGGAAAGAAAATCACATAAAATAATCTCGACATTTTCACAAAGTAAATTGAGTGTTGCGGATCCATCAATCTAATTCGCAATTCTCAATAAATTCATCAAGCCTATAAAAATTAAAAGAGAAAGAATAATCAAGTTATTTTGATATAAAGTAATGAGATGAACCCAAATCAAAATGAACTCGAATAAGATAATCACAAAAAAAAATATCGTCAAGGGTAGAATGAGAAATACCTTGACCAAGAGAAGTGTCACTAGGGGCTTGCACGACATTCAACTCTCCCTCTCTCCTACTTTGGAGTATGGGACATGCAGATATATGATGACTCAAACTTTTGCAATAGCGACAATAGAGGGGTTGCAGACACTCGCTTGCATAGTGGTCCATAGAATCATAATTGTAGCATCGTCCACGACTAGGGGTAGGAGTCTTTGCTACAGAAGTTTCTTGCTTCCCTTTCTTGTCGGGAAGTTTGGGGCATGAAGATAAAAGATGTCCGAAACCTTTGCGATAGCGACAAGTAAGAGGCTTCGGACACTTATTTGCATAGTGGTCCATAGAACCACAATTGTAGCATCATCCACGATTAGGGATTGGAGACTTTGCTACCGAAATTGCCTGCTTCTCCTTCTTGTAGGGATTAGTACTTTTGAACTTAATATGCCTCTTCTGGTTGATGTTGGAGCTTTGTTTGGCATCCATAACTTCAACATTATTTTCTTTATCGGTCTCTTCAAGTCGAAGAGTGATATCTACAAACTGGTCGAAAGGCACATCTAATTTCAGAGGTAAAACCTTTTTGGGGTTTTTACTCAAGGCACAGATAAACCTTTGATTCTTTACAAGATCCAAAAGTTGTTGGGAAAACATGAATACGCCATCCAGAGAAGGTCTACTGGATTGACCAGCGCTAGGACTACCAGATCTAACCATTTCTTTAAGAAAGAAAGAAAAGAGAAAAAAGGTCATTCACAAAATGAATATCAAACAAACTTGTTGATAAAACAAGGCATCATGAAAGAAAATAGGATAGAACGGTACGAAGACCCGAATTAAATCCTATGGCACGATCCCTAAGAAAGACTTAGGACAATGATCCATGCTAGATTATTTTACATTGTTCCGAAGTTTGGCTTTGATACCATGCTGTGACGCCCCACCTCTATTCTCAAACTAGCCAAGGACACTACGGGGTAATGCCATCGACTAGCACGAAGAATAAGGCTGTTGAGGAGCGACCATCTGTGTAATTGCTTTGTGCGAGTACCGATATGTCAGATAATATAACTTACATTTCATTTCAAGAGGAAATCCGACATATCAAATACAAACTCAAAGCTACCACACAGTGGCTATGAGGCCTTCGGAAACAAATATAGAAATAAATATAACTCAAATCGGGAACAAACAATCATATCACAAAGGCGGAATCAGATATGAATATATCACATAATAGTGTACATCAAAATAGTGGTTATAGAAGATCCACTACATCACAAAAGAATAGATACAAGTGCTAGACAAAAGAATAATTATACATCAAGGAGTCTCTATCTCAAATGTATAATAACAAAAACTACTAAGCTAAAGTTGTTAGCCAAAAGAATCAGATGACAGACCCTGATAAGAAGTCAAGCAGAAGTACCTGAAATACCTCAGTCTGACCCAAGTATTATTTAAGAAGAAAATAATAAACAGATCAGTCTAGCTATAAATATCAGATAAAATGAGATAGGATAAGAGATATGACCAAAAACGTATGATAACAAAATTGCAATACTGTGTCAAGTATACATCAAATAACAACAAAAATCATACAATATCTCAAATATTCTAAAACACCAAAAAGAATCACATTCTTTAAATTATTCACCAAAACACAAATATTGATAGAGCTTATCAATGCAAACTAGGAAAATTGGTGAAACACAAATTCTAGAAATCATCAACTAGAAATCCAGAAATCACAAAAAAAAGGGGAAGGCCTATCACAAACGGGAGCATGAAAACTCACCAACACATGTAACACAAACGGAACGCTATTCCATGGGTCGCTAACCCAATAAATGAATCGAACATCGACGCACCCTAAAAGATACGCCTCATGCACAAATTCGGTCGTGGTACAGTTCCTTACACGGACGAATGAATCGAACATCAACGCACCCTAAAAGATACGACTCATGCACAGACTCATTGAGCCGATTGCTCCACGAACGGTCCAAAGACCATGGGTCACTACCCCACCATATTGAACCGAAATTCCACAAACGGGGTTTTAAGTCCCCACACAAACAAAGAGACATCGCACATCGTTAGTCTAAATCACAAAATGATCATCAATGATCGACAAGTGTAAATTACACTAAGTTAGTAAATATAAGAGTTTAGCTTCATGTCCCATAACCACTAGATTAACTCAAATATTTACGAACAGATTGTAGACTTCCACTCGAAAATAAGTGTAAATTACACTAAGCTAGTAAATATAAGAGTTTAGCTTCATGTCCCATAACCACTAGCTTAACTCAAATATTTACGAATAGATTGTAGACTTCCACTCGAAAATTGTCACAAGAGTTCAATCGAACAAGTCCAAGAATTAACCGACGAATTAACGCAAGCGTTTCATACCACTTGTTTTACTAAGCCGTTTAATTAGATTTCTCATACGAATGAGGTAAAGGTTTGTATATACTAATAGATTGGAAAACGGTTTTAAAAGCGAGCTTTATATTTTAAATAGTGTCGAAATCGTTTTAATGAAAGAGTTTTAGTATTTACTACTAGTATCGAAACCTTTGTATTTTAAAGTGACAAATCACAGAAAACGGTTATAGAAACAATCGATCAACCAAAAATTCACATTCGACGACGTGAATCTAAACCATAAAAATCGATATCAAATCCATCAAATGGATATTCCCGAAAATCCAAAGAAAGAAGTTATCAAAGTCGATAATAAGTGATAACAACTAACCGGATCAGCAAAAATCGATAAATATTGGAAATCAACTCAAAACAGCCGAAAATAGGCAAAGTGAACAGTTCCAGACGTCTGGGTGTTGATCTAGACGTCTGGCCTTAGGTTCTGGCCAAAAATAGGCAAAACTGCACATTTCAGGCGTCTGAAATTCCAACCAGACGTCTGGTTGGATTTCCAGACGTCTGGATTTTTCCTCTGCCTTTTTGCATTTTGTAGGGACCAATTCCAGACGTCTAGATTTTTTAAACCAGACGTCTGAATTTGAAACCAGAAGTTGGGATTTTGTTCCAAACGTTTGAAATTGCCTGCTTGGCAAAAATCAGCCTTGCCCAAAATGGGTGAAAATCCAAATCGGAAGCGATCAGATGAGCAACGGAGACTAGGGATTTATGCCAAGCGACAACCCAGCCTTATAGGCTCTCCGAAGCACCACCAAAACATGTCAAAACATCCAAGATAGGATTTTTAAAGATTTTGACTTCAAAACACCAAAATTGAAAAATTCACCAAATCAACTCAAATCAAAAGCAAATGAACATGAACAAGCGTTAGGAATTCATACCTAACAACAATGAATGTTATAGACGTAGATGTGAGTTAAAGAACACACCTTTAATCTCAAAAACGATGAAGGAGAAGCTTGAAAGCAAAGGAAGATCAACTACTCTTCAACTTCAACTCTAGAAGCTTGAATCTAAGCTTAAAAGAAGAACATTTCCTAAGTTAGGTTTAGGAAATTTCTGAAATTAATGAGAGAATGATTTGGAGAAGAAGGAGGAGATGCTTACCAAGGCTTCACCTTGAATTTGGAGCAAGAATTTGAGTTTGAAAGAGGAACTAAGGCTTGGCAATTCCTATTTCCCATTCTCTTCCCCCATTTTCAGTTTTGCTAGAGTTTAAGAAAATAGAAATGAAGTGAGGAGGAGAGGTGAGGGGCTGAACTAGGTTATACAGTGAGTTGGGGTGAAACCCAAACCCAAAGCCCAACAGAAAATAGCAAAATTCAACTTACTCCAAACCTATCGAAGCTTATACTCAAAAAAGTCACAAACGACATTTTGAACTCAATGGAAGTGGTCTCGAGTCCTAATTCGACTGTTTGCAAAATGTAGCTTTTCGGACTTTAATCCGATTAACGATGCTATATTTAAATAAAATATTTGAATATACAATCGTAAAATATGCGGGTTGTTACAATTTCCAGAATCAATCAAAATCCATATCCAGGGTTCGCCGTCGAAAATCGAGTGAAAAATCCTAACTCGGATTGGTATAATTATCTCGAAATTCTGTGCTCGAATCTGGATCAAATCGCTATGCGAATAAAATAATATACGTACATCCTACGTATTAATTCCAATTGATTATCAACTATATCAATTTTCTCTTTTATTCACATTTATTTTGATTTCCATTCACTTATTTACAACCATCCCATTTCCTCATTTCCAGTTTTAAATCTTCATTCAATTATTCACTTGGTATATTTCTCCATTCCAAAATTACTTAGTATATTCCCAATACCAATTTACTTAAGAATTTCATCCTTCATTTCTTAACTCCAATATAAATTTTTCTTATATCTATTTTTTTTACTACTTCACTACTGAAGTTTATATTCAAATTGAGTTCCAATTCCATATAAAATCAATTTGCTTCAATTTATTAATTATTTTCAAATCTCAATACTTTTTCCCGATTTTCATTCAGATTTCCATCTTCAATTCTACTTGAATTCAATTGTCTTCAAACTTTGAATATTGAATTTTATTCACCTTATCTCAACCCATATTTAATTAAACATTTCCTTTTATTAGGTTCACTTACTAATTTATTTAAAATCTCAAATAAAAGTTTATTTGCAAACTTTTTCTTCCTTTAGTTTTCTTCGAACAATTTCTTCGATTTCACCTTACTTCACATACACAATTTTAAAGTAGATTTCGATATTCAGTTTCAGTTCTATTTGCTTACAAATTTTAAATCATTCGTCGTTAGTGAAAATTTTAAATTTTTCTAACCCCTAAAATTTCGGAAAATTTTGGCAAAGTTTCCTTTGTACGGAGGAGCTTTTGCAATTTGACAAGAGATATAAATATATATACATCGACCAACACGGTCGAAAAACAAACAACAGTTCATATTTCCTATCTTTTTATTGTGTAGGCGTACCTTTATTTAGCATTTTTAAGCAAGCGGCTTATTTGTTTAGCATTTTGCACGATCAAAACCAGCCAAACGGCTTTCCTGTACATGTACTTACTAAATTCAAACATGTAAGTGCCAAATATATGCAATTTACAACATTTCATTTGCGTTTACAAAGCTAATACATGAATTCTATAAACAATGCATGTTATATAGTTTTTCATAAGCACATATACGGTTTCGACACCTATTTCAATAGCATATTTGCATAATTTTCATTCGAAACCATTTTATTTAGGCTCGACAATATTCCTTGCTTGTATATTAATAACCATTTCCAAATTAATTCATCTCTACCACTTTTATTTGATGGACTTTCATTTTCACCCGAAGCCAAGCTTCCATAATTTAAACTTAAGTTAATTTACTTCAAATCATTCCAATTTCATAACTTAAGATCATTCTCATTTTATTTGATTCTCATCAAATTTCATCTAATTCAAATTGTCCATTCTCTTTATCCATTTTAAATTTTAATTCACATTCTCTATTTATTTCAAAACTTATTTCATTAATAACAAGACCAATTCAATTTTTATTAATACAAGGCCATTTCCAATTTATTTCTACTCATTTGAGTTTTATTTGCAATTCAAACCATTACTATTATTATCCAATCTTATTTCATTTACTTGCAATAATATACGCTGAATATTATTTATAACTCAAGCTTGACTTCAAAATCCACTTTCAACTCCCAATTCAACTTTAACTATACTTACTCGAGTTCAATCTTATTTTATATCTCAGGTTTGGATATTTATTTCAATTCCAAAATACCAAACAAATTTATTCTGGCTTATTACTTCACTTTTAGACTTTTATAAGTCATACACTTATTAATTTTTTCCCACTTCCATTCAAGTTATGATTTTATAACTTATCTCATCAGAATTTTCAATTCCATTCTAAATTTAATTTTTCTTTAATTTTTAATTTATTACCAAAACAATTTAAATACTGAATTCCATTTTATTCTAACATATTCAAAATTTTATCAACTATCAACCCATTTATATTCTATAACAATCTCAAAACAACTCCAGAGTATTTAAACAATTACTCATATTTCAAAAGCATTTTTAAAATCAATCATATCCAAAATCCTTTGGTATCAAATTATCTTTTGAATTTTAAAACCAAACACTGTTTTGAAGACATTACAGTATAAAACAATTTGGTAGCAATTCCTCTTTTGGAAACTCGAAAATGAACATCGATGATGCTGCAGTCATCACCGAAGTTATTTTCCAGCGACCGAAAGAGAGTTAAATGCTTTTATCTCTTTAAAACCCCTCCAAATATTTTTAAATTCCAAATCTCTCCAGATTTCAAATCCAATTCAAAAAAAATATTTCCAAAATAATATCACTATTATTTTTCTAAGCCTTTGAAAACCATTTTCAAACCCAAAAGAATTAAAACCTTTCCCAAAATTACAAATTTTAAACTCTTTCAATCTATATTCAACATTACTCTGGAATTTACCTCATTTCAATTATAATTCACATTTATAATTCACATGCATAAATCCCATTTTGTTATATAAATTTATTCCTTAATTTTGGTTATAATTTTCAATTTCTTATTCAATTTCTACACAATAATGATAATAATTTAATATTATCATTTTCTAACAACCAAACAACCAAATATAACTATAATAATTCACGGAAATTATTTCTTTCATATACAAAAATAATTTGGGTAAAATTATTTCATTTACCCTATTTTAAAACAATACTGTGTCGAATTGTTCTATTCAAGTGTTTAGAAACCCCTATCGATAACATAGCGTCCCTCATATCGACCAGAATCCATAAACACTCAACCGATAAGTCGAAACAGTATAAAAACAAATTTTATATTCACTAACAAATACGCGCTCATATCTATTAATACACTCAAACTCATTCTAGAGTACTACGGACTCTATTTTCAAGTGAGTAATCCCCACCAGAGCCAAGGTTATCACCGACCTTCAGCTCTGATACCAACTGTGATGACCAAGGCTTTTCAACCATCGGCAGCGGCCACTCTCTGCCGTGGCACACAGTGGTACCTCGAATTTGCTTTTACGGCCAGCCTCTCGACCGGCAATCAACCCAAGACCTTATACTACCTCAAAGGGAAATGTAGGGGTAAGAGTCTCCCGTTCGCCACCAAACACGAAGCGAGAACTCCTTATCATGCAGTAATATAGCAAACCCGATCCCGGTCTCTTCGAAATGATCAGCGCATTGGCCAATACTAATAGTCGATTATTTAAATATCAATTAACATCCACAAAACATCCAACAAACATAAATAATTTTCCAAATTATTTATTTACCTCACAAATATCTTCCCAAGATATATTTCCATTTTCAACCCTTTTGAAAATAGTTTCAAAAACCACCTTTTTCTCACATCTTTAAAAATAAATCACTATTTATTTTTAAAACTAATTTACCCATTCCTTTAATAAATTCCCACCGTGAATTTATTCTTCCAAATATCCACTGATATATTACTTCACCTTTATAAACCCAGTTTATAAATTTCTTAGCCCCATCTTCATTTAAAATTTCAATTTCCAAACACTTAAATCAATTTTCAAATTGATCTCCAATTTACTTCACTTTGAAATAAATTCCTTTACTTACTCCATTTATCTCAAAATCCATTAACTTCAGCTTTTCTTTCTTTATTATGATTTAAAATCTTTTAAACTAAAAATATCAATTTCAGGTTTTCCAAAATCCTTCTTTATCCCATTAAATAAATTCAAACCTTGAAATTTTAAAATAAATTCTTTATTCCCTTAAATAATATCACTTAGGTTTAAAAATTTAATATTTCCCCTTTTATTCAAAATCTCCTTTCCCATACCCGGAATTTATTTATTAGAAATTAAAAATCACTTTTATTCTTTTCCAATTCATTCTTGAATTTATTCAAATTCCCTATAATTATTTACTTAAAAATCTACTCTTTTATTTCTTTCCAAAAATCCAATCTATATATTTTGGTAACATGGTATACCCAAATATATTCAATCAAAACATAGCATCCATCATCTCCAATTATCAATATAATTCATCACAGAATATCAAATAATCATATCATAGAAATATTAGAACAATCTAAATAATTTTGAGGAATCTATTTGGATCCCTCCAACCTGTTTCCCTGCATCCACAGATGTTAGCACAATATAAAATACCAATTCCACTTCGAGGTGGAATATCGCGGTATATGGGTTTATAAAATATAATCCGCTATTATGCGGCGCATAGGGTCTCATCCGCTATATAATGCGGGAAATCAATCACTCCAATATATATATATATATATATATAGTACTATATAGTATATCACATCCAATCAATTCAATCATTCAACCAAATATTTAAATTTAACCATTTAACTTTAAATTAAACCTAGATGAGTGAGATTTACTCACCTTTGACTATGCATGCAATCCATTTAAATCTCGATTCGGTCTCTTCACGATTCAAGACCTTGTATAACATCATATGATTTTATTAATATTCGAACAAATCGAACAATTAATTTAATTTAAACTAAATTTTTTTCTTTTAAACTAATAATTTAAATTTAAACCAATTTTCGTTTTCTTTTTTTATAAATTGTTTTAAGTAATTAAAATAATTAAATAAGCTAATTAAACAAGTAAATCACCTTAATACATTAATTTAAAATTAAACTGGTAAGTTTAAAATGTGCATGTGCATTTTTTTTTTGAAAACACATATACTTGTACAAATATCCTGTATAGATTTAAAAATCCAATCTTTATACAAATCCTATATTTTTTTTCCAAATTCATATATATATATATATATTATGTTTAAACTTTATATATGTATATATATATACTTTTCCAAACTAAAACCTGACCTTACTGCAAATATATATATATATATATATTTCAAAAATGTAGGTGTATATATATATATTATTAAACAAATTAGAAAATAAAAAGAAATCAGCTATACCTCGTTGCTTCCTTCCCTCACGCGGCCACTGCCTCGCCATCGCGAACCCGAAACCCTAAACCCAAATCGATCGACCAACCCAGCTCGATTCAACAAATCGCGACTACCATTCGTTCTAGAGGGCTTCGAGAAATTGAAGGAAGGCGTGTATCCCTTCTTCAAACTGCACGAACCCTAGATCAACGTCACAAGCCTACCCTCGGCCACACTCGCACTTCTGATCACTCTTCCTACTCTGCTCGAACCTCGCATGCCATCGCCGAAGCCTCAATCGCCATCGCGAATGTCTCCATGAATTCGCTACTCCCTTCGAGTCGAGCTCTCTCTAGTTGCGGGTTGATTCGATTCACCATATTCCCATGGATTTGAGAAAGAACGAAGTCGATCGAAAAGAAGAGGAACGAGATTCAGGGAGACAAGCGGTGGATTTATTCATCTGCCATTTGATTTTGAATGAGACGTAGTATTATTATTTTTCTCTTCTCTGAATTATTGTGCGTAAGATTTTAAAATGAGGCTGAGGGGAGACAAGATGTGATGGTTGCGTGAAGAAACTGGCTACGGCGATTCTAAAAAGAATGGAAAAAGTTTTGATGTGAGAGGATTTTGACTGGCCAGTATTTTATATTTAAATTTAAATTTAAATCTGAATCGTCTTGAAAATCTTAGCTTAAAATCTTGACCTCCAATCGAGGCATGCCGCTAGGCGTTCGTAATGTTATACCCCTATTCTGAGCGCAATGGAAAAGGTTTCGAGTCCTAATTCGATCGTATGGAGAAGATAGCTTTTTCAATCCAGTTATTATATTGAATTCTATATAAATTTCAGTGCGTTTATATATCGTATGCTCACACAAAAACTCCAATCACTATGAAATTTGAAATCCGATAATAATACAATATTACAGATCTAATGGAACTGGTTTCGTCGAATTCCGAGACTGTGCCTCGGAAGGATATTTTTAAATATTCATTTAAAGGATATAAATTCAAAACTAAACAAAACACTCTCAAACTCAAATTTAACGCTTCTACTATCTCCAGTATAATCAATATAAATTTTACAAGCCTCTAAAATATTTTTAACAGGCTTAAAACCCCAGATTCAACATTTTACCTAACTTCAAATTATTTAATTTAATAATTAAATTACCCAATAAATAGTGATATTTGAAATTCAAGTTAAAAATTCACTTTTGAATATTTAAAATCAATTAAATATTCCAATTTCAATTATCCAAAATTTACGGGTCGTCACATTATGAGTTTATCGATTCATTCTTCTCTTTCGAGAAGAAGTATCTTCATGACTATTCTGCATCATATTATCGATATTGACTGATTTGTGTAGCTAGACTGACCCGTGTATTTATTCTCGGGTCAGACCGAGTTGTTTCAGGTATCATCTATTGGACTTAGCTTGAAGTTGATGTTGGATATCAGCTCTTCTTTCTCTTGAGTAATTTATGTTCTTCCGCATACTCTGATGTATTTATATTTGATTCGATGTATATGGTCTGGTCGAGTACCACCTTTATTGTATTCATATTGTATTGTACTAAACATGTATTAGTGTATATGTATATATATGATGTTGATTACTGTTCTGTGATGTGCTTTACATTTAGTTATTGTATTTTGTTCTGATAGATCCGTTAGCCACCTATAGTTTTGGATTAAGAATTTACTAGGTATGTCGATCCACTTGAGATAGAAAAGAAAAATCATATTGCATTTATTGACGTATTTGGTAGATGTTTAAGACAAAATAATAGATGGTCGCCCTTAACCAGCCCTATTCTCTGCTTTGGTAGATGAATTACTCGTTAATTCTCTTTACTAAGGTGGGTCTTAGGGTGGGGCGTTACAAAGGTCTTGATCAAAGGTGTGTTGACTTTATCTGGTTTATCCGCTCACACTTTATTTGACATTGAAGCATCACACTCTTTTATATCTAGTAGACATGTAAATGAGCTACATCTAAAGATTAACATAACTACGGACCCTATAGTTCTATAAAACCCTTTAAAAGGATCGACCTATTTTTCTGTGGTATGTAGGGGTTTTAAATTATTCATTTTGTCGGTCAAGTTCGATTGCGATGCTTTTGTCTAAGGCACGGCGTACAATCGTAGTGTGTATGCGAGTACGGGTCGATCCATAAGGAAAGAATTAAATTCTAATATTACTCAATCAAATTAGCCCAAGGTATTTTGAAATTGTTTCAAACTAAGAAATATGTAGAAAACAAACTAGAGCAAAAATGAATAAAACTATGAGATTAAGGAGCAATTTAGAGGCAAATCCACTTCCAATTATTCATATAAATCAACACAAAATTCATCTATAATCTCTCCTTTAAATTTTAAGTAGAAATGATTGATGTGTTTATTATAAGTATGGTTTATTTGTGCTATTAATTTGCACAACTTAAACCATTAAACTCTAGCACACCATTCAAACCCACTTACAATTCTCATGAAGATGACGTGAAATTAAAATTAAAATCTATTTTAAGCATGGTCTATTTACAATGAACTAGTAACATAGATCATCAAATTTTGATTCTAGCTTGACTTTCATCATCAAAATCACTTAGGCAAATGATCAGATAGTTTATGGTTATATTGGATTAAGCATAGCCTATTTGAGATGCCAATAAAGACTATCAAATTCACTAAAAAAGAAACATAAACTATCATCATTCGTTATTTCCATTAAGCACAAAAGGGAGATCATAATACAACCATGTTATGTTGATTTAGTATGATTCATGAGAGCTTCATTATCCCTAAAGGATTTAGCTTCTCATATTTGAATTCATATCAACACAAAATGATTTAAGCATAAAAAGCAAGGAAAATGAGAGCTAATTAAAAGAAAAGAAAACTAACTACTTGAATAAAATAAATCTAAACTAATTGCGTGAATTAAATCTATACTATTACCATGAAATAAAAGAGACATAAACTAACATAAAAGAGCATGAAATAAAATAGCATAAGAAAAAAGAGCATGTAAACAAAAGAAAATAAGAGAAAGGCTAAGAAGCCATTAAAATGACATTTTATTTATCATTGATTTTGTGGCTACAACATGCATAAAAGGGAAGAGCTAATTATATGGGTATTGATACATGCTTAAAACCCTAATTCCATTTTTAAGAGACTACCAAAAATTCCCTTGAGATCAAGTAACCTCCAAGTAATCATTAGGGAATTAATTAAGTGGAAATTAGGGAGGCATCCCTATCATACTTTCATATTGTAAAGCGGGTCCCTGTCAAAGTTTCATTGTAAATTCGATCCCTATTTTCTAGAAACAAAAAAAATTATTGCTGAAATGTCAGCAACTTTTATAAATAAGTACTGATATTTCAGCAACTTTCTTTGTCAAAGTTTCATTGTAAATCCGGTCCTTATTTTCTAGAAACAAAGAAAAATTATTACTGAAATGTCAGCAACTTTTATAAATAAATGCTGATATTTCAGCAACTTTCATACACTGTGTTCACAGTGTACATAAATGTTGCTGAAATGTCAGCAACATTTATAAATAAGTGCTGATATTTTAGCAACTTTCATACACTATGTTCATAGTGTACAGAAAAGTTGCGGAAATGTCAGCAACTTTTATGAAAAGTTGCATCATGCTCTGCAATAATCGTGAATAAAAAACAGGGACCTAATTTACACTGAAATTAGTGAAGGACTTTTCGTATATTTTGAACCTTAATAAGGACCTATGCCAAAAGTACCCATTAATTAATCCCCACTAACATGCCTTTTAGTCTTCAATAACATGTGCATGTGCTTTTAATTATGGTCCATTAGTTAGTGAGCATGTGGGCTCCTCCATATTGCATGAATTCTTTTATTTCCTTTCTTCATTTGCTTTAAATATATGTGCATGCATACATCCATGAAGCTCATCCAGTTTGCACTCGTTTTCCTACAAATAAAAATAAAAATGTGCAAACAAATTTTCTCAAAATTAATTTATACACAAAATTACCATTTTGACCCCAAATGAAGAAGAATGAATGATGATTTGAAAAAAATTTAGATTTTGGTTTAAACATGTAAAATACCCTAATATGCTCACTTATTTTAATAAAAGAAGATTAAATATGAGAGTAAATATATACACTTTTACATGCACATCAAATACCCTCATACTTACCTTTTTATTCGTCCTCGAATAAACTAAAACTAGGATAAATTTGTTTTCATAGGAAATACGATTGCATTAAGCATATGCAACAAGCCGTTAAACTTATAGGTGTCCCTAGTAGGATGAGTGTTGTCTCGTGAGGGTTTTCAGCGGATACTACCCACAAAATCCAAATGCGATATGCAAATTCCAATGCGACTACATGATGGACATTTTAGCAATACATTTAAAGTATTTACATATCGAAATGAAACAGGCATTATGAAATTGTAAAGAACACAAGATTTATAGTGGTTCGGCCAAGAATCGGGCCTACATCCACTTTATAGCTTTTATTAACTTGCACTGATTTACAATGTCTTTCAATACAACTGATACATTCATCACTATTTTACAATTTTGAGAAAAGCTTTTTTTTTAAGTAAAATAAGGACGTAAGTGGTTGCTGTTCCAGGCTCTTGGAATTGGATCTCCTTCAACAGTTATGAGTTTGAAAGTGCCATCAAGAAGTTTATTGCCTATGACATATGGCCCTTCCCAGTTTGGCCCAAATACTCCGGTTGCTATCATGATCCTTTTCAAGACTAAATCCCCGATCTCAAAGCTGCGTTGGCGAACTTTAGAGTTGAAGTGCCTGGCTATCCTTTGTTGATAAGCTGAAACTCTGAGTCTAGCTTCTTCTCTTTTTTCATCAAGAGAATCAAGGGCTTCAAGTTGTAGTTTCTCATTTTCAACCTCATTGAAATGAATTCTTCTGTGTGAAGGAACTTCTACTTCCACCGGAATCATTGCTTCTGATCCGTATGCCAGTGAAAATGGAGTGTGCCCAGTTGTAGTTTTGTGAGTAGTTCTGTACGCCCATAGTGCTAATGGAAGCCTATCGACCCAACCACCTTTTGCTTTTTCGAGCTGCTTTTTGATGGTTGACTTGATAATTTTGTTCACCGCTTCCACTTGCCCATTTGCCTGCAGATGAGCCACTACGGAGAAGCTTTTTCGAATTCTGAACCGTTTGCAAAAGTCTTGGAATTCTTCACTTTCAAACTGAGTGCTGTTGTCTGTGATTATTTTTTGCGGCACACCATACCTGCAAATGATATTTTTAGTTACGAAATTTATCATCTTTTTAGAGGTAATAGTGGCTAAGGGTTCAGCTTCAGCCCATTTCGTGAAATAATCAACAGCAACAATAGCATATTTGATTCCAGATTTAGCGATCGGTAAAGGTCCAATCAAGTCTATTCCCCAAATGGCGAACGGCCATGGGCTGACCATTTGTGTGAGTGCGGTGGAAGGCGCTTTTGGGATTTTTGTGAATCTTTGGCACTTGTTGCACTTTCTGGAGTAAATAGCAGCATCTCGATTAATATCCGGCCAGAAATACCCATATCAGAGAACTTTCTTGGCTAGAGTTTGACCGGCTGAATGATCTCCACATTCTCCTTCGTGTATCTCAGCTAGAATTGTCTTGGCTTCTTCCTTAGTTACACATCGGAGCAGTGGCATTGAAAATCCCCGTCTGTATAATCGGCCATCTTGAATTATATATCTTGATGCTTTCCTCAATAGTTTTCGACGTTCCTTTGAACTTTTTGGCAGGGAACCATTGAGTAGGTATTCTTTGATTGGAGTCATCCATGATTCATGCTCTTGAGATGCAGCCATAATCCAATCAACATCCATTTCATCAATGCTTGGAGCTGACAGAACTTCTACAGGAACTAATCCCAGTAATTGAGCTTCTCCAGAACTTGCGTACTTTGCTAGAGAATCCGCTTTCATGTTTTCTACCCGAGGAATATGACTTATCGTATAATGATCGAAATCTTCGAGAAGTTCACATGCCTTTGACAAGTATGCGGGCAGATTTCCACCTTTAGCTTGAAACTCTTTCTTTACCTGGCAAACAATAAGTTGAGAATCGCTGAAGATCTGTAACACTTTGATGTTTAGTTCTTTGGCAATTTTTAAACCAGCAATTAGGGTCTCATACTCTGCTTCATTGTTCGTTGAAGGAAATTCCAGTCTCAATGCATAACACAACGATCGTCCTTCGGGGTTTTCGAGCACAACCCCTGCCCCAGAACAGTAATCATTTCTCGATCCGTCAACATACAACTTCCACTGGATTGGAATGCCATCAGTTGTTTCATTCTCACTATCACCTTTGTCAGTATATTCTGCGATGAAATCTGCTAAAGCTTGTCCGTTGATTGCTCTCCGGGGATGGTAAGTGATATCATATTGGCTGAGTTCAATGTTCCATTTCAAAAGACGGCCCGAAGTTTCAGGACGAAACATGACTTGCTTTAGAGGTTGATCGGTAAGGACCTTGATAGGATGAGCTTGAAAGTATGGCCTCAACTTCCTAGAAGCAATTAGCAAACAATAGGCGAGCTTTTCTATCTTCGAATAATTCATCTCTGCCCTAGTGAACCGTTTGCTGATGTAATAGACTGGACGTTGTATTTTCATATCTTCTCGTACAAGTGCTGCACTGAGGGCGTGAGATGAAATTGCTAGATAGATGAAAAGGTCTTCACCATCAGTAGGCTTGGAAAGAACCGGAGGTGTCTCCATATGACGAATTAGTTCATCGAAAGCATTCTGGCATTCGGGAGTCCATTCAAAAATTTTCTTTCCTTTCTTTAGAGCATCAAAGAAGGGAATGCATTTGTCTGTGGCCTTGGAAATGAAACGACTCAGAGCAGCAACTTTTCCATTGAGGCTTTGCATTTCTCTCTTTGTTTTAGGGGCTTTAACCTCTCTTAGAGCTGTGATTTGAGTAGGATTGGCTTCAATGCCCCTGGCGCTCACAATGAAACCCAAGAATTTCCCGGACTCTACTCTGAATGAACATTTCAATGGATTGAGCTTCATTCCGTACTTTCGAAGAATTGCAAACATTTCCTCCAAGTGACCCATGTGGTCTACAGCTTTCTTTGACTTTACCAACATATCATCAACATAAACTTCCATGGTTCTGCCAATCTGAGGTTTGAACATCGTATTGACGAGCCTTTGGTAGGTTGCCCCAGCATTCTTCAATCCGAAAGGCATAACTTTGTAGTAGTAGAGACCCACATCTGTGATAAAGCTTGTGTCTTCCTGATCCGGCTCATGCATCATAATCTGATTGTACTCGGAGTAAGCGTCCATAAATGATAACAACTCATGCCCAGTTGTTCCATCTACCAACTGATCGATTCTGGGCAGTGGGAAGCAATCTTTAGGGCAAGCTTTGTTTAGGTCCGAAAAATCGATGCAGACTCTCCACTTCCCATTTGCCTTCTTAACCAGTACTGGATTTGAAACCCAATTTGGATAAGTGGAGTTTCTGATGAAGCCGTTTTCCATGAGCCGATCGACTTCTTCCTTTAGTGCTGTCGACCTTTCTGGGCCTTGGGTTCTTCTTTTCTGTTTCACTGGCATGAATTTTGGATCAATGTTCAGAGTATGTACAGCAATTTCCGGGGAGATCCCACACATATCAGCATGACACCAAGCGAACACATCCAGATTGGCTTTTAAGAATGAAATCAGTGTGTTTTGAACTGCTATGCTCAGCTGTGAACCCACATTGAGTACTTTGTTCGGGTCTTTCGAGTCAACAGATATTGGTACCATTACTTCCACGGGTACCACTCTATTCTCCCCTGTACTGGCTTTCCTGGGGTCCATTTCTTTCCTTGCATTGCTGTGTTCGCCAGTACAGGGGCCACCCCGTAGCTGCTACAAGGTTGGTTCTTTGATGCGGAGCGGAGCTGCCGCATCTTTTCCCATTCCTCTTTTCCTGGCCTCTCGGAGCTCTACAAGATAACATTCTCGCCCCGCGTTCTGATCTCCCTTGATGACATCAACCCCATTGTCAGTGGTAAATTTCATTGTTAAACACCACGGAGCGAGGACGGCCCTGAAAGCAGCAAGAGTAGGCCGACCCAAGAAAGCATTATAGGCAGAGAATCCATCAACAATTACAAAAGTTTGCTTCCGAACCAACTTCTTATGTCCTTCGCCCATTTCAACAAACAAGTCCACCGTTCCAATTGGCTGTTTCAGCTCTCCTGTAAATCCGGCAATCTTGTGTGAAGAAGCTTGTACTTCTGTCATTGGAATTTTCATTTGGTCAAATGTCTTTTTAAAGAGTATGTTGCACGAGGCACCACTATCAACCAGCACTCTTCTGACAATAGTCGGCCCAATATCGACAGAGACAACTAAAGGGTCCTCGGTAGGAGCTTCCACATCAATAGAATCCCTGGTTCTGAACATAATATCATCATGAAAAGTCTTCTGCTGCTTTAGAGGTGCAGTCTAAGATTAAGACACTTTCTTCAGCTGGGGCATACTTCAAAGCTCTAGCATACCTTTCCATTTCACCCCAACTCCTGCCAGCCGGATGAGGTCCTCCTGTGATCACATTGATAACAGGTCTTTCCTTTTCAGCAGGCCTCTCTCCTGAACCAGATGGATGAGTTGGGGGTAGTTGCCCTTGGTTAGATGAAGACGGGTCTTTTCTATTCCTTTTAACGTACTGCTGCAACTTATTCTCTCTTAACAATTCTTCAATCAGGCTTTTCAAGTGGCGGCACTCGTTGGTATCATGGCCTGGTTGGTTATGAAACTTGCAAAATCTTCCGCTTTGAGCTGCATTTTTCCTAACTTTTACTGCCGGTGGTTTGGAAACTCAACAGCATCCTTAGTGGCGATGAAAATATTCTCCAGTGTATCAGTCAGAGGGGTAAAATCCGAAGGTTTGAGGAAGCGGGGCTTTTTGAGATCTTTCTGCTTCTTTCCACCATTACTCTCCCTTTTCTGATTTGCAGGTTCTTTCTTGTTCTGAACTATAGCATTATTTTCCACCACTGTTGTCACAACTTTAGCTGACGCGGAAAGATTCTCTAAGCGCATGAACTCATCAGCCTTTTTGTAGAACTTTTCGAGCGAATTTGGTTCCTTCATTTTTAACCATTTTCCAAACTCGCTTGACTTGTCAATAGCCCGCATTAAGTAGGTTAAGATCATTCGCGGTTCCACGTTATCAACTTCTGCTAGGGCTAAATTAAAGCGATTCAGGAAGGATTTGATGGGCTCTCCAGGATTCTGTTCAAGACTTGAGAGAGACATTATATCCTTTGCTCTTGAAATGTACAATCTGAATTGTTCCTTGAATTTTCGGGTCAGATCGGAAAATTGTTCAACAGATCGCACAGGAAGCTTGGTAAACCAAAGTAATGCCACTCCTCCAAGTATACCGGGAAATATCGGCATTTAATCTCATCAGTTGCTCTGGCGCCAGTCATGTGCCAATCATATTTGTACAGGAATTGATTCGGATCACTTGTTCCTCGATAAGGAGGAATGGTAGGAGGAACGAATTTTCTGGGAAACTCAGCCTTTAGGATCCTTTCAGTAAATGGAGTTTTACTCGGAGCCAATCCCCAATCATTCTCATCTTCGTTTCTCTGCATGCTTTCTTTCATTATCTGTCGAATCATGCCGGAGAGATACTCCTCATTGTTTAGTGACTTTGCAGAATAAGCTTCGGCCATTTTTTCAGAGGTTTGTCCGGGCAAACGTTCGAGGAGAACTGGCGATGGCCTGGATCCTTCAGCTTGGGGAGGTGCCCCTTCAGCGGCACCGGATCTATCCTGAGGAATATTTCTCCCTTCGGAGTTGGGAATAGCATCAGCAAAGTTTTCTTCATTATTTACTGGTCTTTGATTAGCTCCGAGCAGAGCATTCAACTTTTCCATCATCAGATTATTCGGAGTTTCAATTTGCTGGTACAGTCCGGACACAGCAGCATCCAACTCTTCTCGCGTCACTCCGACGCTTGGAACTGCCTGACTTGGAGAAAGAGAAGTGGCAGTATTGTCGCGGTCATCATCAGATCTGACAGACTTACGTTTTCTTCCAGGAGCCATTATGTCTGATAGACTTCTGGTCCTGAAGGAAATTCTTTCAACAAACTTCCGTGAAGCAATGGTGAATGATCGCCTGAGTTGGGTTCTCAGTGAAAGCACCAAAATGTTAACGCTAAAAAGTGAACGCTAAAAAGTGAACGCTAACACCCGGTGTGTGTAGTTGAGTTGTGAAAGCACCACCCGTGTGACGGGAACAAGAAGTAAGCAGTAAAATAGCGAAAAAGTGGTAAAAGACAGCAGTTTATAGTGGTTCGGCTTGAGATCGAGCCTAAGTCCACTTTGAATCTCTTTATTACTGAATCCGGTTACAAGACGATACAATACACTTATGAAAACAATACAATTTGATCACAAAGACAATCTCGACTACTAGCTCAAACTTCGATGATGAAACTCGATGAATCCGTGTTGGATGTAGGAAATTCCTCCCGAAGCTTGTTGTAGTGTCTCGAATGTTTGAAGATCTTCAATTGTCAAATGAGTTGAGAGTTCGGCAGAGTAACGATGCTTTCAGAAATGATCGGCCCCAAAGCCCTTTCCTTGTTGGAGTTTGGGGGGTATTTATAGGAATTGAATTCTGGACAGAAGTTTTCCCAAGTCTTAGGTCGCGTACGACCTAAGTTAGGTCGTAGGTCGCGAACGACCTAAGCTAAGTCGCAGTCCACTGTCGACTTAAGAAGTAGGCTGATGAATTTGCACTTGGATTCATCTGAAGTGGTAAGTCACAGGCGAGTTAAGGAGGGTACTAGGTCGTTGGCGACTTATAGGAATGATTCAGTGTGAAACTTAACCCCAAAGTCTTAGGTCGCGTACAACCTAAGTTAGGTCGTAGGTCGCGAGTGACTTAGGAAGTTAGCCTAATGTAGTTATTCTCGGTCTTCTCTGGATAAGGTGGCAAGTGGTAGGTCATGTGCGACCTAAGGTAGGTCGTAGGTCGTGAGCGACCTAAGGAACAGTTGCTGAGATGTTAGGTCGCTAGGTCGCAGCTTTTCATAAGTCGTAGAAACCTTTAGTAGTTAGGTCGCGAAGTCCCTTCAGCAGTTAGGTCACGAAGTCCCTTCAGCAGTTAGGTCGCGAAGTCCTTGGGTCGTGACATTCCTTAGGTCGCGACCTTCTTTAGGTCGTGAGGTTTCTTAGGTCGCAACTCCTTTTAGGTCGCAGAGTCTTTAGGTCGCAGAGTCTTTAGCTCACAGCGTTTTAGGTCGGTACTAAAATATGAGTTAACATTTATGGTAAAGCATGTCACTTACCTATTGAACTTGAACATAAAGCGTTGTGGGTGATTATGGACATCAACTTTGATCTTGAAAAAACTGGCGAAAACAAAAAATTGCAACTCAATGAATTAGAGGAGATTAGGAACGACGCGTATGAAAATGAAAAATTTTACAAAGAAAGAACAAAAGTTTTTCATGATAATTCAATACATTTTCGCCAAATCAAAGAATTCTTTTGCGTGACTCTCGACTTCATTTATTTTATTGGAAATTAAAATCAAGGTGGATAAGACCATACGTGGTATGTACTATTTTTCCACATCGTGCCATAGAAATAGAAAACCCTAGGGATGGATCGATTTTTAAAGTCAATAGTCATCGTTTAAAACCTTACTTGGAGTTGGCGAGTGATCGAGAGGAGAAGCTCATGATTCTTCATGAGCCACACTACGTCTAGTAAGAAATTTTAACCCTCTCTTGTAAATATGTACATATTTTTCTCTTTTACGCTCATTATATCATGCATTGACCGTGGGGACAAAATCAAAATTAAGTGTGGAGGCAGTCTCATGTTTATTTTTATTTTTCATGGTTTATTTTTTGCATTTCCTTCCAATAAACACAAAAAAAACCCAAAACAAATTTTTTTAGCATGTTGATTTACTTTTAAAGAAACATGATAGAATAAGTATACATTTTTGGTTATTAAATTGAAATTTTTGAAAATTTACTTGTCTTAACAAAAATAAAAAATAAAAGTTCGATTACAAGTAACTATGGTGTAACTAGTATATAGGAAGATTCATAGGTGATAATTATGAAGTATATCCTAATTGTAATCTTTGTTTAAAAGTGTGGTTGATTTAAAGTAAAGGCGATAATACTTTTGATCTTCTAAGTTAAGTGGTGCTAAGATGATTTTGCATAACTCCCTCTTTTCAAAAAACTAATATATATATATATATCATAAAAATAAGAAATACCTAGTGTCATGTGTTCACACGTAAGTGTGTAAACTCGCCACGCTCTATACTCTTCTCACTTAAGCTCGAAAGTCAGTGCGTGATCGGTATATCTGAGTTAGGTGTATGTAAATAAAATTAAAATAATAGTAATAAACACCTAGAGCCATGTGTTCAAACACAAATGTGTACACTTGCCACGCTTTGTACTCTTCTCACGTAAGCTCGAAAGGTAGTGCATGATCGATGTAACTGGCCTTAGTATATTTGAGTTAGGTGTGTAAATAATAATGTTGATATTTTTCAAATTGAAAAGAGCAAGTAATTGAAACCCAAGCGCTATCTTCACTTATTTGATTTGACTTGTTATTCAAAAGAAGTAAAATACCACTTTGCAAAACATTGATAATCTACTAAAGGATTCATTTCGTAGTCGCACTATGTTATCAACCGAAACAACTAGCCAAACGAGAGTCTAATTGTGATGATGACTTAATTTTTGTTGAAAGTTTTGATGAGTAAAAGGACTAAAATTTCTTGATAATAACCAAAACTTATATCTAAAATACTCATGTCAATTTAAAAGTAAATTCTTCATTTGCAAATATTTTCGAAAACTTCCATCATGTAGTCGCATTGGAATTTGCATATCGCATTTGGATTTTGTGGGTAGTATCCGCTGAAAACCCTCACGAGACAACACTCATCCTACTAGGGACACCTATAAGTTTAACGGCTTGTTGCATATGCTTAATGCAATCGTATTTCCTATGAAAACGAATTTATCCTAGTTTTAGTTTATTCGAGGACGAATAAAAAGGTAAGTATGAGGGTATTTGATGTGCATGTAAAAGTGTATATATTTACTCCCATATTTAATCTTCTTTTATTAAAATTCATTGTAAATCAGTGCAAGTTAATAAAAGCTATAAAGTGGATGTAGGCCCGATTCTTGGCCGAACCACTATAAATCTTGTGTTCTTTACAATTTCATAATGCCTGTTTCATTTCGATATGTAAATACTTTAAATGTATTGCTAAAATGTCGATTCAAAATTGCAGGACATTAAAACAAGGCTTGCTCGTCAAAGAGCCAAGCGACCTCTATAAATCACCTACTAAGCAAATACCAAGCGACAAAAATTCCAAATTCAAATCCTATACAAGAAGAACTTCACATAAAAAGTTGGCGACTCCACTGTGGCAAGCCATCGTTAACTGGTTGTGATTGTCAATATGAACAGACATCCAACTAGGTAACTCGCGTTTGTCCCGTGAAGTTATTCAACAGTGAAGTCCACTTCTTCGGATAAGGCAATTTACTTGCAAAAGGAAAGAAGATGCGCTTGGAAATGATAATAAAAGATCGCTAATGAGCAGATGATGAGAGAACATTGCCAAGCAAACACAGAAGCAGCCAAAAGGAAGTATGCCTCTCAATAAAAGGGCCGGTAGAACCACCGAAGGGACACCTTCCCAGGCAGAAGGAACAGGGCCCTTGCTAACTGATCGTGATGCATCCGATCAGGCAGCTTGCTTCCGTCCCGTGGATCTACTCGCCCCTGAGACGCAACCTTCCTGGCACACCAACCAACCAATGCTCCTTCCCAAAGGTCAACAAAGCCCTCTAACGAGGCACGCCAAAAAATGAAAGTGCTTCTCTCAATCAAAAAAGATTGGTGGAACCACTGGAGGGGCACCTTCCCAAGCTGAAGGAACAGGGCCCTTGTTAATTGATTGCGATCGTTTATGCAAACGAACATCTAATCAAACAACTTGCGTCCGCCCCGTGGATCCATCCAACCATGAGAAAGTAACTTCCAAGCAATCAAAAAGCCCTCTTCGGAGGCACAAGCCCTCTTCAGAGGCACATGCTCTCTTCAGAGGCAAAAGCCCTCTCCCGAGGCACCACAAGCCCTCTTCGGAGGCACATGCCCTCTTCGGAGGCAAAAGCCCTCTCCCGAGGCACCACAAGCCCTCTTCGGAGGCACATGCCCTCTTCGGAGGCAAAAGCCCTCTCCCGAGGCACCGCAAGCCCTCTCTGAAGGCACAAGCCCTCTTCGGAGGCACAACTCTTCGGAGGAGCCCTCTTCGGAGGCATGTCCCAAAATAGAATGCTCAAACAAAAAAGCCTTCTCCGTAAGCACATTTCAACTCTCAAAGGAAGGTTAACTTATTCATCTCAAAAAAGTTCTTCCTTAAGAAAGTTTAAATGCTACAAAAAGACCTCTTCGGAGGCATACTTCACCATGCTCGAAGTACCAAAAATAAGCCCTTTACTGGGGCACAACATCAAAACCCTCTTCAGAAGCTCATTTCACTGCATAGAGAAATCCACTTTTTAACAAATAAAAGTGATCATCTCTGAAAGTTGAAGTGTTCTTCAAGGAAGAAAGAGAAAGTAAAAATTTCTCCAAAAATGAGATATAATCTATTAAAAGCAGAATGATTCTTCCCTTAAAAGCGGAATAGTTATTCTCTGAAATAGGAATATTAGTCTTGTAAAAGCTAGAAATGTTGCAATGCACTTGTGGTATGGGGGCAATACTATACAATTCAGTTATATTAATAAAAGTAACACGCAAGCAACATACCACAAATTCATTGCAATATCACGAAAAATAGATGTGGAATAAATGCATTCTCAAACACAGACAAAAAAGTTTGTACAAGTAAAAAGAATCGTTTATTCTACACTAAAAATGTGAAATAAATATACTCACACATACATAAGCATTTGTACAAGTGAAGGAACTATTTTATTCAATACTATGGAAGTTCTTTACATGTGCAGATATCTCAAAAAGGCAAAAGCAGGGACCGGTACCTGCACAATCTCCGGTCAATACATGCAAAAGGCAAAATAAGAAAAGAAGAGCCTAGCTTGTCACCCCTTCTTCTTGCTGCCCTTAGTACCATAGCCTGGTTTGATAATTAGTTTCGAAATCCGGCGTGGACGGGTCGGAGAGGGAGGAGGAAAAAGGGTAGCCGGATCTTCCTCTGCTTTATCTTCTCCAGTGGAAATACTTTTCTTCTCCTTCTTCATGACACGCTTCCCCTTCCGCTTTGAAGAAGATTCGCTCCCCGGAGTAGCAAGCAGTGTAGAAAGCTTTGTGTCATCATCAAGAGACTGCTTTGGGGTCTTCTCAATGTCATCAAGATCCTCCGCCTTCTGCTCTTGCGAAGCGGCCGGATCATCCAGGCCTTGAAGAGCTTCAATTTTCTCTGCCTGTAATCCCAGCTGAGAAGCAGAAGGAGGAGTAACTTGGGAAGGTGGAGGAACGGCAACTAGAGGAGTGGAAGTTTGTGCACTATTCGGTGCTTCTGCTATAGAGAAAAGAAGTTAAAATCAGTATTCTCCGGAAAAAGTAAAGATGTTGGTTCAGTAACACTTAAGTAACAATTGAGAAATTCATCAAACTCGGTTGAAGCAAATAAGTAGTCTGCTAGACTTGGATCAACATCGAAGTTACCTAGAGAAGTTGGTTTAATCACATTGATTTCAAATTGTTCTGCTTCAACGTCGTCTTGAATCTCCTCTTCGTCTTAAGCAGTGGAAGGCTCAGGAGCTGTGATTTTAGCTTCGGCATTTGCAGGAAGTGAAGAATGGGAACTAGAGCCAATGTTTTCGGGATCAACCGAAGCCGGAGGACAAGCAGAGTCAGTTACTGTTTCTTTTTCCAAACATTCTCCTCCCGCTGCATCGGCTCGCTCCCTAGCAAGCTGCTCTTTTCCCCTAGCAAGGGCGGCGTGCGCCTCATCATCCAGATAAGTCGCTTCAAGATCCACCTCAGCATATCCAGCACCTCCAAACATGTCCATTATTGCTTCCCACACTTCGGCTAAGGTAGTCTCATATTTTGGTCCCAAGAATGAGAGAGTACCACGCCCTAAAACGCTGTGGATGTAAAAGTCGAATAAAGTAGAGTCAATAATGGCTTTAGTTGCTTTATGAGATTCTTCAGCTGCAACTTGTCCAGCAACTGCATCATCGCGCTCTTTCTCAACTTTAAGAAGTCGAGCTTTTAACATCTCAATCTCCATGTTTTGGGAAATAGTTGTACCCCGCAGCTCAGCATTTTCTTTGCGGTATTTCTCAGTAGTGTGTTGCTCAGCTGCAAGCTTCATCTCGGCATCCCTTTGCGCAGCATGTGCATCTCGCACTTGCTTCTGGAAGACTTCTTCTTTTTGAGTTTGCAATGCAGAAGAAGAGGCGAGATCTTCTTTAAGTCGCTTGACTTCAGATTCAAGCCTTGCGTTGTCATCTGCGATGCTCATCATCTCCGCGTCGTGCTGCTTGCACCATTTATCCCATTCAGCCTTATCGTTCTCCAAAGTCAGCATGTTTTCGAGATTCATATGGTTGACTCTTTGGAGTTCATCAACAAGCTTTTGCCATTGCGATATCCTCTCAATGTCAAGCCTAACTTCATCATGATTTCTGAGCATGGCTTGTTTATTGATCGGAACTAGATCTACATCAAAGCGCACTCCTTTTAAGCACCAATTCGGAAATCGGCTTTGAAGTGTTGGAGGGCCATCTTTAACTTGATATTGGGGCCTGTTGATGATCGCTTGGATGTCAGATTTCTTTAAAGGAGGAGAGCCGGCCGGGATATTAAAAGAGATAGGAGCGTCAGTTTTTCCAGAAATTGCAGACGCGTCCGTTTCATCAAGTCTAACCTGTTTACTCGGGTCTCCAGCAGCATGGCTTTTCCCTTTATCATCATGATATTTCCTTTTATGGAAGTCATCGTCCCTTCTTCTCTGTTGCTCCTCATAAGCTCGCCTCTCTTGAGTTTTTCTAATTGCTCGCTCTTCGTCAGATTCTTTGCGAGAGGGGAGATAGCGTCCGTAATCGTAAGAATCGCGCCCTCCGTAGCGTCGAAAGTTGTCGAAATATGAGCCACTTCGCCCCATTGTAGACCTGAAATTAAAAAAAAGACAAGTCTTAGAAATCTCCAAATTGAAAAAGCAAAGTGCATATAAGTGCTAAGCTTCCTAAGTGTGTGTGATGTGCGAACTACACGCGTCAAACTACAAACCACTCTTTGGTTGGGAAGTGATAACAGATTGAGAAGCGGGAGTTGATTTTTGAGCTGACGAAGTTTTCTGCAAAGTAGATGTCGCTTCAGTCACAGGAGATGTAGCTTTAGTTATATCATCTTTGAAAAGTTCCTGTGAAGTGATCATCAGATCACTCAACCCATCAAAGGTATCGTCACCATCGTGTTTTGTGGGGCTTTCTTTCTCGACTCCTTTATCATCAACTTTCTCGAAATGTTGAGAAGTTTCTTCTTCTTCAATAACGGGAGAAAGTGCTAATTTGTTGGATGACCCCACAATGTCGGTAGGAGTAGAACACTTTACCAATGAAGTCTCAATGGTAAGTCCTTTCGGTGAAAGTTCTTCAGCATGGACTGGGGTATCCGATGTTTTTACTGGAGAATTGGGGACTTCATAAGGCTAGGTAGATCGGGAAGAGTGTAAAAGTCCTTACTGATGCAAAAATTCGTCTTTCAACAAAAATTTGGCGCTTCTTTCTTCCGCCGCCACAGCATTTAAGGTTTCAAGGATTGACTTGAGGCTGGGATTTCTGAGTGGAGGAGGAAGTGCTGGAAGAAGAAAAAGAATGAAGTTAAGCATTTGATAATTCGGGTTTCGAAAAAACTCATGAGATGAACGGCAAAAGACAATCTTACTTCCGACTCTCCAGACAGCATAGAATCCTGGAGGACATCGGACAAAGAAAAATTGACTCAGAAATCCGTGAGCGCTTTCGGGCAAATCCAAAATCAATTTCCGGTTTCTGGCACCTCTTACGAGCACGATTGAAGGATGGTCTTTGTTCTTTGAAAAAGTGCATAAGTAGCAAATTTCGTCAAAGCTCGGGAGACGGTCAAGCGTCCTCCTAAACAGAACACATAACCCCATCAGAACAGCGTAACCGTTGGGGTGTAGCTGGAAGGGCGAGATAGCTAATCGAAGAAAGAGTTCATGAAGAAATTCGTTGAAAGGCGGAATAACTCCGCTTAAACACATCTGGCGGTTCACTGCGACAAAACCGAGGGGTGGCCTGTCAGCTGTGTCGCTTGCTCCAGGTAATATAGCATCTGATTCGGCAATACCGAATTGGATACATAGTTGTCTAAAGACTTTGTGGCTCAGAGTAGTCGGAGTTCTCTCCGGAGGATCGATTAGTGGGTTGGCTATCGGGAAAGCTTTTCCAACTGGTCCTGAATCTTCTTGTTGAGATGTCATTCTACACAATCAACTGGATATTTAAATATGAAGGTGCACGTTTCCTAAAAAGTGTAAAGTGTTGTGCAGAACTACAATGATAACAAGCAAGCATAATTGAAATTGAGATAGTTGACATTTGTCGATTATAAAATTTCGAGGCTTGTTATTTCAAGTTCAAATACAATGTTCTGTTGACGCAAACAAGTCAACTTAGGTTGATTATTTCAACTTTGTTTCAATACAATTTGTCATTTCACAGCATTTTACCCACAGAATTCATTTAAGTTAATTATTCATTATCAACTAATCTGTCATGCGATGTGGGCAGTCAATGGCAGTATATTTGTCCCGTTTTTCTGCAAATGTTGTTTTTGAACAGGTTATTAGCATTAAAGTCAAGGCAATTTGAAAAGAAATACAACATAGTTCACATTTGAAAGCTCAGTCAACTTCTGGTCAAAATTCTCTAAGTCCTAAGTCGTTCAGCGACCTATTATAGGTCGAGGTTTTTTTTTGGTCGTACTGTGCGAATCAAGGCGTTCAAGGCAGTGCAGGTTTGGTTCAAGTCCTAGGTCGTCCAGCGACCTATCATAGGTCGAAGCATCTCCAAGGCAGTGCAGGTTTGGTTCAAGTCCTAGGTCGCACACGACTTATCATAGGTCGGAAGCTCTTTAGATCGCAAAAAAGGGTTGTTCGGTTTTGTTTAAGTCGCAGATGTTCCTAGATCGCAAGGCTTAGGTCGCCAAGAATCCCAGCACGACCTAACTCTTAGGTCGCCCAAATCCAGTAGATCGCTGACTTCCTCTCCACGCAACGCCTTACTGGATCTGATAACCCAATACCGCCATTATAAGAGAATTCGTCATCCACTTCGTTCCATCTCCACATGCCACCAAATCGACCAGCAATTCGATTGCGAATCCCACCGATCCATTGTGAAAATTTCCATGCGATCATGAATCACCACAACATATCAAACAACAATCAAAAATTGATCGAAACCACCATTCAAAAAATGAAGCAATGCGCATGAAATTAAACTTAGGTCGGAAAACGAGGATTCACGATCAAGCAGCGATTATGGAGGAGTAGAGATTGATCCACTTACGTAATATGCTGATGGGAATGAATCGATGATTGGCTGGATTGAATTAGCCTTCGAGAAATTGAAAATTTTGTCAAGGGCAATGGAATTTCAGAGCAGTAAGATGGGGAGGAAGGAGCGACCTAACTTATTTATATGATACTAAGGGAGGAAGGCGAGTAGGCATACGATTTATCATGAGTTTTAGGTCGTTCACGACCTAAGAAGGTTAAGTTGAAGCACACGACCTATGGCATAGGCCTGCACTTCGAGGGGCAAATGTTAACTCATATTTTAGTACCGACCTAAATCGCTGCGACCTAAAGACTCTGCGACCTAAAGACTTTGCGACCTAAAGACTCAGCGACCTAAAAGGAGTTGCGACCTAAGAAACCTCACGACCTAAAGAAGGTCGCGACCTAAGGAATGTCACGACCCAAGGACTTCGCGACCTAACTGCTAAAGGGACTTCGCGACCTAACTACTGAAGGGACTTCGCGACCTAACTACTAAAGGTTTCTGCGACTTATGAAAAGCTGCGACATAGCGACCTAACATCTCAGCAACTGTTCCTTAGGTCGCTCACGACCTACGACCTACCTTAGGTCGCACATGACCTACCACTTGCCACCTTATCCAGAGAAGACCGAGAATAACTACATCAGGCTAACTTCCTAAGTAGCTCGCGACCTACGACCTAACTTAGGTCGTACGCGACCTAAGACTTTGGGGTTAAGTTTCGCACTGAATCATTCCTATAAGTCGCCAACGACCTAGTACCCTCCTTAACTCGCCTGTGACTTACCACATCATATGAATCCAAGTGCAAATTCATCAGCCTGCTTCTTAAGTCAACAGTGGACTGCGACTTAGCTTAGGTCGTTCGCGACCTACGACCTAACTTAGGTCGTACACGACCTAAGACTTGGGAAAACTTCTTTCCAGAATTCAATTCCTATAAATACCCCCCAAACTCCAACAAGGAAAGGACTTTGGGGCCGATCATTTCTGAAAGCATCGTTACTCTGCCGAACTCTCAACTCATTTGACAATTGAAGATCTTCAAACATTCGAGACACTACAACAAGCTTCGGGAGGAATTTCCTACATCCAACACAGATTCATCGAGTTTCATCATCGAAGTTTGAGCTAGTAGTCGAGATTGTCTTTGTGATCAAATTGTATTGTTTTCATAAGTGTATTGTATCGTCTTGTAACCGGATTCAGTAATAAAGAGATTCAAAGTGGACGTAGGCTCGATCTCAAGCCGAACCACTATAAACTGCTGTCTTTTACCACTTTTTTGCTATTTTACTGCTTACTTCTTGTTCCCATCACACGGGTGGTGCTTTCACAATTCAACTGCACACACCGGGTGTTAGCGTTCACTTTTTAGCGTTAACAATAAAATAACCTAAAAGGAGACATCTTTAGATTAGTTTTATACGCAGTTTTATAAGCCAAAAGCGCATCTGTCAATTTTTATGGCCAATCTTTTCGATTTTTATTTACAGTTTTCTCCAAAATTTGCTTGATTTGGCGATTTGAAACTTCAACTTGACCACTAGCTTGAGGATGATAAGGAGTGGATAACTTATGGGTTATCGAGTATTTCTTCATTAGAGTTTCAAATGATCAATTACAGAAATGGGTTCCATTATCTCTTATTATTGTGCTAGGTATTCCAAACCTCGAAAAGATGTTTTCTTTTATGAATTTCACAACAACTTTGTGGTCGTTTTTTTACATAGAATAGCTTTGACCCATTAGAGACGTAATCAAAAGCAAAAAGAATGTACAGATTTCTGAAAGAGTTGGGAACGGTCCCATAGAGTCAATACCCCTAAACGTCAAAGATTTCGATCGTAAGAATGGGGTTCAAAGGCATCATGTTTCATCGAGAGATTTTTCCTAATTTTTGGCAACGATCACAAGTTTTACAGAACTCAAATGCATCTTTGAAAAGCATAGGCTAGTAAAAACCACATTTAAGCACCTTTTCCACGGTTTTCTTAGGACCGAAATGACCACTACAAGCTTGGTCATGACAAAACGAAAGAACACTCTTAATTTTACAATCTGGAACGCAATGTCGAATGATTTGGTTGGAACAATACATAAACAAGTATGGGTCATCCCAATAGAAGTACTTGACTTGGGAAAGAAATTTGTATTTATCTTGTTTCGACCAAAATGAAGGAGTTTCCTTAGTGACTAAATAATTCACTATATCGGCATACCACGGATCGACCGAAATGGAAAGTAGTTGTTCATCAGGAAAGTTCTTGTTGATCGGGAAAAAAGATGGTGCGTTTGCAAGATGCGACATATGATTAGCAATGAAGCTGTTGGATCCTTTTTTGTCTTTGATTGTAAGGTCAGTGTAAACCTTAATGTGAACCTTAATGTGTGAGCAAATAAATAAGGACGGAACTTTTCGAGCGCAAAAAATACTGCTAGAAGCTCTTTTTCGGTGGTTGTGTAATTGAGTTGAGCATCATTTAGACCCATACTAGCATACAAGATGACGTGAAGAATTTTGTTGATGCGTTGTCCTAAGATAGCACCAACCGCAAAGTTAGAAGCATCCACATTATTTCGAAAGGAAGATCCCAATTAGGTGAAAAATGATGGGAGTGGAAATGTGTTCATTTTTGAGATGTTCGAAAGCAGAAACATGGTCAGAATTAAAGTCAAATGGAACGTCTTTTCCAAGAGGAGTCGTTAGAGGTCGAGTAATTTTAATAAAGTCTTTCACAAAGCGTCGATAAAAACTAGCGTGGCTTAGAAATAAATGAATGTCCTTGACAGATTTAGGAATGGGTAGATTTGCAATTACATCAACTTTTGCTTTATCTACCTCAATGCCTTTGTTTGAAATGACATGCCCAAGGACAATTCCATGTTTGACCATGAAATGTCATTTTTCCTAATTTAACATTAAGTGTTTGTCCTTGCATTGATTCAAAACCATCTCGAGATGGTGTAAGCACTCGGAAACAGAATTTCCGAAGATTGAGAAATCGTCCATAAATACTTCCAGAAAGCGTTCGATCATGTTGGAAAAGATGCGGACCATGCATCTTTGGAAAGTAGCAGGAACTTTGCAAAGGCCAAATGGCATACGTCGATATGCAAAGTTGCCAAAGGGACATGTGATTTTTTTTTTCTCTTGATCTTCGAGAGCAATCTGAATGCGGTTATAACCGGAATAACCATTTAGAAAGCAATAGAATTCATGGTCGGCTAATCGTTCAAGCATTTTGTCAATAAAAGGAAGAGGAAAGTGATCTTTACGTGTTGCAGCATTCAATTTTCGATAATCAATGCACACACGCTAACCCATTTGATTACGAGTTGGAATGAGTTCGTTAGCGTCGTCTGTGATAACGGTAAGTCCGGACTTTTTAAGCACGACATGAATTGGGCTAACCCACAAACTATCAAAACTGGGGTATATGATTCTGTTATCAAGGAGTTTAAGAATTTTCTCTCGAACTACATCCTTCATTTTGGGGTTAAGCCTACGTTCTGCATCACAAACAGGCTTGGCTTCGTCAACTAAGTGGATGCGATGTTGAACAAGAGCGGGACTAATTCCCTTAATATCGGTAATCGACCATCCAATTGCCTCTTTGTTTTTCGATAGAATTGAAAGAAGGGAGGCTTCTTTATCAAAGGAAAGATTTGAAGAGATTATGATAGGAAATGTTTCATGGTCAGCTAAGTATGCATACTTAAGGTGATCAAGAAGAGGTTTGAGTTCCAACCTAGGAGGTTGCTTAATCAAAGAATTTGGTTGGAGTTCTGACACAACCATGAGGGGTTCAAACGGAAGTGCATTTTCAATCACATTAGGCTCGTCTTGAAACAGTTATTCGTATTCGGTCTCGCATTCATTGTTAAGGTAAACTATTTCGTTGTCAAAATTTTCTTGAATGGAGCTAACTTTCAACGTTTGGTCAAGTGGTTCGTTCGATTGATTTCCGAGATTGAAGATGTTAAGACTCAAAGTCATGTTACCAAAAGAAATTTTCATCAAACCATTTCAACAATTGATTAGGGCATTTGAAGTGGCTAAAAAAGGTTATCCTAAAATCAATGGAATTTGACTCATCAGATTGTTCATTGGTTCTGTCTCAAGGACGAGGAAATCGACGGGGAATATGAATTGACCGATTTTGATGAGTACATCTCGATTTCTCTCATGGGTTTCTTTATCGAGTGATAGGTAAATTGAAAAGTTATTTTCATCGGTTTTAGTTCACCCAAGCCAAGTTGCTGGTAAACTGAATAAGGAATCAAATTGACAGTCGCACCCAAGTCTAGTAAGTGCTTATTAATCGTCTTGTCTCCTATTTTGCACGAGATCGTCGGACATCCAAGATCATTGTTTTTTACGGGAATTGATTGAGAGAGAATTTCGCTAAGACCGGAAGCTAAGAAAATTTTCTTGGGTACATGAGTGTGTCATTTTTGAGTACATAAGCCTTTCAAAAATTTAGCGCAAGTTGGGACTTGTTGAACGATATCAAGAAGAGGGATGTTCACTTTGACTTGTTTGAAAATTTACAGCATCTTTTCCATTTGATCGAAATGTTTCTTAGGTCGAAGTCGATGTGGAAATGGAATTCGACACTCGATAGATCGGTCTACATGAGTAGAAAAAGAATTTGGATTGGAATTTGATTCGATATTTGACTTAATGTTTTGTTCAGAATCACTTGTCATTTTCAAAGTGTCAACAGGAGCTTTCGGTAAATCGTTTGGATTGACAACTTGGTTGTCAATTAAATTACCATAACACAAAGTTGTGATAGCATTCGTTTGGTTCACATTGCTTCTGGAATGACATGAGCTTGATTCGAGTTCGTGTTTTGATTTCTAGGGTTCGGAACTGGCTAACTTGGGAACGTACCTCATTCGTGTTCACTCACAAAGGTGGCTAATTGACCCGTTTGCATTTCAAGTTTAGCAATTGATTGACTCGTATTTTTCATGTACGAAGTTAACAAATTTTGTAAATTCCTATTTGATAGGACGTTTTGAGTGGTCGCTTTAGCCAAAGTTTTAAGACTTTTCTCAATTAAAGTCATTTGTTTATTATCTTAGGGAGTGAAAGATTATTGCGGTTGATTTTGAGATGGAGCCGCAAAATTTTGTTGAAAGTGGTTGGGCTTAAAAGGAGTATTCGAAGCATTGTTCGGAAATGCTTGAAAATTGGGATGTACTAAATTCGTGTTAGAATTATATTGGTTCCTACAAAGTTAGGATGATTTCTCCAACCGAGATTGTACGTTGGAGAACATGGGTCATTCTTAAACTTGGTGAAAGCATTGAGTTATTCTACCGAATGAGGGCACTGATCCACGATGTGGTTCGAATCGTTACATTTATAACACAATGGTTGGGAAGCTTGGTTCATTTGATTTGATGAGAAAACGTTGTTGGATTAATTGATCGTTGCATCGATTTTAGCTTCCAAAGCCAACGAATGATCCTATCGAGTGTGCGCTCAATCGTGAATAAATGGATTTTTTGTTAGAACATTCCCATTGAGATGATTTTTTGGCCAAGTTCTCAAGGAATTGCCAAGCATCATCATGATATTAGGCGACAAATTTGCCTTGGCACATCGATTCAAGCATGGTTTGTGAACTCTTTTCAAGTCCATCATATAAGATTTGGCGAAGAGTCTATTTTTCAAAATTCTGGTGTGGACATTTTATCAAAAGCCCTTTAAATCATTCAAAGTATTTTCCGAAAGGTTCGCCCCTAAATCGATGAAAGTTCACAATTTTGTTTCGTATTTTGGTTTTTTTTTCCCAAGGGGTAGAATTTTTTTAAGAAAACATTAACGAATTCGTCCCAAGTTTTGATTGAGTTCGACGATAAGCTGTACAAATATTTTTTGGCATAATCGGTAAGGGTTAATAGAATTAACCGAAGTTTGATTTCGTCGTCACATAATTATTGGAGTTTAATGGTTGAACATACTTTTTCGAATTACTAAGAAGATGTATGGGTCATCGTGTTCAAAATTGCCAAATTGAGAGTGTGGCAAAATGATTTAAATGAATTTCGAGTGATTACCCGTTGGGGCGGGTAATGTGATACAAGAAGGAATAGAGACTTGGTCGGGAAAGATTCTATCCATGAAAGTTCAGTGAGCATTTTCATTAGCTATCAATTGAAGATCGTTTGTTCGAGTTAAACAATTTGTCGTTGTGTCACAACTCCAAGTACTCATGCACAAGTGAAAAGATCAAGGAGAGAAAGACGTAAGAATCAAGGTTAAGAGAATGAAACAAGCTTTAGAGAAAGAAATGAAATGAAACTTTTTTTTGAAAAGAAAAAATAATTACCAAAAGAAATTATCTTCAAAAGGAGGATTTATATTTGTTTTCTTTTTTTGGGATTTTAAAGTCTTTTTAAATGTTTTTGTTTTTCTCTTTTTTTTAGTTTTTGTTCTTGAAAAGATTTTTTTTCTTTTTTTTTTTAAAAAAAACTAAATTAAATAAAATGCTTGTTTTTGGATTTTTGATTTTGTATGATTTTTTAAAGGAAAATGTTTGTATTATTTTTGGATTTTTGTTTAGAAACAAAGTTAAGGGAAATGTTATTTTTTTTTACTTTTGGATTTCTTTTTTTATAATATATATGCATGAACTAATGCAACTAAATGAATGCAATGACTTAACTACAAATTTTTTGTCCTTAGTATTTCCTAACCCAAAATTGTATGATCACGCTTTGACTTAATTCAACAAAATAGCTCTTAGCCAGGTAACGGACAGGGGTTATCGGTGCACCACGAATCACCATAGCAATACAGCTGAAGGTTTAAGTACATTCAAAGAAACAATCACCATAATATTTACGAAACACCGCAATATTTATAGATAATTATTGTTCTGTTGTGGCCTAAAAACCAAGAGATAAGTTGTTAAAAGAAGATAACTTGTCAAGGTACAATTAAGACCTAGATGAGCCCATGTGTAACGACCCAGAATTTCTGTCATTTGAAATTCAGATATTTAATTGATTTTAAATATTAACAAGTAAGATTTTTAAGCTGAATAAATTTAAATTAGAATATAGTGATTTAATTGGAAATTAAATCGATAATTTAATATTTGAAATTGCGTAAATAATCGGAAACTAAATTAAATGTGATTAAAAATGATTTATAAAGTTATATTAAATCATATTGGAGTTAGAATGATGTTTGAGAACTTTTAAAATTGAATTAAAAGTTAAATTGTAGAAATTGAATATTTTAATATTTAATTGACTAGTGAAAATAGTCATTTTTCTAACAGTCTCGGATTTCGACGAATCTAGTTTCATCGGATCCGTAATGTTATATTATTGTAAGATTTCAAATTTCGTGTCAATCGGATTTACGGTTTGTCCGGGGCAAGCCAAAACACATCGAAATCGTTTTAATCGATTTAATTTAAAATTGATCGTTTAATTCCGTAACTCGCACATATGACCGAATTAGCTCCCGAAACACGTTCCATTGTGTCCGGAACGCGAGTTAAACCTTAGAAATGCCAGCCGGCATGCTTCGTTTGGAGTTCAGAAAATTTCGGATGAATAGTGTTTTGGCAATGTTCTATAAAAGGACATTATCATTTCCATTTGCAAACTAAAACCTAAGGTTTCATAACAAAGCTTCAGCCATCATAAACAGTATCAATGGCTGAAAATTGATAACATTCTTCCATTAATTTCTTCCAATCCGTGCAATATTTCAAGAAACTTCCAACTACAAAAATGTAGAGCACGTCGAGAACTGTAAATCCATATGGTGATGATCGTCAATGGTGCATCGTAGAGGCCAGATTTCAGGCGAGAACTGTAAATCCATATGTTAAAGAAGAAAAACAAAATCTGAATTGGATTTATTAGTGGAAAATTTAAGTTAAGTTAAACAAATGATGTTTAATTGGAATATAACTTAATTGATGTTGAATGAAGTTGATTTTGGTATCGAAGAAAATTAATAAAGTGAATTAATGAAATGAAGTGATGATTGTGAACTTAAGTTATATAAATGAGATTCAACTTTATTTGTAAAATGAATTAGCAATTGAATTAATAAATGGATTGAACGTTAATCAATCGAATGTGAATAAATTGATATGGAATAATGGAAGTCAACTTAATATTAAACCAATTGGAATTAAAAAGTGTTGAACCAAATTGAATATAAGTAAAGTAAATTTATTTAGTTATGTTGGTTATGGTTTGATTGTTAGTTGATTGTATATGGTATAATTCATTAAGTATTAATGAAATTGAATTGATAAAAATTGAAAGTAAAGTAAAATTAAATAGAAATTGATTTGAATTGGAAGTGAACTAATATGAATGTAAATTAGCGAATGTGAACTAATTGAAAATGAATACATGAATGGTTTGAAAACTTTGTTGAAAGCATTTGAATTCGTTTTGAAACCATATAAATTGCTTATGGGAATTATTTGATTGCATTGCTTATGGAAACTTTGTGTTTGTTATTGAAAATTAATGAAATGTAAATGAATTTCCTATATATGTCACTTACGTGTTTAAATTGAGTAAGTACAGGTGCAACAACCAGCTTTACATCTCAACCACAAAGCAACAACCACAAAGTATAATAAATTTGCAGCATCAACATAGGTAAAATATCTGGGCTCCATACCATGGTATCACCTCTTATCCAGAAGGAAATGGACATACCCTAGGGGCACGACCCCTAAAACCTTGCCGCAACATTCCTGTTTCGCCCATTACCGGGTTGTGAGGCTCGACGAAGTCTCGTCCACAAAGCTACGCTATTTCACAAAGCCATGCTTTCATCAACAAATGATCAACATCACTTCGTATGCCACATTACCAAATTGGGAATGTATCACTAGTAACCATCAACTACATAACCTCTGAGCTCGTACGTCTCAGAGAAGGGTGTTAAGCTAAGAGAATAAATTCTCCGCCACCAACATAAATGTATTTGATAGAAACCAGCTTTACATCTCAAAGTGTAACGTCAGACACACATCCATACAAGTCCGTTCCGGGATCGAACGGAACCGAAGGCACTTCCAAAGAAGCCCTTGCAATCCGGGTATTCACTAATCACGTCCAGACTTCCCATCACAAGAAGAGTGATATAAATCTCTATACCGGAAAAACTCGGTGCAGAGACATTCGACAGGTTGTCCTTTCATTTTCGAAAATACCCGGTCTTCACACCGGTCTTCAAATGTTATCCATTCACGACATATCACTATTCGAAATGGGTTATATGTCACAAAGTCCTCTCCCGGCTTAACCGAATAATGAGCGCTTGTTTTAAAAACAAATTCAAGTGCAACTTCAAAGGCAAATATTGATAGTCGGTTATTTAACTATCAAACAGCATTCACAAAAATCAACCAATTTAAATAATTTTCCCAAATTATTTATTTTCAAAATATCTTCACAAGATATATATCTTCCACACTTCATCACTTTGGAAACAAATTTCAAATCACTTTTCACTCTTGGAATAAAAATTCACGATATTATTTATTTCCATTGTGAAATTAAATTTCCAAATATTCACTTTCAAACACCAAATCAATTACAAATTGATTTCTAAATTTATTTCCAAATACCATATCATTTGCAAATCGATTTCTAAATTTATTTCAACACAAAATCCATTTAAATCCAACACCAAATAAATTTTTCATATCGATTTTCCAAAGATTTATTTTCAAATACCAAATCAATTATCAATTGGATTTCAAACAAATTTATCACTTTTTAAAATAAATTCCTTTATCTCTTCCAAACCATTTAAAATTCCATTTTAAATAAATTCTTCAACTTTTAAACAATATTACACAAAACCCATTTATAAAAATCTTTTTCCATATTTTGGAAATAATTCGATAAGATTACAAAAATCAACTTTACGCTTTTAAATCCCTTCTTTTAAATTTATTCAATTCTTTCAAAAGGAATTTACTTGAAATTTCTTACTTTAATTTCAACAATCCAATTTATTTATTTCTGGTATCCAACGATACCAAAAAATACATTCGGGTAAATTATAGCCTTCAACAAATTCAATCACAAACATAATCATACACTGATTATAAATAAATCATCACACAACATATGAAACAAATTCATACAATTTGAGGAATCCAGTTGGATCCCTCCAACCTGTTTCCATGCATCCACAGATGTTAGCACTATACCTATTCCAATTCGTGGTGGAATATCACGGTATATGGATTTATAAAATATCATCTGCTATTATGCGGCGCATAGGGTTTCATCCGCTATATAATGCGGGAAATCAACAACTCCAATATAAATATATTCCAATATATATATATATTACTATATACTACTATATATACTATCACATCCAAACAGTCAATCAATCAATAACTGCAAAATCAAATTTTCATTTTGAGTGAGAAGATCTCACCTTTGCTTTTAATTTTGCAATCCACTTCCATTCGATTACATGAAATTTGAAATCTTACAATAATTTCACATTACCGATCCGATGAAACTGGTTTCGTCGAAATCCGAGACTGTTTGAAAAATGACTATTTTCACTAGTCAATTAAATATTAAAATATTCAATTTTCACAAAGAAACCATAGCTAGGGCTGGCCGCCATTTTCAAAACCAATGGCCAGAATTTCATTTCGTTTCTTCTCTAATATCTTCCAATCCACCAACAATTATCAAAAACGTTCAACTGCAATGTTGTAGAGGATGATGAGAGCTTCAAATCCGTATGGAGATGATCGAAAATAGAGCGACGAATCAACGGCAATTTGCGATCAAAGTCGCACGCTCGTGCACAATTTAATATGCCTAGGGATGACCGAGCTCGTCCAAACTGTAGGTGAAGGTGGAGCGTGCTTCGAGCTTTCGTATGGCGCTCGCCGATCGTGGTCGAGGCAAGCGAGATGGTCGCGAAAATTCAACAAGAACGGCAGCCAAATGGGTTTCTCGTGCACGTGTAACCTGGAAGGGAGGAAGATAGAAGCATCGGCCGAGATTTCATCACGTATTTCGAACGGCCAGAAATGAAGTAGGGTTTTAAATATAAAAGAAATTGTAAATTATTATAACATTAATTCGTGTGATGTTTAAAAATGCATAACTTTTTGATACGAGGTCAAAAATTTACGTAACGAATTGCGTTGGGTTCGATTCGACGAGCACTACGCGATGGAGCTGGTTTGGAGTCAATCAGAGCTAGTGTAAATTTTGGGTAAAATTAAACGCTTGTTTAATTTTATTCGAAATAAAATTCTGCAAACGTTATTGAAAGCAAGGTGAGAACTCCTCACTCAATCGAATTGTGTTTCGATTTAAATTTTAAATAGTTAGATTTAAAATTGCTTAATTGCTTGATTGTGTGATTGAATGATGATTGTTATCTATTGTGCTGAAATAGACCCTATACGCCGTATATTAAGCGGAGGTTATTATATTAAAAACATACACCGCGATAATTCCACTGTGTTAATGCTAAAAAGTGAACATTAACACCCGATGTGTGTAATAGAATTGTGAAAGCACCACCCGTTGGTACGGGAACAGAATATAAGCTGAAAATAGCAGAAAAGCAGTAAATGAACAACAGATTTATAGTGGTTCGGCCCGTAATTGAGCCTACGTCCACTTTATAGTCTTTTATTGCTGATTCGGTTACAATTTGATACAATATCCTTCAAAATACAATACAACTTGATCATTAAAGCACTCTTGACTACTAGCTCAATCTTTGATGATGAGACTCGATGAATCCGTGTTGGATGTAAGGAGTTCTTCTCGAAGCTTGTTGTAGTGTCTCGAATGCTTGAAGATCTTTGATTGCTGAATGAGAGGAGACTTCGACAGCGTAACGGCGCTTGAAGAAATGAATGGCCAAAAGTCCTCGTTATGTTGGAAGTGGTGGGGTATTTATAGGAGCTGATTTGGACTCTGGAAATTTTCCTAAGTCCTAGGTCGTAGCTGACTTAGGGTAAGTTGGTGATGAGTTAAGGGATTGGGTTGTTCTGGGCTCATCTTGTGGCTTTGTCTTCGACAAGTGTTAAGTCGTAGCCGACTTATCAGACAGGTAGTATAGGCATGGGCTCTGGACTTTAACCTCGTAGCCTTTAAGTCGTAAGACCCTTAAGTCGTAAGACCTTAACTCGTAAGACCCTTAAGTCGTAAGTCCTTAACTCGCTGAGTCGTTAAGTCGGAACCCACTTTTAACTCTTTAAGTTGTAGATAGCTTAACTCGTTGAGTCGTTTGGACCATGAGTCGTAGGCTGTGAAGCTCTTAAGTCGTACACCCACTAAGTCGTAAACTGTTAAGTCGTGGCCTGTTGAGTCGTAGACTGTTTAGTCGTATACTCCTTAAGTCTTTAGGAACTGGAGCTATAAGTCATGAACGACTTAAGCTAAGTTGTAACCCCTTAGATCGGAACCTTCTTAAGTCGTAGTCTTTAGGTCGCAACACTGCTAGGTCGCGAAGTCTTTAGGTCGCAACACTGCTAGGTCGCGAAGTCTTTAGGTCGCGACATTTCTAGGTCGCGAAGTCTTTAGGTCGCAACACTGCTAGGTCGCGAAGTTACCTTCAGCAGTTAGGTCGTAGACTCTCTTAGGTCGTAGCTCCCTAACTCGGTAGGTCGTAAGTCGTTCAAGCCGTAGATTCTCTTTCAGCAGCTAAGTCGTAAGTCGTTGAGTACACTTAGGTTTTAGGCTTTTTAACTCGTTGGCTTCTTATAAGTTGTGGCATAACCTGGCTCGTTCATTTCTTAACTCGTAGGTCGTTGCTAAAAGGGAGTTAACATTTGCCCCTCGAAGTACACGCCTTAAGTCGTAAGTCGTGTGCTTCGATTTCCTTAGCTCGCTTCTTGATGAGTGCGCTAGATCGTGACCGACTTAAGATGAGTCGTAGGTCGCGAACGACTTAGTATAAGTCGTAAGTCAGATGTGTCGATTCACCTTTCATTGTCCCAGTGAATAAATTGCTTAGGTCGTTCCTCCCCAACTTTACCTGTTCCTCTATTTGAATCTGCCATTAACGACTTTTCAAGCTTTCCAAAGACGACTCAGACCTACCGGTTGCCAGTCATCCTTATTTCCTTCTCACGTAAGTGGATTCGATTGCTATTCATTCCTCGATTATTGCCCAATTACGAATCCCATTTTCACCATCGACCCCCCTTTTCTCATGCCGTACTTCTCTGCAATTCTTGTTTCAATTGATTACTGATGGGTTTGAGACGGCTTGTCCCGGCTTTGGACAGTCGGTCAGAACAAGACGATGGACAGCAGCATTTCAGTTTGATTGATTCGTGGTTTGTGATGGAATGACATTAGACCGGGTTTATGGTGATTTCGAGATGATTAAGTGCGCTGAGGGAACGAGAGTTTTGGTTGGAGGAGAGGCTAATGGGTTAACGGGTTAAGGAGTTTAGCGAATTGATGTATTGGGGAGAAGACGAACGACTTAAGGCCTTCGCGTTCTGAATAGAAATCTTGAGACCTAAGTCCTAAGTCATATACGACCTAAAGTAGGTCGTAGGTCGGTAACGACCTAAGACTTGGCAATTTTTCATTGCCTTGAGACCTTTCTTATGCAGCACTCCTTAATAGACTGATGGCTTAACTTAACTCGTAGCTTGCCCCTTAGGTCGTGGACGAGTTAGCAGATGCGTTGTTTCAAACCGAAGCTTCATATCTATAAGTGTTATGGCTGATGACTCAAAGAATTAGATAACCAACGACTTAACTTAACCCATAGGAAATCTTTCTTAGGTCGTCGCCGAGTTAGCACTTGAATTATCGGCGACTTAACTCTTGACACTTTTAAGCTTTGCATGGACTTTGAACTGCTGAATTATGAACTGTTGAAAGCTAACAACCTGCTTAATACAACATTCACAGAATACTGGGACGAATATACTGCCACTGACCGCCCACATCGAATGACAGATTAGTTGAAAAAGAAAAAACTAAATTAAATGAACTGTATGAGTGAAATGCTATACAATAACCAATTCGAGTGAAGTATCAAAACAGAATCGTAATGGTAAACTAAAACTGATTTGTTTGCATTAACACTGCACTTGAGCATTAACAAGTTCTGAAATCTCGTATCGACTGATTGTCAGTTAGTTTAATTCCAGTTATACTTGCTTTTTCTTATTTTCATTAGTTTTGCACAGCACTTCACACTTTTAGGAAACGTGCACCTTCACTTTTGAACATTCAGCTGATTGTGTAGAATGGCATCTCATCAAGAAGACTTGGAACCAGCTGGAGAAGCTTTTCCAATTGCTACCCCGTTGAATGATCCCCCGGAAAGAACTCCTACCACTCTGAGTCATAAAGTCTTCCGTCAACTATGCACCCAGTTTGGCATTGCTGAATCTGACGCTTTGCTCCCTGGAGTAAATGACACTGCTGATAGGCCGCCCCACGGCTTTGTCGCAGTGAACCGCCAAATGTGCTCGAGTGGAGCGATTCCCCCGTTTAATGACTGTCTTCGAGAACTTCTCCTTCGATTATCTATCTCCCCTTTTCAACTACACCCTAATGGCTATGCCATCCTGCTGGGACTGTGTGTGCTTTTTAGGAGAATGCTGGACCGTTTTCCCAGTTTTGGAGAAATTTGCTTCCTGTGCTCATTTGCAAAGAACAAAGACCATCCCTCTATCACAGTTGTAAGGAGTGCTAGGAATCGTAAACTGATTATTGGTCTTCCCGAAAGCGTTCCTGGGTTTCTGAGCCAATTTTTCTTTGTTCGTTATCCCCCGGGATTTTACGCCATTTGGAGAGTGGGAAGTATGACTATCTATCTTTTCCCTGTGTTTTCTAAATTCTTCGAAGTCCAAATTGTCAAGTGTTAACTTCTTTTTCTACTGTTTCAGCGCTCCCTCCCCCCTCTAGGGAACCTCGTCACAAGACTACCTTTGAGAGGCTTATGGCCGTGCCGGTTGAGGAGAGGAGTGTTCAATTTCTATTGAAAGATGAGTTCCTTCATGAATTTGGACTCTTACATCCTTCTAGCTCCACTCAGTCACATGAAGTCCCTGATTCTTCAGCTGAGGAGTCAGATGCCCCCGTTTCTGCTAAAGAACCTTCACCGAAAGAACTTACCGTTGAGACTTCATTGGTAAAGTGTTCTACTCTTACCGACATTGCGGGGTCGTCCAGTAAGTTAGCACTTGCCCCGGTTATTGAAGAGGAGGAAAATCTTCACATTCTTGAAAAGACGGCTGAGGTGGAAGTTGAAAAAGATAATTCTCCCATGCATTATGGCGATGATACTTTTGACAGTCTGAGCGACATCATGATAACCTCTCAGGAGCTCTTAAAAGATGACGCCTCTAAAGCGATCTCTTCTGTCATTGAAGCAACTTCTTCTTTGCAACAAACCACAACGCCTTCTATACAAGCCGTCACCATTCCCACCCAAAAAAGTGGTTTGTAGTTCGACGCGCATAGCCCACACGCCACACACACTTAGGATTTTGGCACTTATATGCACTTAGCTCCTTAAATTTGAAAATTTCTAAGACTTGCCTTCCTTCTTCAATTTCAGGTTCTTCAATGGGGCGAAGTGGCTCTTATTTTGACAAATTCCAGCATCACGGAAGCCGCGATGTTTATGACTTTAGGAGTTATATTGGTGCTCCGAAGGAAACTGATGAGGAAAGGGCTGCTAGAAAGGCTCACGAAAGGCGAGCTCATGAAGAACGTCGTCGGAGAGAAGACGAAGAGCACTATGGGAGTAGAGACGAGCGACGTGACTCTTCCCGCAAAAGCGACGATCCTTACAAGAGGAAATCTTACGACGATAAGGGGAAGAGTCATACTTCTGATGATTCCAGCAAACGGATCAGACTTGGTGAGAAAGACACATCTAACATCTCGGAAAAGACTACCGCTTCTATTCCTCCTAATACATCGTCCGGTTCTCCTACCCTTAAGGAGTCTGACATCTAGGCAATTATTAATAGGCCTCAGTATAAAGCCGAGGACGGGCCTCCCACACTTTAGAGCCGATTTCCAAATTGGTGTTTAAGAGGAGTCCGTTTTGACTTAGATTTGGTTCCCATTGATAAGCAGGCGATGCTGAGAAATGTCGATGCCGTCAAGCTTGACATTGAAAGAATGTCTGGATGGCAGAAGCTGGTTGATGAACTTCAAAGGGTCAACCATATGAACCTTGAGGCGATGATGACCATGGAGAACGATAAATCAGAATGGGACAAATGGCGTAAGCAGCACGATGCGGAGATGAAAAGCATTAGCGATGATTATGGGAAGCTCGAAGCTGAAGTTGAAAGACTCAAAAATGAGCTTGCCACTTCTTCCACTTCTTATTCTCAGAAAGAAGAAATGCTTCAAAAACAAGTTCGAGACGCCCATGCTGCTCAGCGAGATACTGAAGTAAAACTTGAAGCAGAACAGCATGTTACTAGAAAATATCGTGATGACGCTGCTCAACTTCAGGAGAAAATCAGCTCTCGAGACTTAGAAATTGCGAGGCTGTAATCCCAGTTATTGAAAGCTGAAAGAGAGCGTGATGAAGCTCTCTCTGGTAAGGCTGCGGCTGAAGAATCCCAAAAGGCAACCAAAGCCACCATTGACGCGACTTTATTCGACTTTTATATGCATTGCGTCCTGGGGCGTGGGAGCCTTTCATTTTTGGGACCAGAATATGAATTCACCTTAGCGGAAGTATGGGAGGCAATCATCGACTTGTTTGGCAGTGCCGGTTATGCAGAAGCAGATCTTCAAGCTACCTACTTAGGTGAGAGCGACCGCGCTGCCCTTGCCAAAGGAAAAGAGCAGCTTACCCGAGTGCGGGCCGAGGCGACGGGAGAGAAGCTTCCTGAGAGGGAAATACCTCCTATTGCTCCTGCTTATACTTCGGCTTTAGCTTATGCGGATATTACTGGCTCTAGTTCTCATTCCACGCCTCCCGCTAAGGTTGACAAAGAAACTGTAACCACTCCTACAGAGGAAGAGGCAATGAAGGACTTCCAGGCTCAGAAATTTGAGATTGATCTCGCTAAACCGGCTTCTGCAGGTAACTTTGACGAGACGAATTCAGTGAATCGCTTATTCGACTTAACCGAGTTCGACGAACCTCTTACTTATCACTTAAGCTTTGACGATTCACGGTCTTCTTTTTTCTCGGAGAATACTAATTTTGATTTCTCTTATTATGCAGCAGACGTGCCGGAAACTGCACCAATTCTTCCTTCTTCAGTTGTCGTTCCTCCTCCTTCTCAAGTTACTCCTCTTCCAGCTTCTCAACCAGGTTCACAGGAAGAACCGATAGCAGCCCTTCAAGGATTGGATGAACCACCTGCTTTCGAGGAATAGAAAGCAGAAGATCTGGAAGATAGCGAGAAGACCCCGGAGCGGTCTTTTGACTACGACATAAAGCTTTCTACATTTCTTGCTCTGGGGAGTGAGTCTTCTTCCAAGAAGAAGGGGAAACGTGTGGCTTCGAAGAAAGGAAAGAAAAGTTCTTCTGCTGCTGGGGATGAAGCAGAGATCGATCCGGCCGAGTCTCTTTCTCCTTCTTCTCCGATACGGCCTACGAAACTAATTACCAGGCCGGGTAAAAGCTCCAAGGGTGGGAAGAAGGAGAAATGAGTTTGATTTTGTCTTTTCTTCTTTTTTTATTGACCGGAGATTGTGCGGATACCGGTCACCGCTCCTTTTTGTAATCTGCACAATGTAAAAAGCTTCCATAATATTGAATAAAATAGCTATTTTACTTGTACAAATTCTTGTGTATGTGAGAATGCATCTGTTTCTCTTTTTTTTTTTTAGTGTAGAACAAATGATTCTTTATCTGTTTTTTGAGAATGCATTTATTCCACATCTATTTTTCACGATATTGTAATGAACTCGCGGTATGTTGCTTGCATATTACTTTATTCATGTAACTGAATCGTATAGTGTTTCCCCCATACCGCAAGTGCATTGCAACATTTCTAGCTTCTTCAAGATTGATACTCTTATTTCAGAGAATAACTACTCCACTTTTAAGGGAAGAATCATTCTGCTTTTAATAGAGTGTATCTCATCTTTAGAGAAGTTTTTACTTTCTCTTTCTTCCTGAAGAACACTTCAACTTTTGGGAATGATCACTTTTATTTGTTTAAAAGTGAATTTTCCTGCACAGTGAAATGAGCTTCTGAAGAAGGTTTTGATTTCGTGCCCCAGTAAAGGGTTTATTTTTGGCACTTCAAGCAAGGTGAAGTACGCCTCTGCAGAGGTCTTTTGGTCTCTGAAGAGAAGCAATTTTGGTCTCCGAAGAGAAGCAATTTTTGGTCTCCGAAGAGAAGCAATTTTGGTCTCCGAAGAGAAGCAATTTTGGTCTCCGAAGAGAAGCAATTTTTGGTCTCCGAAGAGAAGCAATTTTGGCATTTCAGCTCTGGTGAAGTGGGTCTCCGAAGAGAAGCATTTTGCACTTCTACACGGGTGAAATGTGCCTCCGAAAAGGGCTTTTTAGCATTTCATCACTGGTGAAGTGGGTCTTCGAAGAGAAGCATTTTGCACTTCTACACGGGTGAAATGTGCCTCCGAAAAGGGCTTTTTAGCATTTCATCACTGGTGAAGTGGGTCTCCGAAGAGAAGCATTTTGCACTTCTACACGGGTGAAATGTGCCTCCGAAAAGGGCTTTTGCCTCCGAAGAGGTCTTGAAATTGCCTGGAAGTTACTTTCTCATGGTTGAGTGGATCCACGAGGCGGACGCAAGTTGCTTGATTGGATGTTCGTTTGCACAAACGATCGCAATCAATTAACAAGGGCCCTGTTCCTTCAGCTTGGGAAGGTGCCCCTCCGGTGGTTCCACCAATCTTGTTATTGAGAGAAGCACTTTCATTTATTGGCATGCCTCGTTAGAGGGCTTTGTTGACCTTTGGGAAGGAGCATTGGTTGGTTGGTGTGCCAGGAAGGTTGCTTCTCAGGGGCGAGTAGATCCACGGGACGGACGCAAACTGCCTGATCGGATGCATCACGATCAGTTAGCAAGGGCCCTGTTCCTTCTGCTTGGGAAGGTGTCCCTTCGGTGGTTCTACCGGCCCTTTTATTGAGGAGCAAAATTCCTTTTGGTTGCTTCCGTGCTTGCTTGGCCATGTTCTCCCACCATCTGCCCATTAGCGACCTTTTATTATCATTTCCAAGCGTGTCTTCGTTCCTTTTGTAAGTAGATTGCCTTATCCGAAGAAGTGGACTTCACTGTTGGATAACTTCACGGGACAAACGCGAGTTACCTAGCTGGATGTCTGTTCATATCGACAATCACAACCGGTTAACGAAGGCTTGCCCCAGTGAAGTTGCCAACTTTTTATGTGAAGTTCTTCTTGTATAGGATTTGAATATGGAATTTTTTGTTGCTTGGTATTTGCTTTAATAAATGATTTGTAAGGCTCGCTTAGCTTTGCGATGGGTGAGCTTTGCTTTAATGACCTGCAATATTAGATCGACATTTTAGCAATACATTTAGAGTATTTACACATCGAAATATAACAGGCATTTTATAATAGAAAACACAGAATGCATAGTTTTTTATTATTCAGTCACGCTGATTTATCAGCGGTTTACAATGCAGAAGTTACACATCCATCATCATTTTTTACAAATTTAAGCAACGCTGCTAAGTAAAAAATGGATGCTAGTTATTGTTGTTTCAGAATCTCCAAGCTGGATTTCCATTTGTGCTTGATTCATAGCTTTTGGATTTTTACGCCAGAGAAAGTGAGAGATGCCCCAGCCGCAGTTTTGTGGGTAATTAGTAGTCGTCCCAACTTCTGCTTGCTGGGGATGGACCTCCTGTGACAACATTAATGACAAGCTTTTCTGAATCTTGCACTGCAGTGTTGTTGAGAGAATCGGATTGATGGGTAGGACATTGTTGATCCCGAGTGGATGAGGTTGGATCAACTCCGTTTCTCTTAACGTATTGTTGGAGTTTACCCTGCTCCAGCAATTCTTCAATCACATTCTTTAATTGGCGACATTGGTCAGTGTCATGGCCAGGTTGATTGTGAAATTGGCAGAATTTTCCATTACGCTTTGCACCTCTCGTCATCTCAGGTGGCTTAGGGTACCTGACAACGTCCTTTGTTGCAAAAAAGATATTTCTTGGTGTATCGGTTAAAGGAGTATAATCCGAAGGATTAAAGCGGCGAGGTTTCTTTTCATTTCCCTGGCTCTTTCCTCCTCCATTCTCCCTTTTCTGACTTTCGGATTCTCTTTTATTCGATGGGACATTGTTATTATTAGCTTGGGCAACAACCACTTTCGACGTCGTAGAAAGGCTTTCAAGGCGAATGAACTCGTCGGCTTTTTTATAAAAAATTTCAAGCGAGTTCAGTTCCTTCATCTTTAGCCATATTCCAAATTTACTCGATTTATCAATGGCTCGCATCAAATAAGTCAGGATCATGCGTGGTTCCGCATTTTCTACTTCGGCTAAAGCCATATTGAAACGGCTCAAGAAAGATTTAATTGATTCTCCGGGTGCTTGTTCAAGGTTAGATAGTGACATTATATCCTTAGCTTTTGAAGCATACAATCTGAACTGTTCTTTAAACTTCTGCGTTAAGTCGGAGAACTTATCTACAGACCGAACTAGAAGCTTTGTGAACCAAAGTAAAGCCACACCTTCCAGGTATACCGGAAAGTATCGACACTTGATCTCGTCTGATGCTCTTGCACCGGTCATATGCCAATCGTATTTGTATAGGAAATGATTAGGGTCACTGGTTCCCCTATAAGCTTGGATAGTAGAAGGTGCAAATTTCCTCGGAAACTCCGCTCTCAAGATCCTTTCAGTAAACGGAGTTCTGCTCGGCGCGAATCCCCAGTCAGCCTCATCCTCTTCCCTTTGCATGCTCTCTTTCATGATGCGGCCAACCATTTCAGACAGGTACTCTTTATTGTTCAAAGACACCTCCGGGAAAGCACCAGTTCTTCTCTCGGAAGTTTGCCCGGGCATATGTTCACGACAAGTTGGTTGCGGCATAGAACCATCAGCTTGGAAAGGTGGCATTTCAGGAAGAGTAGTTTGATGGTTTTCTGGTTGACGGTTTGCCCCGAGCAGAGCAGTTAATCTATCCATCATCAAAGCATTTTGAGTTTCAATTTGTTGGTATAATCCAGAAACTGCGTCATCTAATTCAGCCCTGGTGACTCCAATGGTAGGAGTTGCTTGGTCTGTGGTTGGGGAGGTGGAAGTCCCTTCGTGAGCATTTCTGGATCTGATAGGTCTACCTCTTCTTCCAGGAACCATTATTTCGGATCTGGTTTTTAAGAGAGGTTCTTTTTATGAATCTTTGCGAAGCAACGGTGGATGATCGCCTGAGTTGGGTTCTCAGTGAAAGCACCAGAATGTTAACGCTAAAAAGTGAACATTAACACCCGGTGTGTGTAATAGAAATGTGAAAGCACCACCCGTTGGTACGGGAACAGAATATAAGCTGAAAATAGCAGAAAAGCAGTAAATGAACAACAGATTTATAGTGGTTTGGCCCGTAATTGAGCCTACGTCCACTTTATAGTCTTTTATTGCTGATTCGGTTACAATTTGATACAATATCCTTCAAAATACAATACAACTTGATCATTAAAGCACTCTTGACTACTAGCTCAATCTTTGATGATGAGACTCGATGAATCCGTGTTGGATGTAAGGAGTTCTTCTCGAAGCTTGTTGTAGTGTCTCGAATGCTTGAAGATCTTTGATTGCCGAATGAGAGGAGACTTCGACAGCGTAACGGCGCTTGAAGAAATGAATGGCCAAAAGTCCTCGTTATGTTGGAAGTGGTGGGGTATTTATAGGAGCTGATTTGGACTCTGGAAATTTTCCTAAGTCCTAAGTTGTAGCCGACTTAGGGTAAGTTGGTGACGAGTTAAGGGATTAGGTTGTTCTGGGCTTATCTTGTGGCTTTGTCTTCAACAAGTGTTAAGTCGTAGCCGACTTATCAGACAAGTAGTATAGGCATGGGCTCTGGACTTTAACCTCGTAGCCTTTAAGTCGTAAGACCCTTAAGTCGTAAGACCTTAACTCGTAAGACCCTTAAGTCGTAAGTCCTTAACTCGCTGAGTCGTTAAGTCGGAACCCCCTTTTAACTCTTTAAGTTGTAGATAGCTTAACTCGTTGAGTCGTTTGGACCATGAGTCGTAGGCTGTGAAGCTCTTAAGTCGTACACCCACTAAGTCGTAAACTGTTAAGTCGTGGCCTGTTGAGTCGTAGACTGTTAAGTCGTATACTTCTTAAGTCTTTAGGAACTGGAGCTATAAGTCATGAACGACTTAAGCTAAGTTGTAACCCCTTAGGTCGGAACCTTCTTAAGTCGTAGTCTTTAGGTCGCAACACTGCTAGGTCGCGAAGTCTTTAGGTCGCAACACTGCTAGGTCGCGAAGTCTTTAGGTCGCGACATTGCTAGGTCGCGAAGTCTTTAGGTCGCAATACTGCTAGGTCGCGAAGTTACCTTCAGCAGTTAGGTCGTAGACTCTCTTAGGTCGTAGCTCCCTAACTCGGTAGGTCGTAAGTCGTTCAAGCCGTAGATTCTCTTTCAGCAGCTAAGTCGTAAGTCGTTGAGTACACTTAGGTTTTAGGCTTTTTAACTCGTTGGCTTCTTATAAGTTGTGGCATAACCTGGCTCGTTCATTTCTTAACTCGTAGGTCGTTGCTAAAAGGGAGTTAACACACCGTGAAGTGGAATTGGTATTATATATGTATTTGGAGTTGATTTCCCGCATTATATAGCGGATGAGACCCTATTGCGCCGCATAATAGCGGATAGTATTTTATAAATCCCATATACCGCGATATTTCACTTCGAAGTGGAATTGGTATTGTGCTAACATCTGTGGATGCAGGGAAACAGTTTGGAGGGATCGAACAGGATTCCTCAAACATTTGAATTTGTTTCAATGTTTGACGCAGCGGATATTACAAAAACAATGTCGATCTATGAATGTAGCAATCGGTGGAATGGAAGATACTGAAATGCCCAAATTCGTTGATCCGAAGATACCGAATTCTAGCTATCTCAAACTCGTTGATCGCGCACGATACCGGGTTCAAAGATCTTCAATTCTTCAAGCGTTGATCTAGCGCACTAGATTCCGCGAATCGGCTTCTACAATCGTTGAATCGAGCGCACTCGATTATCCGAAAGAGGAGATAGGAGATTACACTCAACTACCAATTTGGAATGAGAGCACAAAGCAATCAAAAGAGAATTTTATTCAAAAATCAACAACCTTTACAAAATGATCATACACGCCTATTTATAGGCGAACAATTTTACAACAGAAATTTCTCTAACTCCTAAGTCGTTTCCGACTCATAGCTCACGACTCAAGACTTAAGACAAACAGTTACAATACTAGCCTTTAACGACTTATCAACCTACAGCACGACTCAAAAGTAAACGAATCATAACAGACGACTCATCTTAAGTCGTTTACGACTTATCAGATTACAACACAATCATACGACTTAAAAACAAAATTACAAACGACTTATAACAGATGCGACTTAACAACCAACACAACAGCCACTTCCTTCGACTTAAGAATCCACGGTGTAGATTAACTCGCATAAGAATCTACGGCAACAGGCTTTAGCGACTTAAGAACATGCGCATCCCATATCAGCGACCTAGAGAACAACGGTAGAGATTAACTCGTAGAAGGATCAACGGCAATGTGCTTCAGCGACTTAACTCCTGACTCGTTAGGTCGTTCATGAGACTTAACTAAGTCGTAACTCGGCAATGACTTATTCCCTGCCTTGTTAAGTCGTACACTCACCAAAACTAAGTTGTTAACTCGGCAACGACTTAAACCTTCGCATTTTCCAATTGGTGATGTTCTTCCCGTGGTCTTAGGTCGTAACCCAGCACGTCCCTTGAGTCGTTGATAGCTCGTAGCTCTTTCCTTAAGTCGGTCACGACTTATACCCCTTTCCTTAAGTCGTTTACGACTTAGGCCTTCACCTTCCTCACTACTTACTTGACTTATGTGTTTGCCTTCTTTGAGTCGATCACGACTTAGGTCACGACTTATGCCTTGGGCAATTATAGCTTGGCCTACATCATCCTCCCCAGGTTGAAAGAGATTTGTCCTCGAATTTGCATCTTCCTCAACATCAGTTCGTTCATCCCCGTGATATGGTACGAGATGTTTAACATTGAACACGTCAGACGTATACACATCATCTGGTAGCTTCAGTTTATAAGCATTTTCATTGATTCGTTTCACAACTTCCACCGGACCAATTTTCCTAGCTTTCAACTTGTTGTAAGCGCCCACTGGAAAACGATCTTTTGTTAACACTGCATAAACCATATCACCTTCATGAAATTCAACACTCCTTCGTTTCAAATCTGCAGGTTGTTTATATTTCTCATTTTCTTTCTCTAATCGTTCTTGAACGAATTTATGACACTCCGTCAGCCCTTCAACAAAATCAGTAGCTTTCTTAATTGTCTTCTTTGATTGTGGCACTATCGTTAAATCCAACGGTCCCTTCGGTAAGCTCGAATAGACAATCTGGAATGGACTGAACCCAGTACTTCGATTCACAGCATGATTATGAGCAAATTCTGCTTGGCATAACTTCATATCCCAACTCTTTAGATTGTCTTGTACAAGACACCTCAACAAGTTTCCCAAAGATCGATTAACCACCTCCGTTTGTCCATCAGTTTGTGGATGATAAGCACTACTAAATTTCAGCTTCGTTCCCACCATTTTCCACAAACTCAACCAAAAACGACTCAGAAATCGAGTATCTCTATCCGACACAATAGATTCTGGCAATCCATGAAGTCAATAGATCTCCTTGAAAAACAACTGAGCAACATGAATAGCATCTGTCGTCTTCTTACAAGCAATAAAATGTGCCATCTTCGAAAATCGATCCACTACCACATAAATGGAATCATTACCACGCTGTGTCCTTGGTAATCCCAACACGAAGTCCATACTCACATCAACCCACGGTTTAATTGGTACAGGTAACGACATATACAACCCAGCATTAGTAGCAGTTCCTTTCGAAACCTGACAAATATGACAACGCTCCACAAACCTTTCCACCTCTTTCCTCATTGATGGCCAAAAGTAGGACTGTGAAATCAACTGTAAGGTACGGTCTCTCCCAACATGTCCCTCTTCGTGTAACTCCTTGATAATCTTCATTCTCAGACTACCCTCCGGTATGCATAATCGACTTCCTTTAAAAAGAAAACCATCTACCATCACGAACTCATTCGTCTCTCCATTCTTGACTTTATCAACAAACTTTGTAAAATAAGGATCATCGGTAAATAATTCTGGCAATATTTCAAACCCCGTCACTTCAACCCTCATGGTAGTCAACAAATGAGTCCTCCTACTCAAAGCATCAGCCACTCGATTCGTCACCCCTGATTTGTGTTTAACAACAAAAGTAAACTGTTGTAGATATGCAATCCACGATGCATGTCTCGCTGAAATCTTATCTTGCCCTTGCAAATGCTTCAATGCTTCATGATCAGTATACAGAACAAACTCCTTCTGAAATAGATAGTGTCTCCAGTGTTTAATAGATTGTACAACAGCATAGAATTCCACATCGTATGTACTGTATCTTATCTTCGCTCCTGACAACTTCTCACTGAAATATGCAATTGGACGCCCCTTCTGACTCAACACTCCTCCAATCCCAACCTTGGATGCATCAGTATGTAGTTCAAACACTAACTGAAAATCAGGTAGCACTAGAATTGGTGCAGACGTCAGCAATTCCTTGATCTTCCCAAAAGCACTCCCTGCTTCCGCTGTCCATGCAAATTGTTTACCTTTCATGCAATCTATAACAGGCGCCATCACACTACTAAAGTGTGGAATAAACCTTCGATAAAATGAAGCCAACCCATGAAAACTATGAACTTCCGTTATCGTCTTGGGCTGTGGCCAATCTCTGATCGCCTCAACTTTACTCTGGTCCACCTGTATGCCTTCCTTCGAAACAACATATCCCAGAAATAAAACACTATGCATCATGAACACGCATTTCTTCGTTGCAGCATAAAATTGTTCTTGTCGTAATACCATCAGCACTTCTCTAAGATGATTCAAATGTTCCTCTGGACTCCCACTGTAAATCAGAATATCATCAAAATACACCACCACAAATTTCCCAATGAACGGTCGAAAAATCTGATTCATCACCCTCATAAAAGTACTCGGTGCATTCGACAGACCAAACGGCATTACCAGCCATTCATACAATCCTTCCCTTGTCTTGAATGCTGCCTTCCATTCGTCCCCTGGTCTAATGCGAATCTGATGATAACCGCTCTTCAAATCAATCTTAGAAAAGATTACGGACCCACTGATTTGATCCAGTAAATCATCAAGCCTCGGCATCGGAAATCTGTATCTGACTGTGATCTTATTCAATGCCCTACTATCTGTGCACATCCTCCACGTCCCATCCTTCTTGGGTACCAATAAAGCTGGTACAGCACAAGGACTCAGACTCTCCTGCACATGCCCCTGCTCAAGCAATTCTTCCACTTGCCTCCGCAACTCTTCGTGTTCCTTCGGACTCATTCGATAATGTGGTCTGTGTGGCAACACAGCACCTGGAACAAGATCTATCTGATGTTGTATATCCCTCAACGGTGGCAACTCCGTTGCTAATTCCTCTGGAAATACATCGTCAAATTCTTTCAAAACTGGTTTAACTTCTTCTGGAATCTCAACCACTTCCTGACTCTCTCGCCCAATTAACAAAAACACTTCAGGCTCCTCCTCTACTTCCTTCACAAACTCCTTCAAAGATAATAAAGTTTTCAGCTCTTCAATTTCTTCTGACTTATTTTCTCCTTGTGGTTTCTTCTTTGGAACTAGGATAATTTTCGTGCCTTCAAACATAAAACTTTAGCTATTGGTCCGACCGTCATGTTGTACTGCTCGATCATACTGCCATGGTCTTCCCAATAACAAGTGGCAAACATCCATCTCTACTACATCACACCATATTTCATCTTTGTATTTCTTCCCAATAGAGAATGGAACACGAACTCGTCTATCCACTTTCACTTCTCCTCCTTTTCTCAACCATGCTAACTTGTATGGACTCGGATGTTTCTCTGTCTTCAATTTTAACTTTGTCACAGCTTCGGTTGAAATAATATTATCATAGCTTCCTGCGTCGATCACAAACTTACACACCTTCCCCAGAATAGTACATGTTGACTGAAAAATATTACTTCTCAACCAACTAGCTTCCTCCTGCTTCGGTGTTAAACACGATCTCCTCAACATTAGATTACAACCTTCGTCTCCTGACGCAATATCCTGCTCATCCTCCTCGACTGGACTAGAACAATCCCCATCACCATCCTCATCCTCAACTTCTGCAATCATGGTTCTCTTCTTTGGCTTTGGACACTCACTGCTTTTATGACCCAATTCCTGACAATTGTAACATTTGAAACCATTGTTAACTTTCGTCCTCTCAGCCTCCTTCACTACTGGTCTACTGATAGGTTTAGAAACATTAGAACTTCCTCCAACACCCTTCGCTTGATTGTTAGCATTAGTAAACACACCACTTCCTCGTCGTCCCTGTTTCTCCCAAGCCAACGCTTTCTGATGTGCTTCCGCTACAGATCTTGGATTGAACATATTAAACATATCCTGGATCTGCATTCTCAATCCCCCAATGAATCTAGATGTCAGCTGCTCTTCCGTTTCCATAATATCATTCCTTGCAATAAGTTGATAGAATTCATCAGCATATTCGTTAACTGTCTTCGTGCCCTGCCTCAAGTTCTGAGAACGTTGATACATCAAAGATTGATAATTGTAAGGTAAGAATGTTGCTTTCATCAATTTCTTCATCTTCTCCCAAGATTCAACTTTTGATTTTCCCATCCGATCACGTGTAAGCTTGGTTTGTTGCCACCATGCCAAAGCTCTACCCCTCAGCCTTGTAGCAACCAACTTCACTCTACGATGTTCTGGAACTTCTTTGAAGTCAAAAATCTCTTCAACATTAGCTACCCAATCTAGAAACTCCTCCGCTTGCATACCACCTTTGAATTCAGGAATTTCCGTCTTAATCCCCGACTCCCACTTGTGATCATACTCAGAGTAATTTCTTCCTTGTCCTCATCCTTGTCCTCGAACACTACCACCATCATACTCCTCTTCAAAGTCAGATGTATATCGTTGTCTATCTCGTCCACCCACATCTCTACTACCATCACACCTACCACCATCATCCCTTCTATCTACATTCCTCCGTTCACGATCATTCACGTTCCTCCCACGCCCTTGATCATTTTCAACAATTCTGTCTCGATTGGAATGTGGTGAGACTCTACTACCTCCATGATTAGATTCAGGTGAAACCCTTCTCCGATTTTGATTCATTTCCGTCATAAGCCTCTCTAACCGGCCAATTCCTTCGTTAAGCTTTTCACTAAAATTCTCATTGATTCTTTGCTCCATCTCATCAGCTTCTTCTCTTCGATACAAAGCTTCTACGTTTTGGTGGCGATTAGCTCTTCTTGGCGGCATACTTGAAAATTTCACAACTCTTCAACACTTCAAAATTCAAACACAATTCGGACTTTGATCCAAAATGAAACGGATCGAAAACTTCCACTTTGTAGCAAATCGCGATGAACACGAAGGACAAAGTTTCGGTCTCCAATTCAAATCTGATCAAACAACTTCGAACAATGATGAACAACTTCACTTGCTCACGGCTCAACTTCAAACTTCTCGGTCAAACTCGCAAATCACTTCAACTTCAAAATGAATAGGCTCCAAGTCTCGATCTAGCTATGATTGGCTAGAACAAGCTCTGATACCAAAACTGACGCAGCGGATATTACAAAAACAATGTCGATCTATGAATGTAGCAATCGGTGGAATGGAAGATACTGAAATGCCCAAATTCGTTGATCCGAAGATACCGAATTCTAGCTATCTCGAAATCGTTGATCGCGCACGATACCGGGTTCAAAGATCTTCAATTCTTCGAGCGTTGATCTAGCGCACTAGATTCCGCGAATCGGCTTCTACAATCGTTGAATCGAGCGCACTCGATTATCCGAAAGAGGAGATAGGAGATTACACTCAACTACCAATTTGGAATGAGAGCACAAAGCAATCAAAAGAGAATTTTATTCAAAAATCAACAACCTTTACAAAATGATCATACACGCCTATTTATAGGCGAACAATTTTACAACATAAATTTCTCTAACTCCTAAGTCGTTTCCGACTCATAGCTCACGACTCAAGACTTAAGACAAACAGTTACAATACTAGCCTTTAACGACTTATCAACCTACAGCACGACTCAAAAGTAAACGACTCATAACAGACGACTCATCTTAAGTCGTTTACGACTTATCAGATTACAACACAATCATACGACTTAAAAACAAAATTACAAACGACTTATAACAGATGCGACTTAACAACCAACACAACAGCCACTTCCTTCGACTTAAGAATCCACGGTGTAGATTAACTCGCATAAGAATCTACGGCAACAGGCTTTAGCGACTTAAGAACATGCGCATCCCATATCAGCGACCTAGAGAACAACGGTAGAGATTAACTCGTAGAAGGATCAACGGCAATGTGCTTCAGCGACTTAACTCCTGACTCGTTAGGTCGTTCACGAGACTTAACTAAGTCGTAACTCGGCAACGACTTATTCCATGCCTTGTTAAGTCGTACACTCACCAAAACTAAGTTGTTAACTCGGCAACGACTTAAACCTTCGCATTTTCCAATTGGTGATGTTCTTCCCGTGGTCTTAGGTCGTAACCCAGCACGTCCCTTGAGTCGTTGATAGCTCGTAGCTCTTTCCTTAAGTCGGTCACGACTTATACCCCTTTCCTTAAGTCGTTTACGACTTAGGCCTTCACCTTCCTCACTACTTACTTGACTTATGTCTTTGCCTTCTTTGAGTCGATCACGACTTAGGTCACGACTTATGCCTTGGGCAATTATAGCTTGGCCTACATCAATGTTGTATATTGATTTATATATAATCTGTGTGTGATTATATTGTGATTGAAATTGTTGAAGGCTATAATTTAGCCGAATATATTTTTGGTATCGTTGGATACCAGAAATAAATAAATTGGATTTTCGAAATTCAAGTTGAAAATTTATTTTCAAATTTATTTTTGAGAATTGGATAAAATTTAAAAGGAGTTTTAAAAAGATAAAAGTCTTATTTTTGAACTATATTGAATTAAATTTCAAATGTTAGGAAAAAGGGCTTAATAAATGGATTTCGATAATATTATTTATAAGTTGAAGAATTTATTTAAAATTTGGATTTTTAAATAGATTTGAAGAGATAAAGACATTTATTTTAAAAAGGAGATAATTTGGAAATTAATTGGAAATTTGATTTGGTGTTTTGAAATAAATTTGAAAATCAATTTGGAATTAATTGATTATTAATTTACCATAACTAGTAAAATTTATTTATAGAAATTATCTACTTTAAATTAATCAGATAATTAAATTTATCCTACTTATGGATGTTTGGATTATATTGGATGTTGAATTGTTTGATATCCCTAATATATGATGCTTTGTGATATATCCTGTTCTGTGTGGTGATTTGTGATCTATTTATCTATGATATGATATTTATGATCTATGAATGAAAGATAAGCGTTATAGTTTATACCGCTTATCAATTATATTTTTATATTTGATCTGTGATGATTGAATGTTGTGGCACTATTGTGTTAAACCCTTGGACTACACAATACACACACAAATGTGGATTTCATGTGGAAATCGGTTAAGTCACGGATTTTTATCAATTTTGAAAATTGAATTCTTGAATCCAAAATAATTTTGGAATTGAAATCGCAAGTTTTTTAAAATTAGTTTCAGAAATAAAAGTTATTTTAAATAACTTAATAAAATTTAAATTTGAATAATTTGATTTAAATTTTGAATTCAATACTTGAAATTGAATTCAATGATTTGGGAATTTTGGTTTAAAAGATTTTTCAAGTGTAAAAGGTGTTTATATGGGTTTTAACCATTTAAAATATGGTTTTGGAAATTTAAATTTATATTCAAGTTTTGTTCTTGGATGGCTTTAACCTGTGTAATTGTAACCAGTTTTTCCCAAAAAATGAAAACTATCTGTTTTCAAATAATAATAGCTTTCATAAAGTGAAAAGATTTCCAATTTGTATCGAAATATTTCAAGTTGAAATGAAATTGTGAATAGTTTGGAAAAACTATGAATTAACCTTTGTGAAGATGATTAAGCTTTATTTTGAAATCAAAGAAGATTTTAAAAGGTGTATCTTTTATATTATAAAAGACTTGAATTGAGAATAGTTTTGAAAGCTATAAGTTGAATCTTGATTTAAAGATTTAAGGGGTTAATCCAATTGAAATGGAAATTGATTTGGAAATCTGTGAATGAATCTTTGTGAAATTGGGTGAACTTTGTGAAGTAAATCTTTTTGTTTAAATATTTAAAATGGTAATTTGTTTAAACCATTTAAAAGGAAAGGATTTGGGTAATAAGTTGTGACTTAATTGAAATCCCTATATCCATATGTTTTAAATATTGTGCTCACTATTCGATTTAGCTGGGAGAGGACCTTTGTGTCATATAACCCATTCTGAATTAGTGATACGGCGATATGGATCGCATTGAAGACCGGTGGTGAAGACCGGGTATTTGTGAAAACGATAGGATGACCTATCGATTGTCTCTGCACCGTTAGCTACGGTATAGAGATTTCCTTTGTGATGGGAAGTTCGGTCGGGATTGTGAATACCCGGATTGCAAGGGCTTCTTCGGAAGTGCCTTCGGTTCTGTTCGAACCCGGAACAGACTTTTATGGTTACATGTCTGACATTACATTTTGAGATATAAAGCTGATTTCTTTCAAATACATTTCTGTTGGTGGCGGAGAATTTATTCTCTTAGCTTAACACCCTTCTCTGAGACGTACGAGCTCAGAGGTTATGTAGTTGAAGGTTATCAGTGATATACTCCCAATTTGGTAGTGTGGCATGCTGAGTGTTGCTGTGTGATGATTATTTATTGATCCTTTGTTGATCAAAGCGTGGCTTTGTGAAAAACGTTGCTTTTTGGACGAGACCTCTTCGGACCTCACAACCCAAAAATGGTCAAAACAGGAATATGCGGCAAGGTTATGAGGGTCGCTCCCTTTAGGGTATGTCATTTCCTTCTGGAAAAGGGTGGTATCAGGTATGGAGCCCAGGTATTTAACCTATGTGGATACTCCAATCTCATTTACTATGTGATTGCTATGTGATCGAGGCGCCTCAGATAAAGGTCCCAAAGGACCGGGGGGGTGGCATATTCGTGTAGTAGTTACCTAGTGTAAGAGGTAACCCGGCCTTGTGTTGGCAGAGATCTGGTTAGGTTCTCGGGACGTCCCGCCAGAGGCGATCCCATTGACAGTAGGAAGTTCCTTAGCCTGACCATTTGTTGGAAATCCAAAGAAACAATACGAACCTTGTACGGTTTTAGTTGTATAACCTGCTATGGAATGTGGCGGTAACCTGCTATTGAACATAGTAGTTATAGTAGGCGTACAATAATGGTTGTATGTTGGCTAAGATTAATATTGTATTTTCGAAATGGTTTCCACTATGCACTAATAATAATAATCCAATGATTTTGCATAGTAAGCATGTTTGACTATCATAAGAAGAAATCTCCTCCAATTCTGCATTTGCATTGTGTGTGTGGCGGGAGGTCTTATGGTTGTTTCATTTCCAAAAGCATTGTGGGTTTTAATGTAAAAAATTCTTTTGTTGTTTGTTTTAAAGATAAACTGTTTTAAGTTCTCACACCAGTCCCATGACTGATCCGGAGTTTATTGTTCCTTTCCTAAACTCTGGGTGCCCATAATTTTCCACATGGGCAGCATAGAGTTAGGTTATCAGGTCATTCTAGATTCAGGAGATGCTATGGAGCTCAAGTGGCGAGCTGGATGGCGAGGCGTATCACTTGTATATGATATTATTATTCCGCTGTGTATTCTGTATGAGGACAAGTTTGTATAACTGTGCATTGATGTATTGTGTGTATATTAACTCTGATGATGATGTAATGTATAAAATGATATAGTTCTTTGATTTAAAGATTATTCATTTATCTATTATATGTTGTTCCGCTGCGAATGTGAGATTCTGATATTATTTCTGTTTTTGTGTTTTTCTGTTCTCTTTTTCTTCTGCCTTCTTCTACCTCTTCTTTTTAACCATAACAATTCGGTTTTCCGGCATTCGATTGCTCGGCAATTGATACAGTGGACGGATTAATGTCGACTTTCGGAAGTTGAAAATCACGGATCATTACATGTTCTCCGATGCTACCTCACGCTGTACAGCTGTAACTAGGTAACCAACACACTGGCGCTATGGAAAGTGGCGGTAACCTGCTATTAAACATAGTAGCTATAGTAGGCATACAATAATGGTTGTATGTTGGCTAAGATTAATATTATACTTTCGAAATGTTTTCCACACTATGCACTAGCAATAATATCAAAAGAGTTTTCTTTTGCGTAGTAAGCATGTTTGACTATCATAAGGAGAAATCTCCTCCAATCCTGGGTTTGCATTGTGTGTGTGGCGGGAGCCCTTATGGTAGTTTCATTTTCCAAAAGCATTGCGAATTTGTCTTATTTTCTTTGTGAAAATAACTGTTTTACGATCTCACACCAGTCACCATGACTGACTCGGAAGTTTATTGTTCCCTTTCTAAACTTTGGGTGCCCATAATTTTCCACACGGGCAGCCTAGAGTTATGTTATCAGGATATTCTGGATATTCTGGAGCTTTGGAGATGAGCTGGATGGCGAGACGTACTACCATACTTGTTTATTTATTCCGCTGTGTATTATGTATGAGGACAAGTTTATATAATTGTCCGTTGTTGTATTGAGTTGTATATTGACTCTCTTTTTTGTATTGTATAAACTGATATAGTTCTTTGTTTTAAAGATTAGTCATTCATCTATTCTATATTGTTCCGCTGCGAATGTGAGATTCTGATGTTGTTTCTGTTTCTGTTTTTCTGTTATTTCTTTTCTTCTGTCTTCTTCTACCTCTTCTTTTTAACCCTAATGTTTCGGTTTTCTGGCATTCGATTGCGCGGCATTTGATACAGTGGACGTATTAATGTCGACTTTCGAACGTCGAAAAGTCGCAAATGTTACATAGAAACAATATCTGAATCTCACATTCGTAAAGGAATAATATACAATAGATGAATCAATAATCTTTAAAACAAAAGACTATATCAGATTATACATTACATCATTAGAGTCAATATACAACTCAATACAACAATGGACAGTTATATAAACTTGCCCCCATACAGAATACACAGCGGAATAAATAACAAATACGGTAGTACGTCTCGCCATCCAGCTCATCTCCAAAGCTCCAGAATATCCAGAATATCCTGATAGCATAACTCTAGGCTGCCCGTGTGGAATCATATTGGAGTTAGAATGATGTTTGAGAACTTTTAAAATTGAATTAAAAGTTAAATTGTAGAAATTGAATATTTTAATATTTAATTGACTAGTGAAAATAGTCATTTTTCAACCAGTCGTGGATTTCGACGAAACTATTTTCATCGGATCCGTAATGTTATATTATTGTAAGATTTCAAATTTTGTGTCAATCGGATTTACGGTTTGTCCGGGGCAAGCCAAAACGCATCGAAATCGTTTTAATCGATTTAATTTAAAATTGATCTTTTAATTCCGTAACTCGCACATATGACCGAATTAGCTCCCGAAACATGTTCCATTGTGTTCGGAACGTGGGTTAAACCTTAGAAACGCCAACCGGCATGCTTCGTTTGGAGTTCGGAAAATTTCGGATGAATAGTGTTTTGGCAATTTTCTATAAAAGGACAATATCATTTCCATTTGCAAACTAAAACCTAAGGTTTCATAACAAAGCTTCAGCCGCCATAAACAGTATCAATGGCCGAAAATTGATAACGTTCTTCCATTAATTTCTTCCAATCCGTGCAATATTTCAAGAAATTTCCAACTACAAAAATGTAGAGCACGTCGAGAACTGTAAATCCATATGGTGATGATCGTCAATGGTGCATCGTAGAGGCCAGATTTCAGTCGAGAAGGGCGCACGTCCACACATGTTTTTCGAGGCTTACATATGACCGAGCTACACGAGGTTAATGGCGGTGATGGAGTCGACGTTGGGCTTCGATGAGGGGGTATCTGATCGTCGTCTAGACGTAGTTGGTGGTCATGAAAATTTAAGGATGATAGGCGGCTGGAGTGTTTCGAACGCGCGTATGAACAGGTTGGGGAAGATGATAAAAAATCACGGCCAGATCTGTAGAGGAAGAATTGAACGGCTCTGATGAAAGCAAAGGTTTAAAAAAATAAAAATGGAAATTGAAAATAAATTATATTGTAATTTGTATAAACTTTAAAATGTCATTACTTTGTCATACGAGGTCGAAAATTGACGAAACAAATTGCATCGGGTTCGTTTTGACGAGCACTACGCAATGGAGCTGGATTGGAGTCGATTGGAGCTAGTGATAATTTTGAGTAAAATTAAACGTGCGTTTAATTTTATTTGAAATAAAACACTACAACTATTTTGGAAGCAATGTGAGAACTCCTCACTCAATCGAATTGTGTTCGATTTAAATTTTAAATAGTTAAATTTAAAATTTATTGATTGTGTTGATTGTGTGTTTGGATGATAAATTATTATTTATTGCATTGAAATTGAAATTGACCCTATACGCCGCATATTAAGCGGAGGTTATTATATTAAAAACATATACCACGATATTCCACCTTGAAGTGGAATTGGTATTATATATGTATTTGGAGTTGATTTCCTGCATTATATAGCGGATGAGACCCTATTGCGCCGCATAATAGTGGGCAGTATTTTATAAATCCCATATACCGCGATATTCCACTTCGAAGTGGAATTGGTATTGTGCTAACATCTGTGGATGCAGGGAAACAGGTTGGAGGGATCCAACTGGATTCCTCAAAATTATATGAATTTGTTTCATATGTTGTATGAATTTGTTTCATATGCTGTGTGATGATTTATTGATAATCTGTGAATGATTATATTGACTATTGAATCTGTTGAAGGCTATAATTTAGCCGAATGTATTTTTGGTATCACTGGATACCAGAAGTAAATAAAATTGGATTTTTAAAATTAAAGATGGAAATTTTAATTAAATTCTTTTGAAAGAATTGGTTAAATTTCAAAGAAGGAATTTTAAAGCATAAAAAATTTATTTTTGTAATCTTATCGAATTATTTCCAAAAATATGGGAAAGGATTTTTATAAAAGGATTTTGAGTAATATTGTTTAAAAGTTAAAGAATTTATTTAAAATGGAATTTTAGATGGTTTGAAAGAGATAAAGGAATTTATTTTAAAAGGTGATAAATTTGTTTGTAATCCAATTAATAATTGATTTAGTATTTGAAGATAAATCTTTGGGAAATCGATATGAAAATTTATTTGATGTTGAATGAAAAAAAGTGATTTGTGTTGAAATAAATTGGAAATTGATTTGTAACATGATTTGGGATTTGAAATAAACTTAGAAATCAATTTGTAATTGATTTGGTGTTTGAAAGTAAATATTTGGAAAACGACTTGAAAATCGTATATAAGTGAATATTTGGAAAACGATTTGAAAATCGTGTATAAGTGAATGTTTGGAAATTTAAATTCATAATGGAATTCATAAAGAAAAAGGGGAATAAATAATATCGGGAATTTTTATCCCAAGAGTGAAAAGTGATTTGAAATTTGTTTTAAAAGTGATGAAGTGTGGAAAATATATATCTTGTGAAGATATTTGAAAATTTAATAATTTGGGAAAATTATTTAAATTGGTTGATTGTTGTGAATGTTGTTGATAGTTAAATAACCGACTATCAATATTTGCCTTTGAAATGGCACTTGAATTATTTTTTAAATAAACGCTCATTATTCGGTTAAGCCGGGAGATTAATTTGTGTCATATAACCCATTCTGAATAGTGATACGTCGTGAATGGACATTATTTGAAGACCGGCGTTGAAGACCGGGTATTTTCGAAAATGAAAGGACAACCTATCGAATGTCTCTACACCGAGTTGCTTCGGTATAGAGATTTATATCACTCTTCTTGTGATGGGAAGTCTGGACGTGATTAGTGAATATCCGGATTGCAAGGGCTTCTTTGGAAGTGCCTTCGGTTCCGTTCGATCCTGGAACGGACTTGTATGGATGTGTATCTGACGTTACACTTTGAGATGTAAAGCTGGTTTCTATCAAATACATTTCTGTTGGTGGCGGAGAATTTATTCTCTTAGCTTAACACCCTTCTCTGAGACGTACGAGCTCAGAGGTTATGTAGTTGATGGTTACTAGTGATACATTCCCAATTTGGTAATGTGGCATACGAAGTGTTGTTGATCATTTGTTGATCAAAGCATGGCTTTGTGAAAAAGCGTAGCTTTGTGGACGAGACTTCGTCGAGCCTCACAACCCGGTAATGGTCGAAACAAGGATGTTGCGGCAAGGTTGTTAGGGGTCGCGCCCCTAGGGTATGTCCATTTCCTTCTGGATAAGAGGTGATATCATGGTATGGAGCCCAGATATTTTACCTATATTGATGCTGCAAATTTATTATACTTTGTGGTTGTTGCTTTGTGGTTGAGGATCCTCGGATAAAGGTCGGTAACGACCGGGGGATGGCATACTTGTGTGTTAGTTACCTAGTTACAACTGTATAGCGTGAGGTAGTGTTAGTGTGTTGGTTACCTAGTTACAGCTGTACAGCGTGAGGTAGCGTCGGCCTTGTGTTTGCAGAGCTCTAGTTAGTTTCTCGGGCCGTCTTTCCAGAGGCGTTTCCATTTCGGTGTAAGGAAGTTCCTTTGCCTGACCATTTGTTGGAAATCCAAAGAAACAATATGAGCCCTGTACGGTTTTAGTTGTATTACCTGCTATGGAATGTGGCGGTAACCTGCTATTGAACATAGTAGCTATAGTAGGCATACAAAAATGGTTGCGTGCTGGCTAAGATTAATATTGTATTTTCAAAAGGATTTTCACACTATGCACTAATAATAATATCAAAAGAGTTTTCTTTTGCGTAGTAAGCATGTTTGACTATCATAAGAAGAAATCTCCTCCAATTATGCGTTTGCATTGTGTGTGTTGCAGGAGGTCTTATGGTAGTTTCATTTTCCAAAAGCATTGCGGATTTCAATGTTTAAAGTTCTTTTGTTGTTGTTTAAAGATAACTGTTTTAAGTTCTCACAGCAATCACCATGACTAACTCGGAGTTTATTGTTCCTTTCCTAAACTCTGGGTGCCCATAATTTTCCACACGGGCAATCTTGAGTCAGGTTGTCAGGTCATTCTAGATTCAGGAGATGCTGTGGAGCTCAGGTGGCGAGCTGGATGGCGAGGCGTATCACTTGTATATGATATTATTTTTTCCGCTGTGTATTCTGTATGAGGACAAGTTTATATAACTGTCCAGTGTTGTATTGTTGTTGTAAACTCTGATGATGATGTAATGTATAAACTGATATAGTTCTTTGATTTAAAGATTATTCATTTATCTATTATATGTTGTTCCGCTGCGATGTGTGAGATTCCGTTATTGTTTCTGCTGTTTCTTCTTTCTTTCTTTCTGTCTTCTTCTACCTCTTCTTTTTAACCATAACAATTCGGTTTTTCGGCATTCGATTGCTCGGCAGTTGATACGGTGGACGTATTAATGTCGATTTTCGGAAGTCGAAAATCCCGAGTCGTTACATGTGGTATCAGAGCATATGGTTAAGCGATAACCTTAGCTCTGTTGGGAATTACTCATTAGAGATAGAGTTAGTAGTACTCTAGAATGAGTGAGTGTAATAATAGATATGTGCGCGTATTTGTTAGTGAATATAAAAATGTTTTATATTGTGTTTTCTTATCCGTTGAGCTGTTTATGAATTCTGGTCGGTATGTGGGATGCCATATTTTCGATAGGGGTTTCTAAACACTTAAACGAGGCAAGTCGACATGGTATCATTTAAATTGGGTAAATGGAATAATTTTACCTTGGTATTATTTTACATATAAAAGAAATAATTTTTCAGAAATTATTAAAGTGTATATAAATTGATTGTTTGGTTGTTGAAAATGTAAAAATATACAAGTCAATAAAAGATGTTATACTATTATAAATCTAAGTAAGATAAATAAATTTGGTATGATCTTATGTAAGTGAAGTGGAATAGTGAAATTATATAAGTGGAAGATTTATAAATGTTATTTATAAATAAAAGGAAACTTTAAAAGAATATTAAGCACTGAATTCACTAGTGTTACTGGGAAATAATAAGGGTGATGACTGCAGCATCATCAGTATCATTTTCGAGTTTCTGTGTGATGGATTTGCTACCATAATAAATTGAAAAATTGAAGTTTTGTTGTGATAAACAAAATTTGAATTAAAATCCAAATTGAAATTGATGAATATAAGTGAAATGAGTTTTGAACTTATAATATGAAATAAAAATTTTAGCTTTAGAAAAGTTGAAATAAATTTGGGTTAGCATAGTAAACATATGATGTGAATTTAACTAAAGGAAGGTTAAATAAATTGAATTAGATTAGATAAGTGATTATAATATGATTTGGAAAGTTGAATAATAAGTTTTATAACTTATAAAATGAGTGAATGTAAGTGAAACCAAATGATAAAATGGTTAAACAATTTTGTTAAGAAAAACAAAATCTGAATTGGATTTATAAGTGGAAAATTTAAGTTAAGTTAAACAAATGATGTTTAATTGGAATATAACTTAATTGATGTTGAATGAAGTTGATTTTGGTATCGAAGAAAATTAATAAAGTGAATTAATGAAATGAAGTGATGAATGTGAACTTGAGTTATATAAATGAGATTCAACTTTATTTGTTAAATGAATTAGCAATTGAATTAATAAATGGATTGAATGTTAATCAATCGAATGTGAATAAATTGATATGGAATAATGGAAGTCAACTTAATATTAAACCAATTGGAATTAAAAAGTGTTGAACCAAATTGAATGTAAGTAGAGTAAATTTATTTAGTTATGTTGGTTATGGTTTGATTGTTAGTTGATTGTATATATGGTATATGTTAATCCTCTTTGATTCGCGACATAACGAGTTAAAAATGTGACCGACTTAAGAGGAAGACCGACTTAACAAGTGTGCTGACTTAACAAATGTGCCGAGTTAAAGAAAGCTCCGACTTAGCTATGGCTCCGACTCAAGGCTCTCACCGACTTAACCACAGGACCGACCTAAAACACACCCACTTGAAGTAAGCTCCGACTTAAAAGCCTACGAGATACATAAGTCTCCGATTTAAGACCTACGACATATGCTAAGTCGTTGCCGACTTATGAATTAGCTCATTCTGGACGTTCAAGAGTAACCAGCGCATGTCTATCTCGTCGCCGACTTAGGACCCACGACTTACTATAAGTCGGCTACGACTTAAGGACTTGGAGAATTTTTTCCTATTCAGATTCGACCCTATAAATACCCCCCAACCTCCAACAAGGAAAGGACTTTTGGCCATTCATTTCTTCAAGTACCGTTACTCTGCCGAACTCTCCACTCATTCAGCAATCAAAGATCTTCAAGCAATCGAGACACTACAACAAGCTTCGAGAGGAATTCCTTACATCCAACACGGATTCATCGAGTTTCATCATCGAAGATTGAGCTAGTAGTCAAGATTGTTTCTTGTGATCAAATTGTATTGTTTTTCATAAGAGATTTGTACCGATTTGTAACCAAATTCAGTAATAAAGAGATTTAAAGTGGACGTAGGCTTAATCTCAAGCCGAACCACTATAAAGTGCTGTCTTTTACTGCTTTTCTGCTAGTTTACTGCTTAAATTCTGTTCCCGTCACACGGGTGGTGCTTTCACGATCCTATTACACACACCGGGTGTTATCGTTCACTTTTTAACTTTAACATTTTGGTGCTTTCACTGAGAATTGAACTCAGGAAGATTTTCACCGTTGCTTCGCAAGAATTTCATAAAAAGAACTTCTCTTACGAACCAGAAGTTGATTTGAAATGATGGCTCCTGGAAGAAGAGGTAGACCGGTCAGATCCAGAAATGCTTATGAAGGAACTTCCGCCTCCCCAACCGTAGACCAAGCAACTCCTACCATTGGAGTCACCAGGGCTGAATTAGATGACGCAGTTTCTGGATTGTACCAATAGATTGAAACCCAAAACGATTTGATGATGGATAGATTAACTGCTCTGCTCGGGGCAAATCGTCAACCAGAAAACCATCAGACAGCCTTTCCTCAAATGCCGCCTTTCCAAACTGAGGGTTCTATGCCGCAGCCAACTGATCGTGAACATGTGCCCAGGCAAGCTTCCGAGGGAAGGACTGATGCCTGCTCGGAGATGTCTTTGAACAATAAAGAATACCTGTCCGAGCAGAACTCCGTTTACGGAAAGGATCCTGAAAGCGGAATTTCCAAGGAAATTTGCACCTCCTACTATCCAAGCCTATAGGGGAACGAGTGACCCTAATCATTTCCTATACAAGTACGATTGGCATATGACCGGTGCAAGAGCGTCAGACGAGATTAAGTGTCGATACTTTCCAGTATACTTGGATGGTGTGGCTTTACTTTGGTTCACAATGCTTCTAGTTCGGTCTGTAGATAAGTTCTCCGATTTAACGCAAAAGTTCAAAGAACAGTTTAGATTGTATGCTTCAAAAGCTAATGATATAATGTCACTGTCTAACCTTGAACAAGCACCCGGAGAATCAATCAAATCTTTCTTGAGCCGTTTCAATACAGCTCTAGCCGAAGTAGAAAATGCAGGGCCACGCATAATCCTGACTTATTTGATGCGAGCCATTGATAAATCAAGAAAATTTGGAATATGGCTAAAGATGAAAGAACCGAACTCGCTTGAAAAATTTTATAAAAAGGCCGACGAGTTCATTCGCCTTGAAAGCCTTTCTACGACATCGAAAGTGGTTGTTGCCCAAGCTAATAATAACAATGTCCCATCTAATAAAAGAGAATCTGAAAGTCAGAAAAGGGAGAATGAAGGAGGAAAGAGCCAGGGAAATGAAAAGAAACCTCGCCGCTTTAATCCTTCGGATTTTACTCCTTTAATTGATACAACAAGAAATATCTTTTTTGCAACAAAGGACGTTGTCAGGTATCCTAAGCCACCTGAGATGACGAGAGGTGCAAAGCGTAATGGAAAATTCTGCCAATTTCACAATCAACCTGGCCATGACACTAACCAATGTCGCCAATTAAAGAATGTGATTGAAGAATTGCTGGAGCAGGGTAAACTCCAACAATACGTTAAGAGAAGCGGAGTCGATCCAACCTCATCCGCTCGGGATCAATAACGTCCTACCCGTCAATCTGATTCTTTCAACAACACTGCAGTGCAAGATTCAGAAAAGCTTGTCATTAATGTTGTCACAGGAGGTCCACACCCAGCGAGCAGAAGTTGGGACGTCTGTTAATTGTCCACAAAACTGCAACTGGGGCATCTTTCACTTTCTCTGGCATATAAATCCGAAGCTGCGAATCTAGTGCAAATGGAAAATCAGTCCGGAGATTCTGAAACAACAATAACTAGCATCCTTTTTTTTACTTAACAGCATTGCTTGAATTTTTAAAAGTGATAATGGATGTATGACTTCCGCATTGTAAACCGCTGAGAAATCAGTGTGACTGAATAATGAAAAAACTATGAATTCTGTGTTTTCTATTACGAAATGCCTGTTATATTTCGATGTGTAAATACTCTAAATGTATTGCTAAAATGTCGATCTAGTATTGCAGGTCATTAAAGCAAAGCTCACCCATCGCAAAGCTAAGCGAGCCCTACAAATCACTTATTAAGCAAATACCAAGCAACCAAAAATTCCATATTCAAATCCCATATAAGAAGAACTTCACATAAAAAGTTGGCAACTCCACTGAGGCAAACCTCCGTTAAGTGGTTGTGACTGTCAATACGAACAGACATCCAACTAGGTAACTTGCGTTTGTCCTGTGAAGTTGTCCAACAGTGAAGTCCACTTCTTCGGATAAGACAATTTACTTGCAAAGGAAGACGCGCTTGGAAACAATAATAAAGGGTAGTTGATTAGCAAATGATGAGGGAACATGGGCCACCAAACATAGAAGCAGCCAAAAGGAGGTATGCCACTCAATAAAAAGGACCGGTAGAACCACCGAAGGGACACCTTCCCAAGCAGAAGGAAAAGGGCCCTTGCTAACTGATCGTGATGCATCCGATCAGGCAGCTTGCGTCCGTCCCATGGATCTACTCGCCCCTGAGACACAACATTCCAGCCACACCAACCAACCGATGCTCCTTCCCAAAGGTCAACAAAGCCCTCTAACGAGGCTCGCCAATAAACGAAAGTGATTCTCTCAATAATAAGCAAAAGCAGGAACCACCGGAGGGGCACCTTCCCACGCTGAAGGAACATGGCCCTTGTTAGTTAATTGCGATCGTTTGTGCAAACGAACATCCAATCAAGTAACTTGCGTCCGCCCCATGGATCCATTCAACCATGAGAAAGTAACTTCCAGACAATCACAAGACCTCTTCAGAGGCAAAAGCCCTTTTCGGAGGCACATTTCACCCGTGTAGAAGTGCAAAATGCTCCTCTTCGGAGGCCCACTTCACCAGTGATGAAATGCTAAAAAGCCCTTTTCGGAGGCACATTTCACCCGTGTAGAAGTGCAAAATGCTCCTCTTCGGAGGCCCACTTCACCAGTGATGAAATGATAAAAAGCCCTTTTCGGAGGCACATTTCACCCATGTAGAAGTGCAAAATGCTTCTCTTCGGAGACCCACTTCACCAGAGCTGAAATGCCAAAATTGCTTCTCTTCGGAGACCAAAATTGCTTCTCTTCGGAGACCAAAATTGCTTCTCTTCGGAGACCAAAATTGCTTCTCTTCGGAGACCAAAATCGCTTCTCTTCAGAGACCAAAAGACCTCTTCAGAGGTGTACTTCACCTTGCTTGAAGTACCAAAAATAAACCCTTTACTGGGACACAAAATCAAAACCTTCTTCAGAAGCTCATTTCACTGCGTAGGAAAATTCACTTTTTAACAAATAAAAGTGATCATTCCCAAAAGTTGAAGTGTTCTTCAGGAAGAAAGAGAAAGTAAAAACTTCTCTGAAGACGAGATATACTCTATTAAAAGCAGAATGATTCTTCCCCTAAAAGTGGAATTGCTATTTTCTGAAATGAGAATATCAGTCTTGTAAAAGCTAGAAATATTGCATTGCACTTGTGGTATGGGGGCAACACTATACAATTCAATTATATTAATAAAAGCAACACACCACAAGTTCATTACAATATTACGAAAAATAGATGTAGAATAAATGTATTCCCAAACACAGACAAAAAGTTTGTACAAGTAAAAGGAACCGTTTATTCTACACTAAAAAAGAAAAAACAGATGCGTTCTCACATACACAAGAATTTGTACAAGTAAAATTACTGTTTTGTTTAGTACTATGAAAATTCTTTACATGTGCAGATATCTCAAAAAAGCAAAAGCAGGGACCGGTACCCGCACAATCTCCGGTCTATACATATAAAAAGCAAAATAAGAAGCAGAAAGTTCAGCTTGTCACTCCTTCTTTCCGCCACCCTTGGAGCCTTTGCTCGGCCTAATAGTTAATTTCGGAATCCGATGTGGGCGGGACGGAGAAGGAGGAGTGGTTGGGTCTTCTTCTGTTTTGTCTTCCCCAGTCGAAGCACCTCTCTTCTTCTTCCTTATGGCACGCTTCCCCTTCCTCTTCGAAGAAGATTCGCTCCCAGGAGTAGCAAGCAATGTTGAAAGCTTTGGGTCATCATCTAGAGATCACTCCGGGGTCTTCTCGATGTCTTCAAGATCCTCCGCCTTTTGCTCCTGCGAAACAGCCGGATCGTCCAGGCCTTGAAGAGCATCGATTTTTTCTGCCTGCGATCTCGGTTGGGAAGCAGAAGGAGGAGTAATCTGTAAAGATGGAGGGACAGCAACTGAAGGAGTGGAAACTTGTGCAGTGTTTGGTGCCTCCGCTGTAGAAGAAAAGAAGTTAAAATCGACATCTCCCGAAAATAGAGAGGGTATCGGTTCACCAAAGTTTAAGTAACAAGTAAGAAGGTCATCAAACTCGGTTAAATCAAATAACTAGTTCATTGGGCCCGGGACGATGCCAAAATTACCTGGAGGAGTTGACTTCGCAAGGTCAATCTCGAATTTCTCGGCTTCAGTATCGTCCGGTGCCTCATCCTTAGTGGGAGTGGTCGCAGTTTCTTGGGCAATTTTAGCTGGGAGTGAAGAATGGGAGCCGGAATCCATAATGTTTACATCGGCCGAAGTGGAAGTATGAACAGGGGCAGTTAAAGGAGCTTCCTCTTTTGAAAGCTCTTCTCCCAGTGATTCAGCCCGTGCTTTAGCAAGCTGCTCTTTCCCTTTAACAAGAGCGGCGCGAGCCTCATCATCAAGATAGCGAGCCTCGAGTTCTGCTTCATCATAGCCGGCACCTTTAAACATATCAATTGCAGCTTCCCACACTTCAGCCAGAGTGATTTCATAATCAGGACCCAGAAAAGCAAGGCTCCCACGACCCAGAACGCTGTGTAAATAAAAGTCGAATAAGGTAGAGCTGATTTTTGCTTTCGTTACCTCATGTGATTGCTCAGCCGCTTCTTTTTCGGCAACGGCAGCAACCCGACCAGTAATAGCCTCATTGCGCTCTGTCTCAGCTTTAGCGAGTCGAGACTTTAGTAACTCAATCTCCACGTTCTGGGAGGTGACTTTTTCCCGTAGTTCGGCGTTTTCTGTGCGATATTTCTCAGTAGTGTGCTGCTCAGCGGCAAGCTTCATTTCGACATCTCTTTGTGCAGCATGTGCATCCCGCACTTGCTTCTGAAAGACTTCTTCTTTTTGAGTATATGATGCAGAAGAAGAGGCAAGATTTTCCTTAAGCTGCTTAACTTCGGATTCAAGCCTTGCATTGTCATCCGCGATGTTCGTCATTTCCGCGTCATGCTGCTTGCACCATTTATCCCATTCAGCTTTATCATTCTCCAGAGTCAGCATGTTTTCAAGATTCATATGGTTGACTCTCTGGAGTTCATCAACAAGTTTTGCCATTGCGACATCCTCTCAATGTTAAGCCGAACTGCATCGAGACTTTTAAGCATGTCTTGCTTATCGATTGGGACCAAATCCAGGTCAAAACGCACTCCTTTTAAGCACCAGTTCGGAAACCGGCTTTGAAGTGTTGGAGGGCCGTCCTTAACCTGATATTGGGGCCTGCTGATGATCGTTTGGATATCGGTTTTCTTTAAAGGAGGAGAGCCGGCCGGAGTATCAGAAGGGATAGGAGCATCAGTTTTCTCAGAAATTACAGATGCGTCACTTGGCTTGGACCGTTTGCTTGATTCGTCAGTAATATGAGTCTTCCCTTTGTCATCATAAGACTTTCGCTTAAGAGAATCGTAACTTCTGTAAGAAGAATCATATCGACCAGCGTCTCTTCTTCTCTGTCGCTGCTCATAATCCCATTTTTCTTGAGCCTTCCTTTGAGCCCTTTCCTCATCTGTCTCTCTCTGGTCACCAAGATATCTCCTAAAGTCATAAGATCCATGGCCTCCATGGCGCTGAAATGAGTCATAATATGAGCCAGTACGCCCCATCGGAGAATCTGAAAACAGAAAAGAAGTAAAGTTTAGAAATTTCCAGAAAAGAAGGATAAATGCTTATAAGTGCTGAAAAATCCTAAGTGTGTGCGGCGTGCGAACTACGTGCGTCAAACTACAAACCACGCTTTAGTGCGGGAACGGAGACGACAGGTGTAGAAGGCGTCGAAGTTTGTTTCAAAGAGGAAGTCGCTTCAATGACAGGAGAGTTCGCTTTTGGAAGATTATCCTTGAAAAGCTCTTGAGAAGTTATCATTATGTCACTCAAGTCATCAAAGGTGTCATCATTATGATGCTCAGCAGAATTCTCCTTTTCAACTCCCACATCGGCTGATTTTTCAGAAATTCGAGGATTTTCTTCCTCTTCAATAATTGGAGCAAGCGCCGGTTTGCTGGACGTTCCCGCCACGCCAATAGAAGTAGAACACTTTACTAATGTAGTGTCTACAGTTGGCTCCTTTGAAGCCATATCTTCCGTTGAAGCTAGGGCATCTGATGTCTGCGCTGGAAGATTAGAAACTTCACGAGGTTGGGTAAAGTGAGAAGAGTGTAAAAGACCGAATTGATGTAAAAATTCGTCTGTCAATAGAAACTGGATACTCCTTTCCTCAACCGGCACCGCCATAAGCCTCTCAAAAGTCGCTTTGTGACCGGGATTTCTAGAAGGAGGAGGAAGTGCTGAAAAGAAAAGGGCAAAGTTAACACTCGATAACTCGAACTTCGACAAGTTCGAAAAAACATAAGAAACAGAGACAAATGATCTTACTCCCTACTCTCCAGATGGCGTAAAATCCTGGAGGACAGCGGACATAGAAAAACTGACTTAGGAAATTGTGAACACTATCGGGGAGACCAATGATCAGCTTACGATTTCTAACACTTCTCACAACTGTAATGGAAGGATGGTCTTTGTGCTTTGTAAATGTGCACAGGAAGCGAATTTCTCCAAAATTGGGAAAACGATCCAGCGTTCTCCTAAAAAGCACACACAGTCCCAGCAGGATGGCGTAGCCATTAGGGTGTAATTGAAAAGGGGAGATAGATAGTCAGAGAAGAAGTTCTCGAAGGCAGTCATTAAATGGGGGGATAGCTCCACTCAAGCACATTTGGCGGTTAACTGCGACAAAGCCATGGGGCGGTCTATCAGCAGTATCATCTGTTCCAGGGAGCAAAGCATCAGCTTCGGCAATCCCAAATTGGGTGCATAATTGACAAAAGGCTTTATGACTCAAAGTAGTAGGAGTCCTTTCTGGAGGATCGTTTAATGGAGTAGCGATTGGAAAAACTCCTCCAGCTGGTTCCAAATCTTCGTGCTGAGATGTCATTCTACACAAGGAACTGGATGATCAAATATTAAGGTGCACGTTTCCTAAAAAGTGTAAAGTGTTGTGCAGAACCAATAAAAATAACAAGTAAACACAATTGGAATTAAACTAGTCGATAACTGGTCGATTATGAAATTTCAGAACTTGATAACATTTAAAGTACAGTGTTAATGCAAACAAGTTAGTTTCATTTGACTATTACGATTTTGCTTTAATACTTCACTTGAATTGGTTATTGTATAACATTTTGTTCATGCAGTTCTAAATTGATTTTTTCTTTATCGACTAATCTATCATTTGATGTGGGCAATCAGTGGCAGTATATTCGTCCCAATATTCTGTGAATGTTGTGAGTAAACAGGTTGTTGATCTGTAAGATAAGTATGGCACGTGGGAAGGTTCAAGCAGTTAAAATTAGACAGTCTGTTCCAGCATTTCAAGTCAAGAATTCATGTCAAAAGTATGTTCCAAGTTAAAGAATGCAAGTTCAAAAATTTCACTAAGTCCTATCTCGTCTGCGGCCTAAGGAACGAGCTACGAGTTAAGTCGGTGTCAGTTCTTTAAGTCATGTTGTGATAAAGGATTTCAGGAGAAGCGCAAAAATCCATGTCCTAGGTCGTCGACCGACTTACGACTTACAACCTACTTTAAGTCGTACACAATTCACCAGGTCATCAAAAGTTATGTCGTGATTTTTAAGGCCTTAAGTCGTCCGTCTTTTCGGTACACCAACTCAACACACTCTTAACCCGTTAACCCATTAACCTCTTCTTCAACCAAAACTTTTGTCCTCTCAATGCATTTAATCAATAGAATCGCCATAAAATCGGTGTGATGTTACTTCATCGCGAACCACGAGTCAGATAAGTTGAATCGCTGCAATCTGTCGCCTCGTACGTACAGATTGTCCAAGTCCAAGACAAATCGTCTCGAATCCATCGATAATCAATTGAAACAAAGATTGCAATGGAGCATGACATAAGAAGAATAAGTCAGAGATGGAATTCGCGATTTAGTGACAGTCGAAGATTGAATGGGGAAGCCGATTTCACTTACGCAATACAACGATGAGAATAACTGGTGATTGGGTAATTGATTTCGCCTTCGAAGATTTCAAATGCTTGTTAATGGCGGAATGAAGTAACGAGAGCAGGTGAAGGAAAAGAAGTGACGACTTAAACTATTTATATACTGGGGCGGTAGAAGATGAATCGGTACGTACGACTTACGACCTACGACTCATCTTAAGTCGTTCACAGAGCAAGCTAGGGGAATCAAAGCACACGACCTACGACTTAGGGGTGTACTTCGAGGGGCAAATGTTAATCCTCTTTGATTCGCGACATAACGAGTTAAAAATGTGACCGACTTAAGAGGAAGACCGACTTAACAAGTGTGCCGACTTAACAAATGTGCCGAGTTAAAGAAAGCTCCGACTTAGCTACGGCTCCGACTCAAGGCTCTCACTGACTTAACCACAGGACCGACTTAAAACACACCCACTTGAAGTAAGCTCCGACTTAAAAGTCTACGAGATACATAAGTCTCCGAGTTAAGACCTACGACATATGTTAAGTCGTTGCCGACTTATGACTTAGCTCATTCTGGACGTTCAAGAGTAACCAGCGCATGTCTATCTCGTCGCCGACTTAGGACCCACGACTTACTATAAGTCGGCTACGACTTAAGGACTTGGAGAATTTTTTCCTATTCAGATTCGACCCTATAAATACCCCCCCAACCTCCAATAAGGAAAGGACTTTTGGCCATTCATTTCTTCAAGTACCGTTACTCTGCCGAACTCTCCACTCATTCAGCAATCAAAGATCTTCAAGCAATCGAGACACTACAACAAGCTTCGAGAGGAATTCCTTACATCCAACACGGATTCATCGAGTTTCATCATCGAAGATTGAGCTAGCAATCAAGATTGTTTCTTGTGATCAAATTGTATTGTTTTTCATAAGAGATTTGTACCGATTTGTAACCAAATTCAGTAATAAAGAGATTCAAAGTGGACGTAGGCTTAATCTCAAGCCGAACCACTATAAAGTGCTGTCTTTTACTGCTTTTCTGCTAGTTTACTGCTTAAATTCTGTTCCTGTCACACGGGTGGTGCTTTCACGATTCTATTACACACACCGGGTGTTAGCGTTCACTTTTTAACGTTAACAGTATAATTCATTAAGTATTAATGAAATTGAATTGATAAAAATTGAAAGTGAAGTAAAATTAAATAGAAATTGATTTGAATTGGAAGTGAACTAATATGAATGTAAATTAGTGAATGTGAACTAATTGAAAATGAATACATGAATGGTTTGAAAACTTTGTTGAAAGCATTCGAATTCGTTTTGAAACCATATAAATTGCTTATGGGAATTATTTGATTGCATTGCTTATGGAAACTTTGTGTTTGTTATTGAAAATTAATGAAATGTAAATGAATTTCCTATATATGTCACTTACGTGTTTAAATTGAGTAAGTACAAGTGTCGTGGCTGCCGTTCGGTTGGTTGGGTCGTGCTAAAATGCTTAATAAATAACTGCTTTGCTTAAAAATGCTAAAAAGGTACGCCTACGCAATAAAAATAGGAAATATGAACTGTTTTTCTGCTTTTCCGACCGTGTGGGTCGATGTATATATATTTATGTCTATTGTAATCCTACATGATTGAACCGCGCAAAGGAGGCTATGGCGAATTTTTCTGAAAATTTAAGGCGTTAGAAAATTTTCGGGAAATTTTGGAAAGTTGTGAAAACTAAATTTTGGATTTGGAGTTAAAAGTTAAACGATATAGTTTGTTTTGAAAAGTATAACTAAGTATAGATTTGAAAAACTTAGTAAAGTTTTTGAAAGAGTTTAACTATTGGATTTTTGGGGAAGTTGTACACTTAAGTGATTTTGAAATCTAATTTGAACGATTTGTTTGAAAAGTTAATGGATTTGGGGCATTTTTCTTACTTGGCAATTTCGAGGACGAAATTCTTTTAAAGGGGGAAGTCTATAACGACCCAGAATTTCTGTCATTTCAATTTCAGATATTTAATTGATTTTAAATATTAACAAGTAAGATTTTTAAGTTGAATAAATTTAAATTCGAATATAGGGATTTAATTAGACAATTAAATCGATAATTTAATATTTGAAATTGCGTAAATAATTGGAAACGATTAAAAATGATTAATAAAGTTATATTAAATCATATTGGATTTAGAATGATGTTTGAGAACTTTTAAAATTGAATTAAAAGTTAAATTGTAGAAATTGAATATTTTAATATTTAATTGACTAGTGAAAATAGTCATATTTCAAACAGCCTCGGATTTCGACGAAACAAGTTTCATCGGATCCGTAATGTTACATTATTGTAAGATTTCAAATTTCGTGTCAATCGGATTTACGGTTTGTCCGGGGCAAGCCAAAACGCATCGAAATCGTTTTAATCGATGTAATTTAAAATTGATAGTTTAATTCCGTAACTCGCACATATGACCGAATTAGCTTCCAAAACACATTCCATTGTGTCCGGAACGTGGGTTAAACCTTAGAAACGCCAACCGGCACGCTTCGTTTGGAGTTCGGAAAATTTCGGATGAATAGTGTTTTGGCAATTTTCTATAAATGGACATTATCATTTCCATTTGCAAACTAAAACCTAGGGTTTGATAACAAAGCTTCAGCCGCCATAAACAGTATCAATGGCCGAAAATTGATAACATTCTTCCATTAATTTCTTCCAATTCGTGTAATATTTCAAGAAACTTCCAACTACAAAAATGTAGATGTAACATTCCCCCTTTTGACCGCCTCCAGTCGGTAATTAAACCAACTCGAAACGTTCAAAAAGACGAATTGTTATTTAGTTTATAAGGTTTAAACAGAATCAGCCACAGAAACACAGAATAATAACACTGAATTAAAACAAATGAGAATTTATTTCATTACTATAAATCTTTTTATATACATCAGAGTTTATACAATTTTAATACTGATACAGCGGAATATCTAAAAATACAATTTTCTGAAAATTAAAGTGATTCTTTACTCTCTCTCTAACTTCGCTGCTCGAAAATCTTCAAGCTGTAAAAATACTCGGTCTGACCCGAGTATTATATTCAAAAGAAAATAATACACAGGTCAGTCTAATTCAAACCAGTTTATTAGTGCATAGAGGCAGTAATAATTTAAATAGACGACAGTCACAATAATTCTCGTCTATCCGACTCTTTTAACAAAGAAATCGGATAACGAAAATATAACACTTAACAGTGTTAAACAATAAATCAGCAGATTTAAATCATCAACAGAGATAAACAGTGTTATTGGCTGCCGTACACGCATGCGTGTACGGCCTCGCCAATACGGCATAGAAGATCAATGCATCACGACGCAAAGAAATATCAATTCAACTGTCGAGTTTGGGTGGCTGCAGTGCATGCTAACGTGCACTGCCTTGCCACCACCAAAGGTAAAGTCATCACATAGAAACAAGGGTAAAACTGCAACGAAAATGCAGCCACCACTTGAAGTGTCAAGTGCCATCATATAAGACAGCAACTAAAAGTGATATAGGCATATGTACCCAAACCAAGAAAATCACTATATCTCTTCAAATAAAACATGAAACATTTCCAGAGAAAAATTGCAATTCGAACGTACATATATACATATGAATTAATGTATATACATACGTCACTGCATACATATGTATGAAGACTAGAATGCAACTGGGTGCAAACAGTTTCCAAAACATGAATGTACGAATTGTACATTTATATTTAATACTGTAACTACACAGTATAAATTTCATAGTCTAGAACAAAGCAAATGCCAAAGTCGAAGCACATAGGCGAAAACAACAAACCAGATAAAAGAATGCCAACAGAATGAAGTCAGTGCCAATACTAATGACATCAACTCGATCATCTCACGAATTATTAAATGCAGACAGCAGTGAAGTGCCATATACTAACCAACCAAAAATCATCATATAAACTCGTCCCAAATTTTACTTAAGGTAAGTTCAAAATCATGGTACAACAGTCTTACAAAACTGGACTTCAGCAAGACCACTGACCCAAGTTCAAGTGGATCAAGTAACAACTTAAATGCAGCTATAGTGAACATGTACAAGAACAAAATGGTTGGACCAAATGCGTATGGATACTATGCAAGACTGTAAACAAGATCAAAGGCAGACCAAAAATAAGTTCAGTACAAATCTGAACCAATATACATGAATGCCCCAAGCATCTACAGACAGCCTGCTCAAAGTAGAAGAATGCATAAATGAAGACTACTTCAAGATTCTAACAAAGACAAATGCAAACCAGATGATAGTGTAACAGTGCACCGACAAATGCAAACCAGAAACAAGAAATAGTTCTGTAACCAGACAAATTTTCAAACTGAAACAAGTCAAAACTGTCTCAGAAATCAAAACATAAACCAGAGTGGGACTGGACTCCAAAAGAATCCAGATTTAAATACAAGAGCTAGACCAAACTGCTACAAAATACACATGTGCAGACTCGACTACAAGAGCACATGCAGGCAACTCGACTAACAACTAAACTATAACAATATCAAAGTCCAGGTCTGTCCAAACATCAAAGACCAGTGATGCAATAATGAACCAAAAGCAACAACTACACTAAGGTTCAAGTATAACAATAATGCACAGTGGGTTTGAGTTCAAAACAAAACAGATGTCATGAGAACATTGAAATGCAGTTTAAAATAGGCAGTGGCAATACCACCGTGACGTATGTAAATGCAGACTAGCTACTAATGATCAAGTTCAAAGTTGAAGCTAACAGTTCAACAACCTACATTTTAAATAACTCAAGTGAAGATACCAAATACAACATGAATGAACTAGCCTAGAAACATGCTCAAAACTCAACTGGCACATAACTACAAGCATGCAGTGGCGAACAATACCAAAGAAACAGTGAAAATCGAAAGATATTCAATAAGCTACGTGCAGTGTGCAAGTACAAACTCAAATGAGCAAATGCAACAGTAAATACAATTAATCGTAGTGAAATTTCATGGTGATGTTTGCTCAAAAGTGTTGTAGCAAATGAATATCAAAATAAACTGAAGTCATAGGCTACTGAAGTAAGGGCATGAACTGTATTCGGGACAACTATCAAATAGTCTCAAACGTGAAATAAATCAGAGAAATGCAACTGACCTTAGGTGAATGGCAACACGTATCGCATCAAAGCATATGTATGCAGACTCAAAAACACAAAGCAATTATCACACCACTGTTCAATGAAGTCAATGACGAACAACCCCAAATCATCACAGAAAGGACCAATTCGAATGGCGAAGATATCAATCAAGACAAAGAATACGAAGTCAAAGGAAATTGATGCCGTGAAAATCAGTAAGCAAGCATCACAAAAATCAAGTGACCGAAGTCAAAATGAAACTACCATCAAAGTAACAAATTTCAAAACCGAGCGTATCGCTCATTCAAACAACAAAAATCACAGATTTGAACGAGCTAAGCAAATTGACGAAAATGAATTAGATGTGAGTAGCTAATAAGTACTCACCTTAGTTCTAATCGAGGAGCACGAAGCGAAAAGATCTGAAGCAGCCGCGAGCGAGACGAAGGAAGTCGAAACCTTCGAATTGAACGAGCGCGATCGAAAAATCTGAAGCCGCCTTCGATTCAACCCAGAATTGCCGAAGCCCTAGTTCTTTTTCTCGTCGCCATTTTTTTTCTTTCGATTGTTTTCGTGAACAAATGAGGGAGGCGTGGGTTTTACAGAAGAAAGATCGTGGGGGGTATGGGTTTAAACGTGAATAAGGGTATGGGCTTAGGCATGGGCTGGTTATGGTGTTTTATTTTTTTTTCTTTATTTTTTTATTTTTTTTCTTTTTCTTTTTAAAACTGATTTGTTTTGTATTTAATTTGTTTTGTTTAATTTAGTTGTTAAAATTTAAATTATGTGTATAATATTTATTTATTTCGTATCAATAAAATTTTAAATAAAAGAATTCCAATCCCTTTACCAATTTCAATAAAATTAACAGAAATTAATATTGCCAATTTGACGAAGATTTTATCGTTATAAAAATTCCAACAATAAACAGCAAATATCTGTCAACTTTAATCGTTTATCGATGATTATAATTTTGGGCAAAACCCCGGTTGTTACAGAAATTCGATTTGAATCCTATTAAATTTTCTACGCGTTTATACGTCGTGTATTCACAAAACAATTCCGATTAATACGAAATTGGAAATCCAGTAATAATTCAATATTACGGACCCAATGAAACTAGTTTCGTCAAATTCCGAGACCGTGCCTCGGAAGGCTATTTTTAAATTCAATTCAAACGATACAATTTCAAAATTGAACAAATCGCTTTTAAAATCAATTCTGAAGCTTCTATTATCTCCAGTATTATCAATATGAATTTTCTAAGCCTTTAAATTATTTTTAACCGGCTTAAAATTGAAGATTCAAATTTTATTCAACTTTCAATAGATTAAATTCAAAGATTTAATCGCTAATTCATTCTGATAATTTGAAATTCAAGTCAAATCATCATCCAAATATTTAAAATTAATTAAATATTTTCAATTTAAATTGTTCGAAATTCAGGGTCGTTACAAACTCTCCTCCTTAAAAACTTTTCGTCCACGAAAAGGAAAGGTTGTTAAAATTTCATTAATATTTATACTTTACAAAATTTTTCTAAGCCTGAAACTCAATACAAATAAATGAATATAGGATTCATTTCATTTGTTTAATCTCACGGTTTTGCTTATCTTCTCTTTTGTTCAATGATTTTCTAAAATCAAAACCCAAAAGTCTTTTACTAACATTTTTAATTTACAACACTCAGATTCAAACTTAAAATTCTTCACATTAGAGATTTATATAATATATATCTCTTCCAAAGCTGTGGACTTTCAAAACATTACAAAATCTTCTTCCTTAGTTCATTAAGTTGGAATTTCATAATTTTACTTTCAAATCATTGATTCACTATTTACAGTTTGAAAATACTTGCTAACTCGAAATTTAACAAGTCCATCTTCGTTCTCACAGACATTAGACATACGCTGGCCAGGCGCAGGTCTAAAAATCTCCAAGTACTAAATATACTTGCTTCAATTCCCAGTGAAAATACTTTTAAAAATTCTTTTAAAAATGGATATGGAAAGCACGTTCCCCCATGGATTACAGTTCCACCCGGCGGTTACGCTACTATCCCAGTAGAGTCGCTTGTGGCTGTAGATTTCTCATCTCTTAAATTTCGCCATGGTTGTCGCCATAGATTGCAGTACACACGGCGGTTACGCTACTATCCCAGTAGAATCGCTCGTGTCTGTAGGCATCACGCCCCTCAAATTTCGCCTGGCATTAGATTGCAGTTTACCCGGCGGTTGCGCCACTATCCCAGTGGAATCGCTTGTAACTGTGGGCATCTCGCCCCTCAAATTATGCTAATCATCAATCAAATCTAATCTCATCGCGATGAACTATCGCGAAGGATTTCCGATTCAAATAGTCACTCTGACTAAAATTCTACGTAGCTACGAATTTCAAATGGACACTCATCGAGAGTTCCAATACCTTCTCCCATAATAAATGGAAGGTACTTTTCCACATCCTCAGTTTAGAAAACATAATATCATATATGTAGTACTTTCATTTCACATTTCGTACATATAACATCTATGTAAACATACATAAGATTTCCATAACAATGTCTTTCTAAACTAACGGTTTCAAATTTACCGTATTCATATATATAAGTTCTAAAAACTTACATATCTCATATTCATAACAAAATAGAGGATTTCAAAATTTTCCTCTAAGTCGATTTGGAAATTTAAGGTTATCTCAAACCTAATTCATATTCATAATTCCATTCATTATCGACTTTCACATTCAATTTGGATTTCACGCTTACATCGTCAATTCTCAACACAGAATTGATGTCTATCGATATATAACCTCTGAGCTCGTACGTCTCAGAGAAGGGTGTTAAGCTAAGAGAATAAATTCTCCGCCACCAACAGATATATATTTAATAGAGATCAATTGCTATGTCATCAATTCACAATGTTAGACATACAATCCAAATCATCATCTGAAATTCAAAGCTCAACTTATATTGTCTTTGATGTCGAAGTTAAACTCAATTTTAACTCAACGATTCAATCTTTTTGAAAAATTTCAAATTGAACAAATTGTTCAAATTCTCATTTAACTTTTCAACTTCGACTTCAAAAATGAATTTCAAATCATTTATTCCTTACAGAATATATTCACAACATTTCATATTTGGAAAAACATTTCCATACTTATTTAAAAATAAGTAATTCACAAATCCATTTATTTTCAACATTTGAAAATATTCGATATACTCAAATCAGAATTAAGTATATATTTCATCTTTAAGGAAATCATTCTCTTTCACATATTCATTTGAGTTAAAACGAATGTTACGTAAAACATCGTTACGACAACTCAAAATTACTAGTATAGGGATTCGAAATTTAGATAGATGTATAAATCCCAATACTATACAAAATATTTCCTTTCGGAAATCATTTACTATAACAACAGGGTTATAGTCCATCATTTCCTTATATTCGAAAACGTCTATTTCAACAATGAATGTTGAAATCTATGGTTTCGATATTCAATGCTTTGAAAACATCTTTTTTTTTTAAAACAATTAACTTCGTTTTAAAATATCACTTTCCCAAAACATGTCCATTTAATTCAATAATATATTCACGGTCCAAAATTGTGAATATACTTCATTTAACAAGCTATAAGAATTTACTTATCAAAATAAGTCAGTTTCGAATTTATAAACAACGTTTATAAATTCTATTCCTATTTATAGACTTCAATTCATAAAAATTTACTTCATTAACTCATTCCTTCTACAACTCAGATTTATATCAGAATTTTAATTTACAAGTAAATTACTTATAAATTCTTTTATTTTGCAACTTCGATTCATTTTATAACTTCACAATTTTAATTCTGTAATTTCCATTCACTTATGAAATCCACTAATATTTCATTTTTAACACTTATACAATTCCAATATTTTATCAACACTTTCAAATCTTCAATATAGCCCGTTTATAATAATTCAAAATTCCATTTTAAACTATTATATAAATTTATCAGTTTTCCATTTCCAAGATAATCACTAGTTCTTTGGTAAATCATTCATCGACTTGGTTTCCAATTTAATCGCATTTGATTCATTCACATTCAATTAGCTTACTTTCACTAATTTACATTCAAGTTAGTTGCTTTCAATTCAAATCAAATTTGATTCTCTTTAAATTTACTTATCTTTCAATTTGAATTCAATTACATAGCTTTCAATCCATTAATACAATTTCATTAACACTTAATGAATTTCCATACGATCAACTAGCAACCAATGCACATTTAACCAAATTTATTTACTTTGCTTATATTCAATTTGGTTCAACACACTTAATTTCAATTGGTTCATATTCTAATTCTGATTGAATTTTATACTCACCATATTCACAAATTCACTTTTACAATTAAAGTTGAATTTCGTTTATATAACTCAAATTCATATTCATTCTTCACTCTATCCATTCATTTTTATATCAAATTCAATTTGATTCACTATTACTTAAGCCATGTTTCATTTTATCTTCACTTGCATTTATTTTCACCATAAAACTTAAGTTCGCCTCAAATTTATTTGAAATTCTATTTTATTTAACTTTACCAAAGTTAAATTCATATCACATTTCAAAATGCAGATTTTGTTTACTTAACAAAACTGTTCAAACATTTAACAACTGGTTTGATTCAAATTTTCTCATTATATAAGTTAAACAACTTATAAATTTAAACTTTCCGATTCATATTATATAATCACTTATCTTTCAAGTTTAACCTTTCATCTCAATAATTTATCAAATCCATTTCAATTTATTTAACTTCCTTTAGTTAAATTTCAAATCCATTCAAACAATTTTATATTTCTTTAGATTTGAAAAACATTTACTTTAAAAGTGTTTCTAGTAACTATTCATATTAAACATCATAAACTAAGCTTTGTGTAAACCAAAGCTCTGATACCACGCTGTAACATTCCCCCTTTTGACCGCCTCCAGTCGGTAATTAAACCGACTCGAAACGTTCAAAAAGACGAATTGTTATTTAGTTTATAAGGTTTAAACAGAATCAGCCACAGAAACACAGAATAATAACACTGAATTAAAACAAATGAGAATTTATTTCATTACTATAAATCTTTTTATATACATCAGAGTTTATACAATTTTAATACTGATACAGCGGAATATCTAAAAATACAATTTTCTGAAAATTAAAGTGATTCTTTACTCTCTCTCTAACTTCGCGGCTCGAAAATCTTCAAGCTGTAAAAATACTCGGTCTGACCCGAGTATTATATTCAAAAGAAAATAATACACAGGTCAGTCTAATTCAAACCAGTTTATTAGTGCATAGAGGCAGTAATAATTTAAATAGACGACAGTCACAATAATTCTCGTCTATCCGACTCTTTTAACAAAGAAATCGGATAACGAAAATATAACACTTAACAGTGTTAAACAATAAATCAGCAGATTTAAATCATCAACAGAGATAAACAGTGTTATTGGCTGCCGTACACGCATGCGTGTACGGCCTCGCCAATACGGCATAGAAGATCAATGCATCACGACGCAAAGAAATATCAATTCAACTGTCGAGTTTGGGTGGCTGCAGTGCATGCTAACGTGCACTGCCTCGCCACCACCAAAGGTAAAGTCATCACATAGAAACAAGGGTAAAACCGCAACGAAAATGCAGCCACCACTTGAAGTGTCAAGTGCCATCATATAAGACAGCAACTAAAAGTGATATAGGCATATGTACCCAAACCAAGAAAATCAATATATCTCTTCAAATAAAACATGAAACATTTCCAGAGAAAAATTGCAATTCGAACGTACATATATACATATGAATTAATGTATATACATACGTCACTGCATACATATGTATGAAGACTAGAATGCAACTGGGTGCAAACAGTTTCCAAAACATGAATGTACGAATTTTACATTTATATTTAATACTGTAACTACACAGTATAAATTTCATAGTCTAGAACAAAGCAAATGCCAAAGTCGAAGCACATAGGCGAAAACAACAAACCAGATAAAAGAATGCCAATAGAATGAAGTCAGTGCCAATACTAATGACATCAACTCGATCATCTCACGAATTATTAAATGCAGACAGCGGTGAAGTGCCATATACTAACCAACCAAAAATCATCATATAAACTCGTCCCAAATTTTACTTAAGGTAAGTTCAAAATCATGGTACAACAGTCTTACAAAACTGGACTTCAGCAAGACCACTGACCCAAGTTCAAGTGGATCAAGTAACAACTTAAATGCAGCTATAGTGAACATGTACAAGAACAAAATGGTTGGACCAAATGCATATGTATACTATGCAAGACTGTAAACAAGATCAAAGGCAGACCAAAAATAAGTTCAGTACAAATCTAAACCAATATACATGAATGCCCCAAGCATCTACAGACAGCCTGCTCAAAGTAGAAGAATGCATAAATGAAGACTACTTCAAGATTCTAACAAAGACAAATGCAAACCAGATGATAGTGTAATAGTGCACCGACAAATGCAAACCAGAAACAAGAAATAGTTCTGTAACCAGACAAATTTTCAAACTGAAACAAGTCAAAACTGTCTCAGAAATCAAAACATAAACCAGAGTGGGACTGGACTCCAAAAGAATCCAGATTTAAATACAAGAGCTAGACCAAACTGCTACAAAATACACATGTGCAGACTCGACTACAAGAGCACATGCAGGCAACTCGACTAACAACTAAACTATAACAATATCAAAGTCCAGGTCTGTCCAAACATCAAAGACCAGTGATGCAATAATGAACCAAAAGCAACAACTACACTAAGGTTCAAGTATAACAATAATGCAAAGTGGGTTTGAGTTCAAAACAAAACAGATGTCATGAGAACATTGAAATGCAGTTTAAAATAGGCAGTGGCAATACCACCGTGACGTATGTAAATGCAGACTAGCTACTAATGATCAAGTTCAAAGTTGAAGCTAACAGTTCAACAACCTACATTTTAAATAACTCAAGTGAAGATACCAAATACAACATGAATGAACTAGCCTAGAAACATGCTCAAAACTCAACTGGCACATAACTACAAGCATGCAGTGGCGAACAATACCAAAGAAACAGTGAAAATCGAAAGATATTCAATAAGCTACGTGCAGTGTGCAAGTACAAACTCAAATGAGCAAATGCAACAGTAAATACAATTAATCGTAGTGAAATTTCGTGGTGATGTTTGCTCAAAAGTGTTGTAGCAAACGAATATCAAAATAAACTGAAGTCATAGGCTACTGAAGTAAGGGCATGAACTGTATTCGGGACAACTATCAAATAGTCTCAAACGTGAAATAAATCAGAGAAATGCAACTGACCTTAGGTGAATGGCAACACGTATCGCATCAAAGCATATGTATGCAGACTCAAAAACACAAAGCAATTATCACACCACTGTTCAATGAAGTCAATGACGAACAACCCCAAATCATCACAGAAAGGACCAATTCGAATGGCGAAGATATCAATCAAGACAAAGAATACGAAGTCAAAGGAAATTGATGCCGTGAAAATCAGTAAGCAAGCATCACAAAAATCAAGTGACCGAAGTCAAAATGAAACTACCATCAAAGTAACAAATTTCAAAACCGAGCGTATCGCTCATTCAAACAACAAAAATCACAGATTTGAACGAGCTAAGCAAATTGACGAAAATGAATTAGATGTGAGTAGCTAATAAGTACTCACCTTAGTTCGAATCGAGGAGCACGAAGCGAAAAGATCTGAAGCAGCCGCGAGCGAGACGAAGGAAGTCGAAACCTTCGAATTGAACGAGCGCGATCGAAAAATCTGAAGCCGCCTTCGATTCAACCCAGAATTGCCGAAGCCCTAGTTCTTTTTCTCGTCGCCATTTTTTTTTCTTTCGATTGTTTTCGTGAACGAATGAGGGAGGCGTGGGTTTTACAGAAGAAAGATCGTGGGGGGTATGGGTTTAAACGTGAATAAGGGTATGGGCTTAGGCATGGGCTGGTTATGGTGTTTTATTTTTTTTTCTTTATTTTTTTATTTTTTTTCTTTTTCTTTTTAAAACTGATTTGTTTTGTATTTAATTTGTTTTGTTTAATTTAGTTGTTAAAATTTAAATTATGTGTATAATATTTATTTATTTCGTATCAATAAAATTTTAAATAAAAGAATTCCAATCCCTTTACCAATTTCAATAAAATTAACAGAAATTAATATTGCCAATTTGACGAAGATTTTATCGTTATAAAAATTCCAACAATAAACAGCAAATATCTGTCAACTTTAATCGTTTATCGATGATTATAATTTTGGGCAAAACCCCGGTTGTTACAGAAATTCAATTTGAATCCTATTAAATTTTCTACGCGTTTATACGTCGTGTATTCACAAAACAATTCCGATTAATACGAAATTGGAAATCCAGTAATAATTCAATATTACGGACCCAATGAAACTGGTTTCGTCAAATTCCGAGACTGTGCCTCGGAAGGCTATTTTTAAATTCAATTCAAACGATACAATTTCAAAATTGAACAAATCGCTTTTAAAATCAATTCTGAAGCTTCTATTATCTCTAGTATTATCAATATGAATTTTCTAAGCCTTTAAATTATTTTTAACCGGCTTAAAATTGAAAATTCAAATTTTATTCAACTTTCAATAGATTAAATTCAAAGATTTAATCGCTAATTCATTCTGATAATTTGAAATTCAAGTCAAATCATCATCCAAATATTTAAAATTAATTAAATATTTTCAATTTAAATTGTTCAAAATTCAGGGTCGTTATAGTAGAGCACGTCGAGAACTGTAAATCCATATGGTGATGATCGTCAATGGTGCATCGTAGAGGCCAGATTTCAGTCGAGAAGGGCGCACGTCCACACACGTTTTTCGAGGCTTACATACGACCGATATGCACGTGGTTAACGGCGGTGATGGAGTCGACGTTGGGCTTCGATGAGGGGGTATCTGATCATCGTCTAGACGTAGTTGGTGGTCACGAAAATTTAAGGATGATAGGCGGCTGGTGGGTTTCGAACGCGCATATGAACAGGTTGGGGAAGATGATAAAAAATCATGGCCAGATCTGTAGTGGAAGAATTGAACGGCTCTGATGAAAGCAAAGGTTTAAAAAAATTAATACATGAATGGTTTGAAAACTTTGTTGAAAGCATTCGAATTCGTTTTGAAACCATATAAATTGCTTATGGGAATTATTTGATTACATTGCTTATGGAAACTTTGTGTTTGTTATTGAAAATTAATGAAATGTAAATGAATTTCCTATATATGTCACTTGCGTGTTTAAATTGAGTTAGTACAGGTGCCGTGGCTGCCGTTCGGTTGGTTGGGTCATGCTAAAATGCTTAATAAATAACTTCTTTGCTTAAAAATGCTAAAAAGGTACGCCTACGCAATAAAAATAGGAAATATGAACTGTTTTTCTACTTTTCCGACCGTGTGGGTCGATGTATATATATTTACATCTATTGTGATCCTACTACGATTGAACCGCGCAAAGGTGGCTATGGCGAATTTTTCTGAAAATTTAAGGTGTTAGAAAATTTTCAGGAAATTTTGGAAAATTTGTGAAAACTAAATTTTGGATTTGGAGTTAAAAGTTAAACGATATAGTTTGTTTTGAAAAGTATAAATAAGTATAGATTTCAACAACTTAGTAAAGTTTTTGAAAGAGTTTATGTAACGACCCAGAATTTTGACCAAATTAAATTAAGAATATTTAATTAATTTTAGATATTTGAACGATGATTTAATTTGAATCCCCGATATAACTTTGAAATTTGCGATTAAACTTTAAAAATTTAATCGATTGAATGCTGAATAAAGATTTGAATCTTCAATTTAAAGCTAAAGAAAAATATTTCAAACGCTTGTAAAATTTATAATGATAACACTGAAGATAACAGCAGCTTCAGAATCGAATTTGAAATTGATTTGTTCAGTTTGAAATTTATATCGTTCAATCGATATTTAAAAATAGCCGTCCGAGGGACAGTCTCGGAATTCGACGAAACTAGTTCCATTGGGTCCGTAATATCGAATTATTATCGGATTTCAAATTTCGTATTTTTCGGAGTTGATATGTGACCGTAAGGTGAGTAAATGTGTTGGATTTTAAATCGAATTCAATTTAAAATTTAAATTTTAAATTGTTGCCGACATACTCACGTTAGCTTCAATTAAAACACGCCGAGCATCACGGGAAGAAATCGTGGAGGACATGCCGTCTTCAATTTTAAAAATCTCGTACCCTCCCTCTTTAAATCAAAACTTCAACATCTCGTTCAAAAATTCAACAGGGCTTCCAACGAAAATTTATCGTTCCCTCCTCTTCCAATTTTCTCTGGCTAAATTTAATCAAATAAACCTAATCAATTTGGGGAAATTGATCGAGGCTTGGGTCGCGAAAGTCGATCGTCTGTTTTGGGGCGCGAGTTAAATTCGTGGGCAGGCGGCAGACATGTGGGTTTCGCGATGGGTGTCGCTCGAATCTGGAGCAGTGACAGTGGGCGCGACAAGGAGTAGGTGGCGGCGACAAAGGAGGTGGTCTGGTATGAGGCTGGGCGCGCGCGCGAGGCGCGGCGGCGAGGATGGGTCGCTACGCGACTGATGGCGCGCGAGGTGTCAGGTAGCGGTCGCAATGTTCTCGAGCTGGTCTTTGATGGTGTCGCGTACGAGGGCGACGAAGTGAAGGCGACGCGATTGATTTAGGTCTTCGCGTGGGGCTGGGGCGATTTGGTCGCTGGCAGGTGGTTCGCGAGGCCGCGTTGATCGATGGTCTTGTCTCAGGCGTGCGTCTAGGAAATTGCAGGAGGGGTTTCACGAGCTCGAAATCGCGAGCTAAGGGTTGTTGTTGGTTGTTCGTCGATGCCAGTGGCGTCGTAACCTCGTTTCGATTGGAATGGCATTCGTTTGGGATGCTCAAGCAAGGTATCTGTGTTTTAAATTATATACATATATATATATATATATATATATTAAACAAATAAACCTTAGTTAGGTGGAATTTTTAATTTACAGTTGAACAAAGTAAATATAGGTTAGAAAGAATAACCGTAAAATAAATTTCATTTTCTGCAGTTTACAGTAAGGAAAATTGTTTAAAACTAAATTAATTAGTTGAATTTAAAAATTTAGTTTCAAATGGAAAATAATTATTTAAAAGGAGATTTGTTAGAAATTTTATTTAAACCGGAAGAAAAAAATATATATATATATATATATACGTATAGATTGAAGAATGATTGTCAAGTAAAAAATTTTGTTTTGTTTACTTACTGATATATTGTACATACTGAAAAAAAAAATTATTTATGTTAAATTATATATACACAGTAAAGTTATAGACTGCTTATTTTCTGAATTTAAATTAATAAGTATACATATAAATCTTTGGAAAAATATACAAGGATTTGTATAACAGTTAGTTAAATAAAATCTATTAAAGGAGATTTTAGCTAAAAAATTTAAGTTATTAGTTTAAGCAAAGATTGGTTAAATTAAAGAGTAATTGATGTGTTCGATTAATTTCGAATATTAATAGATTGTGTAAATTTGTTTATACAAGGTCTATAAATGAAGAAAAACAAAATGGATTGGAAAATGGATTGCAAATTAAAGCAAAGGTGAGATTTTTCTCACTCGAATGAAATGGATTTCTACAGTTATTTATTGACTGTTTGATTGTTGTTGTGATGTGGTATTAGATATAGTAGGATATATCTATATATATTGGATTGATGATTTCCCGCCTCGTATAGCGGATGAGACCCTATTGCGCCGTTAGTAAGCGGATTTTTATAAAACCCATATACCGCGATAATTCCGTACTGGAGCGGAATTGGTATTGTGCTAACATCTTTGGATGCAGGGAAACAGGTTGGAGGGATCCAACTGGACCCCTCACATTGATTGAATTTATTTCTACTGTGATGTGATAATCTGTGAATGATTATTGCTGTTATTGAATTGATGTCTGGAAATTGTTTGAAAGCTAAAATTTAGCTGAATGGATGTTTGATATCATTGGATTCCAAAAATAAACGAAATTGAATTTTTGAAATCAAAATAGAAATTTTTAAGTAAATAAATTTTTAGAAATTGAATAAATTCGAAGAAAAGAATTTAAAAGTATAAAAGCTGATTTTTATAATCTTATTGAATAAATTCCAGAATAAAGTGAAAATGCTAAATAAATGGATTTCATAAAACAGTGATTATAAATTGAAGAATTAAATTTAAATTTGGATTTTTAAATAAATTGAAAGAAACGATTGAAATTTATTTCCTTAAAAAGGAATTTATTTAAAAGGAGATAAGTTGGAAATCCAATTAGAAATTTAATTGGTAAATTGAAATGATTTGGGAAATCAATGTAAAACCAGTTCAATTTAAAGAATCCATTTAAAAACAGGATATTGAATGATTTGAAGGAAAATAAGGAATTTATTCTAGTAGAGATAAATAAAATTAGAAATCAATCTGAAATTGATTTAATATTTGGAAAAGAATTTTTGAGAAATCAGTATGGAATCTTTTATTTAAAGTTGAAAATAAATTCAGAAATCAATATTGAAATTGAATTGATATTGAAGTTTTTATAAATAGAATTGAAATTTATAAAAGTTGTTTAAAAATCCGAAATCACTTATTTTGATAAGTAAAATATAGAAGTTAATAAAAAGAAGATTTATAAGTTGAAGTTGTTATTAAAACAGAAATAGAATTTATAAACGTTGTTTATAAATTCAAAATCAATTGAATTTGATAAATTGAATATAGAAGATTATTAAAAAGGATATATTCACGATTTTGGACAGTGAATGTATTATTGAATAAAATGGATTCATTTTTGAAGAAGTGATATTAAAAATGAAGTTAAACATTTTAAAGATGTTTTAAAATGTATTATGAATCGAAAGCATAGATTTCAACATTTTATTGTTGAAATAGACGTTTTCGAAAAATAGGAAAATATGGACTATAACACTGTTGTTATAGTAAATGATTTTCGAAAGAAAATGTTTTATATAGTATTGGGATTTATATATACCTATCTTAATTCCGAATCCCTATACTAGTGATTTTGAGACGTCGTAACAATGTTTTACGTAACATTCGTTTTGACTCAATTAGATGTTGTTATAGTAAATGTTTTCCTTAAAGAATGAATATATACTTAATATTGATTTTAAGTATATCGAATATTTTCCAAGTGTTGAAAATAAATGATTTGTGAAATACTTATTTTTAAATAAGTATGGAAACGCTTTTCCATTATGAAATGAAACGTTTTGAGATTCTATCTTTGTAAAGATAAAATGAAATTGAATATTTGAAATCGATTTGAGAATCGTATATCAGTAGATATTTTGAAAAATATAAATTCACTATGGAATTTATAAAAGAAATGGAAACTGTTTAGAAAAATAAATATTGATTTATTTTTGAAGTGTGGAAATTTTATATCTAGTAAAGATATTTTTGAAGATGAAATAATTTGGAAAATTATTTGGAATCTGATGATGTTGCGCATCTTTATTGATAGTTAAATAACCGACTATCAATAATTACCTTGAATTGGTATTTGTTGTGATTGGATGAATTTGAATGCCACACTTATTTTTGAATAAACGCTCACTATTCGGGTTAGCCGGGAAAGGACCATGGGGTCGTATAACCCATTCCGAATATGTGATACATCGTTATGAATTGCATTCGAAGACCGGTGTTGAAGACCGGATATTTTTGAAAACGGAAGGATTACCGTCGAGTTACTCTACATCGGCTGATCTCCGATTTAGAGGTTTTATCACCCTTAGTGACGGGAAGTCCGGACGTGATTAGAAAATTATCCGGAAATGCAAGGGCTTCGTGAGAAGTGCCTTCGGTTCTGTTCGATCCCGGAACAGACTTGTATGGATTGTGTGTCTGACGTTACAATTTGAGATATAAAGCTGATTTCTTTCAAATACATATCTATTGGTGGCGGAGAATTTATTCTCTTAGCTTAACACCCTTCTCTGAGACGTACGAGCTCAGAGGTTATGTAGTTGAAATTTATCAGCGATATATCCCAATTTGGTAACGTGGCATACTGAGTGTTGCTGTGAAGTGATCAGTGTTTGATCATTTGTCATATGATCATCTGTTTGATCTTATATCTTTGTGATCATAGGTTGATCATTTTGTTTGACCCGAAGCAGGGCTTTTTGAGAAAGCGTAGCTTTGTGGACGAGACTTCGTCGAGCCTCACACCCCGGAAATGGTCGAAACAGGAAGAATGCGGCAAGGTTCTAGGGAGTAGCGCCCCTTAGTGTATGTCATTCCTTCTGGATAAAGGTGGTATCATGGTATGGAGCCCAGATACTTAACCTCTGTGGTTGCTGCAAAATTTATTTCTTTGTGGTTGTTGCGAATCGGGGATCCTCGGGAAGATCGCTTACGATCGGGGGATGGCATACACGTGTCAGTAGTTACCTATTTTTGCAGAGGTAACCCGGCCTTGTGTTGGCAGAGATCCGGTTAGGTTCTCGGGTCGTCTATTCCAGGGACGTACCCATCGTGGATAGGAAGTTCCTTAGCCTGACCATTTGTTGGAAATCCAAAGAAACAATACGAGCCTTTACGATTTCAATTGTATAACCTGTCTCCTCAGGAGGCAGCTATAGCAGGCATAATATAATGGTACCTATGCTGGCTAAGATTTATATTCTACTTTCGAAATGTTTTCCACTATGCACTAATAATAATATCCAAAAGGTTTTGATTTTTGCGTAGTAAGCATCTTTGACTATCATAAGAAGAAATCTCCTCCAATTCTGCATTTGCATTGTGTGTGTGGTGGGAGGTCTTATGGTAGTTTCATTTTCCAAAAGCATTGCGAATTTGTTTTATTTTCTTTGTGAAAGAATAACTGTTTTACGATCTCACACCAGTCACCATGACTGTCTCGGAGTTTATTGTTCCCTTCTAAACTCTGGGTGCCCACAAATTTCCACACGGGCAGTCTAGAGTTAGATTATCAGGATATTCTGGATATTCTGGAGCTTGGAGATAAGCTGGATGACGAGACGTAGTATTTGTATCTGATAGTATTTATTCCGCTGTGTATTCTGTATGAGGACAAGTTTATATAACTGTCCATTGTTGTATATTGACTCTGATTGATGTATGTATAAACTGATATAGTTCTTTGTTTTAAAATACTATTGATTATCTATTATATGTTATTCCGCTGCGATATGTGAGATTCTGATATTGTTCTGTTTCTGATGTTGTTCTTCTTTCTTTCTCTTTTCTTCTATCTTTTTCTTCTTCTACTTTTTCTTCTTCTTAAAACCCTCACTATTGGAGTTTCCGGCACTCGATGGCTCGGCAGTCGATAAAGTGAGTATCGATGTCGAATTTTCGAAAGTCGAAAATTCCGGTATGTGACAGTTTAACTATTAGATTTTTGGGGAAGTTGTATACTTAAGTGATTTTGAAATCTAATTTGAACGAATTGTTTGAAAAGTTAATGGATTTGGGGCATTTTTCTTACTTAGCAATTTCGAGGACGAAATTCTTTTAAGGGGGGAAGTCTGCAACGACCCAGAATTTCTGTCATTTGAAATTCAGATATTTAATTGATTTTAAATATTAACAAGTAAGATTTTTAAGCTGAATAAATTTAAATTCGAATATAGTGATTTAATTGGACAATTAAATCGATAATTTAATATTTGAAATTGCGTAAATAATTGGAAACTGAATTAAATGTGATTAAAAATTATTTATAAAGTTATATTAAATCATATTGGAGTTAGAATGATGTTTGAGAACTTTTAAAATTGAATTAAAAGTTAAATTGTAGAAATTGAATATTTTAATATTTAATTGACTAGTGAAAATAGTCATATTTCAAACAGCCTCGGATTTCGACGAAACAAGTTTCATCGGATCCGTAATGTTACATTATTGTAAGATTTCAAATTTCGTGTCAATCGGATTTACGGTTTGTCCGGGGCAAGCCAAAACGCATCGAAATCGTTTTAATCGATGTAATTTAAAATTGATAGTTTAATTCCGTAACTCGCACATATGACCGAATTAGCTTCCAAAACACATTCCATTGTGTCCGGAACGTGGGTTAAACCTTAGAAACGCCAACCGGCACGCTTCGTTTGGAGTTCGGAAAATTTCGGATGAATAGTGTTTTGGCAATTTTCTATAAAAGGACATTATCATTTCCATTTGCAAACTAAAACCTAGGGTTTCATAACAAAGCTTCCGCCGCCATAAACAGTATCAATGGCCGAAAATTGATAACGTTCTTCCATTAATTTCTTCCAATCCGTGCAATATTTCAAGAAATTTCCAACTACAAAAATGTAGAGCACGTCGAGAACTGTAAATCCATATGGTGATGATCGTCAATGGTGCATCGTAGAGGCCAGATTTCATTCGAGAAGGGCGCACGTCCAAACCCATTTTTCGAGGCTTACATACGACCGAGCTGCACGTGGTTAACGGCGGTGATGGAGTCGACGTTGGGCTTCGATGAGGGGGTATCTGATCGTCGTCTAGACGTAGTTGGTGGTCACGAAAATTTAAGGATGATAGGCGGATGGTGGGTTTCGAACGCGTGTATGAACAGGTTGGGGAAGATGATAAAAAATCACGGCCAGATCTGTAGTGGAAGAATTGAACGGCTCTGATGAAAGCAAAGGTTTAAAAAAATTAAAATGGAAATTGAAAATAAATTATATTGTGATTTGTATAAACTTTAAAATGTCATAACTTTGTCATACGAGGTCGAAAATTGACGAAACGAATTATGTCGGGTTCATTTTGATGAGCACTACGCAATGGAGCTGGATTGGAGTCGATTGGAGCTAGTGATAATTTTGAGTAAAATTAAACGTGCGTTTAATTTTATTTGAAATAAAACACTACAACTATTTTGGAAGCAAGGTGAGAACTCCTCACTCAATCGAATTGTGTTCGATTTAAATTTTAAATAGTTAAATTTAAAATTGCTTGATTGTGTTGATTGTGTGCTTGGATGATAAATTATTATCTATGGCATTGAAATAGACCCTATACGCCGCATATTAAGCGGAGTTTATTATATTAAAAATATATACCGCGATATTCCACCTTGAAGTGGAATTGGTATTATATATGTATTTGGAGTTGATTTCCCACATTATATAGCGGATGAGGCCCTATTGCGCTGCATAATAGCGGGTAGTATTTTATAAATCCCATATACTACGATATTCCACTTCGAAGTGGAATTGGTATTGTGCTAACATCTGTGGATTCAGTGAAACAGGTTGGAGGGATCCAACTAGATTCCTCAAAATTATATGAATTTGTTTCATATGTTGTATGAATTTTTTTCATATGTTGTGTGATGATTTATTGATAATCTGTGAATGATTATATTAACGATTGAATGTGTTGAAGGCTATAATTTAGCCGAATGTATTTTTGGTATCGCTGGATACCAAAAGTAAATAAAATTGGATTTTTAAGATTAAAGTTGGAAATTTTAAGTAAATTCTTTTGAAAGAATTGGTTAAATTTCAAAGAAGGAATTTTAAAGCATAAAAAATTTATTTTTGTAATCTTATCGAATTATTTCCAAAAATATGGGAAAGGATTTTTATAAAAGGATTTTGAGTAATATTGTTTAAAAGTTGAAGAATTTATTTAAAATGGAATTTTAGATGGCTCGGAAGAGATAAAGGAATTTATTTTAAAAGGTGATAAATTTGTTTGAAATCCAATTGATAATTGATTTAGTATTTGAAGATAAATCTTTGGGAAATCGATATGAAAATTTATTTGATGTTGAATGAAAAAAATTGATTTGTGTTGAAATAAATTGGAAATCAATTTGTAAAATGATTTGGGATTTGAAATAAACTTAGAAATCAATTTGTAATTGATTTGGTGTTTGAAAGTAAATTTTTGGAAAACGACTTGAAAATCGTGTATTAGTGAATATTTGGAAAACGATTTGAAAATCGTGTATAAGTGAATATTTGGAAATTTAAATTCACAATGTAATTCATAAAGAAAAATGGGAATAAATAATATCGGGAATTTTTATCCCAACTGTGAAATGTGATTTGAAATTTGTTTTCAAAGTGATGAAGTGTGGAAAATATATATCTTGTGAAGATATTTGAAAATTTAATAATTTAGGAAAATTATTTAAATTGGTTGATTGTTGTGAATGTTGTTGATAGTTAAATAACTGACTATCAATATTTGCCTTTGAAATGGCACTTGAATTTGTTTTTAAAATAAACGCTCATTATTCGGTTAAGCCGGGAGAGGACTTTGTGTCATATAACCCATTCCAAATAGTGATACATCGTGAATGGACATTATTTGAAGACCGGTGTTGAAGACCGAGTATTTTCGAAAATGAAAGGACAACCCGTCGAATGTCTCTGCACCGAGTTGCTCCGGTATAGAGATTTATATCACTCTTCTTGTGATGGGAAGTCCGGACGTGATTAGTGAATATCCGGATTGCAAGGGCTTTTTTGGAAGTGCCTTCGGTTCTGTTCAATCCCGGAACGGACTTGTATGGATGTGTGTCTGACGTTACACTTTGAGATGTAAAGCTGGTTTCTATCAAATACATTTCTGTTGGTGGCGGAGATTTTATTCTCTTAGCTTAACACCCTTCTCTGAGACATACGAGCTCAGAGGTTATGTAGTTGATGGTTACTAGTGATACATTCCCAATTTGGTAATGTGGCATACGAAGTGCTGTTGATCATTTGTTGATCAAAGCATGGCTTTGTGAAAAAGCGTAGCTTTGTGGACGAGACATCGTCGAGCCTCACAACCCGGTAATGGTCGAAACAGGAATGTTGCAGCAAGGTTGTTAGGGGTCGCGCCCCTAGGGTATGTCCATTTCCTTCTGGATAAGAGGTGATATCATGGTATGGAGCCCGGATATTTTACCTATGTTGATGCTGCAAATTTATTATACTTTGTGGTTGTTTCTTTGTGGTTGAGGTTCCTCGGATAAAGGTAGATAACGACCGGGGGATGGCATACTTATGTGTTAGTTACCTAGTTACAGCTGTACAGCGTGAGGTAGTGGCAGTGTGTTGGTTACCTAGTTACAGCTGTATAGCGTGAGGTAGCGTTGGCCTTGTGTTTGCAGAGATCCGGTTAGGTTCTCGGGGTGTCTTTCTAGAGGCGTTTCCATTTCGGTGTAAGGAAGTTCCTTTGCCTGACCATTTGTTGGAAATCCAAAGAAACAATGCGCGCCCTGTACGGTTTTAGTTGTATTACCTGCTATGGAATGTGGCGGTAACCTGCTATTGAACATAGTAGCTATAGTAGGCATACAAAAATGGTTGCATGCTGGCTAATATTAATATTGTATTTTCAAAAGGATTTTCACACTATGCACTAGTAATAATCTCAAAAGAGTTTTCTTTTGTGTAGTAAGCATGTTTGACTATCATAAGAAGAGATCTCCTCCAATTCTGCGTTTGCATTGTGTGTGTGGCGGGAAGTCTTATGGTAGTTTTATTTCCCAAAAGCATTGCGGATTTCAATGTTTAAAGTTCTTTTGTTGTTGTTTAAAGATAACTGTTTTAAGTTCTCACACCAGTCACCATGACTGACTCGGAGTTTATTGTTCCTTTCCTAAACTTTGGGTGCCCATAATTTTCCACACGGGCAGTCTAGAGTCAGGTTGTCAGGTCATTCTGGATTCAGAAGATGCTGTGGATCTCAGGTGGCGAGCTGGATGGCGAGGCGTATCACTTGTATATGATATTATGTTTTCCGTTGTGTATTCTGTATGAGGACAAGTTTATATAACTGTCCAGTGTTGTATTGTTGTTGTAAACTCTGATGATGATGTAATGTATAAACTGATATAGTTCTTTGATTTAAAGATTATTCATTTATCTATTATATGTTGTTCCGCTACAATATGTGAGATTCTGATATTGTTTCTGTTGTTTCTTCTTTCGTTCTTTCTGTCTTCTTCTACCTCTTCTTTTTAACCATAACAATTCGGTTTTCCGGCATTCGATTGCTCGGCAGTTGATACAGTGGACGTATTAATGTCAATTTTCGAAAGGCGAAAATCCCGAGTCGTTACACCATGATACCCTTAAGTCCAACGTCTATCCATTATTATTATTCAAATTCTACGATGAAATTCTATTTGTGGGCCAAGGATAAGGTGATGAAATCCTCCATCTTATTTGAAGTTAGGTATTGCCCTTAGAAAAGAAAATAAGATGAAATGAATGCAAAAATGAAATTAAACATGTATTAATAATGTAACTACGAATGAGACTTTTTTTTTTGGATTTTCAAAATGCAAGCAACCAACGAAGAAAAGAAAACAAAAACAATAGATAAGAGAATGATACCAGAGTGTGCAGAATTATTAGCAATTTTATTTTAAAAGCAACGATTTTTTTTAAGCAAACATGTAGAGCAGCGCACTTATTTGACAAGCGGTACAATTATTTGGCAAGAAAATCTTCTCCTTTGTCCACTGATTTTGCAACCTGATAAAGTGTTGAAAAAAAATTGTTTTTTTAAGGATAAATTGAAAAAAAAATGAAAATTAATTTACTCCAAAAAAATTCGATAAAACAAAAACAAAGGCTAACATGAGCAAATTTATAAAAAAAAGTTTTGACTTAGCCCAACAAGAAGCCCTATACGCCCAACTACGTTTTGAGCAAAGAAAATCAACCAGTACAATAAATCAAAAAAATGAACAACTTGTTTTTCTCCGTAAAAAAAAGAAGAAAAGAGGAAAAATTAAAAATTAAAAAAGGAAATCACGATGTCAAAAAAATGATTGAATTGGGTTTCGGGTTTGAAACAAGGTAAGTCAAAAGCTTTGTTAAAGGAAGATTTGGCAATGGTGGTTTGCGAATTTTGATCAGGAATTAGGGTTCAGGTTTGAGGATTCGGGATGGAGGTGATTCAGTTTTGGTTGTGATGGTGTTTTGGCTGTTGAATTGATTTTTTGTTGCAATTGTTCATGGATTTTGGTGGTCATGGATTTTTGTGAGATGAATTAAAGGTTGTAGGAGTAAGGAAGGTTGTGTGGTTTGGTAATGAAGCATGGTTGCTAACTATGGAGGTAGGTCGTTGAAGTTTGGTGATTGTAGTTGCAATTGAAGTAAGCTGAAGGAGGCAGGGAGGCAGTCGTTGGGTTGTTGGATGTTGATGGTTGGTTTGGTGATTGAGGAGGAGTTGTGGAATTATAGTAGGAAGGTGATGTTGTTGTTGTAGGTTGGTTCGTTGGTTGCTGGAGGAGATCGTGAGGAGAGGAGTGAGGCAGTAGGGTTCTGGTTGTGGTTGATTGCTGTGTTGTTTCAGGTTGTTTGGTGATGGAGGAGTGTTGTTGTTTGGAGTTGTCAGAGGCTGTGAGGGTGGCAGTTGTTGATGTTGGAAGTATTGTGTATTGATGTTGAGGAGTGTTGTAAGTTTGGTGGTCGTAGAGGAGCAGATAAATGTTGTTTTGAGGTTAGGGGTGTTTGTGCTTGGTGGTTGGAAGGTGTACGGTGATGAAGGAGTTTGGAAAGTGAGGTGGGTTTGCAGCCAGAAGAGTGGTGGCAGGGAAGTGGGATGCAGGTTGGTGGTGAAGTGTCTCCATATTGATGTTCAGCAAGTGTGGTTGTAGTAGAGAGGAAGAGGTACATTAGTTAGCTATTGGTAGGTAAGTGAAGTTTATGGTTCAGATGGTGGATGGTGTCGCCGTGGTAGAGAGAAGGAGGCAGCAGGAGATGATGTTGTTGGGTGAATGTGTTATGGCAGAGAAGTGTGTTGATGGATGTAGTGATGGAAGGTTGCGATGATGGTTTGGTTGAGGATTGTGATGCAGGGGAGGAGATTAGCAGGAACTGTGTTTGGGTTGGAGTTTGTCGTGCACGTTTACCGTTGTAGTTGAATGTGATTGTAGTTTGTATGGAGGTGATAGAGTGGAAGGGTGTACACAACTAACTGTAAAATGAAATGAAATGAAAGACTGTAAAAACGCACTGTAACAGAGAAATGTAATAAGAGAATTGAACCTGCACAATTTGAAAACCAAATTCTCAATTATCAAGTTTTAATGATGTTAAAATACATTTTAACTATTTAAATCATAATTATTCATTTTTCAAGACATATCTATTTATGAAATGGGTATTTTAAATAAAGTGTTAGGGTATGTGTTAAATTTAGAGCTAAGTAAAATAGTGAGCTTTTGACTTAATAAACGAAGTATAGTTTAATTTGGATATTCCATTCATAAAAGTTTGTTTTAATAAGTCATAAGTTAAATGATATCCAAATGAATATTTCTGGAATTAAACTGATTTGAAGTACTAATATACCTACTGTAGCATTTTATAAGTGATGCTGTTTTGAAAATACAGTGTTTTGGAAATTTTTAAAATTGAATGAACTTAGAAATGTTACAACTTTAAAATGAATATTGTTTGATCTTGGATTAAAATGGTTTAAATGAAGATTATTTTTAAAAGGTGTTATGAGTTTTTAAGTATTATGTTCTTTTTTAAGAATAACATTTCCAAAGTGTTATGATTTTTAGTAGTATGATTTCCAAATGATAAACATCCCTAAATTGTTATGATTTCAAAGCATTATTGTTTCAAATTTATTATCTTATTTTGTTTTTTTTCAAACTATCTTTTGGTTGTCCTTATTTCTCTTATCTTGTTACAGAATGGGAAGGCTATTGCTTATACCAGTCTGTTTAGAAATCTTTTTATAATCTTTGAAATCTTTGTTACTCATTTTGGAATCTGAACACTGTTTTCCATCCATGGACCGTCGCTCAAGTGAAAAGGGTGATTCAGACTCTAGAGAATCTTTTTCGTGTTTGTGTTCTTGATTTGATCACCTCCAACTTGTTAAACTTGCCTATAACAATAGTTATCAGGGGTAATTCCAATATTCATATCATCTTGTCTTAATTCTATTCATTCTATCTTTTTAGGTGCTTTCCCGTACCTCGTTCCTTTTCGGGGACGAAAAGTTTTGAGTGGGGGAGAGTGTAACAACCCTGTATTTTACAATTAATTTTAAATTGATTTTTCCAGATTTAAAAGCTTTATTTATGAAAAGAATAAATTTTGTTATTGTAAATATAAAAACTTTGATTTTGTATGTGGATTTGAATTCCAAATATGACTAAATTTAATATTTCCAGAAAATGTGAATTTTGGTCAAATAGTCAAACTTCGACTTTTAACTTGAAAATTTAAAAGTTTGAAATTTATGAATTTTATCTTTTATTATAAAAATAGATTTAATAACTTGAATACTGCTTTTCGTTTCGTTGAAAACGGATTTAAATTGCAAAAGTTATACTGTTTTCAATATTGTGTGTGTATTGGGTTATTCAGCAATATTCTTTATTTTAAAAGTATATAACTGACATTTTTATTTGATATATTTTATTCTAATTTGTACATTTATGTTATATAAAATATATTTTGGCTTTTAAATATTTTTAAAGTAAGGTAGGAATTTTTCCAGAGTTAGTAGTATTTTTCTTGCAAATTTCCATGCCCTGTTTGTAAATTTTAAACATTTTCTTTAATCCTTTTTCTATTTTCTCCAATTTAATTATCTATTTTATTTTGAAAATGATAAATAAATTATTTTAATTCAAATTTTCACTTCATAATATTTTTATAATGAAGTGTATAGTTTTTCAAGACTGACAGTGATTTATTTATAATTTTTGAACACTGTTTGGTATTTTTAAGTAATTTTCTTCATTCTTTTTATATTTTTCCAAAATTTATTATTTGTTTTCTCATATTTATAATTGATTTCAGTTTGTAAAGTATTTTTCTGAATATTTTTGTTTATATAAAGATTAAAAAGAAAAGAAATATGAAAGGTTGTAAATCACTTTGAAACTTAAGCCCTTTTTTGTCCAAACCCTTCATTTTCTTTAACTCCTCAAATTTTGCCCTAGCCATCTAAAACCCTAGTCTAGCCGCCACTTTTTGTTTCTCATCTTTTCACGTGAAAACAAATCAGCTCCTCATTTCTCATGGCTTCATCCAAAAATAGGTAATGGCCTCTCCTTCTTTTTCTTCTTTTTCTCTTCTTTTTCCATTGTTTTCCTATGGTTTTGCCTTGATTCTCTAGCTTGTTTGCTCGGCCACCACTTGCTTGCCATGGCCACCACCTCCACTACCTCCTCCTTGTCACCATCACCCACCTACCCCTCTGATTTGGTGGCCACCCTTGATTTGGGAGTGTTGTTCGAGGTGGGCGGTAGTGGCTGCTATGCGTCACCACTAGTCCGGATGCGTAATTGGTATATCTACCCTGGCATTGCCTAGTTGTGCCGTGTCACCTACCATATCGAGCTTTACTACGATTATGATTTTAAGATCCGACCGCGTTAAGGTTCTCCATCCCCTTAACGCTATTTTCTATATGATTATACTTTACTTATTTAGACACTATTATAATAGCGAATATTACTACATAGTAGATATTTTAACGGATCCTTAGAGGATGGGCGGTCCCAAGCATCTTCTAAGTTACTTGTACCTTTATTACAGTTCACTTGAGTTGGTTTACATTAAATAAGTATATATTGTCCTGACTCGAGTGTTTTGTGTTTTGCTTTACGCTCGGGTCAGCCTGAGTTATTCACAGATTTGGATTTCCACTCTCTTGGAGATTTGAATCGCTGGAGATTATCTGCTTGTCATGTCCTATCTATTTCAATTCCGTTGTTCTACTCAGCTTGTACTTGGTTATTTTATTGAGACTTTTGTTGTACTCTATTTCTTCTGTTGTATCTTATGTAACTCTGACATATTTAGATAGTAGCTTCATGAACTACTATTTCTTTTACTTCCGCTGCATTATTTTACTCTGTGTCTGTGATCTGTGATTATATTTATTTACTGTATATTATGAGATTTGCCAAATTTTATTTACAACGCGGTATTTTGAGCAATTCAACTCCGGCATGAGTGTCTGCCTATACACTTATAATGGATGCGAATGGTTGAAAATATCGGGTCGTTACAGTAACAGTGATCAAATGTAAGTAACAGAGATCAAATGTAAACTGTTTTGCATTAAAATGTGTATATCTGTACCAACAGATTTTAATAGGAATATTTTAGCAATTGAAATATAATGTAACAGCAAACAGAGAACAGTAAAGATAGAGCAAGGAGAAACAAATGCAATGTTTTTTGTTTTTGTTTTTTTAAAGGAAAACTAACATAACATGAAACCAAATGCACAAAGGAACAAGACACACAAGAACAAACAAGTGAACTAAACACAAAATCAAACAAAAAATGCACAACAAAATTTTTTATTTTATTTATATTTTTTTAATTAAACAAAATAAAATAAGACAATTGTAAAAATAATCCGAAGTGTAAATTAAAATTAAATACTTTTCCCCGGCAATGGCACTAAAAATTTGTTTAACGACGGATTTTCTATTGATTAGAAAACCGTCGAAAATACAACGTTATAAAACAACAAGCGCGCGGCGTATAATCGTATTTCGTATGCGAGTGCGGATCGATCCACAGGGAAAGAATTAAATTTTAATATTACTCAATAAAATTAGCCCAAGTTTTTGAAATTGTTCTAAACTAAGAAAATTGTAAAAACCAAACTAGAGCAAAACTAAATAAAACTATGAGATTGAGGAGCAATTTAGAGGCAAATCCAGTTCTAATCATTCATATAAATCAACACAAAATCATTTATAATCTCTCATTTAAATTTTTAAGTAGAAATGATTGATGTATTTATTATAAGTATGGTTTATTTATGCTATTAATTAGCACAACTTAAACCATCAAACTTGTAACGACCCGAATTTCCAGACCCGGAAAATTTGAACCATTTGTGTTAAAGAAGAAGAGGTAGAAGAAGAAGAAACAGAAAATCAACAACAGAATCTCACATCGCAGCGGAGTAAAATATAATATATACAAAACAGATCTTTACTCAAACAGAAAAATATATCTGTTTATACAATATATTTACAGAATACATCATCAGAGTTCATCACATCAATGACATACATCCAAATACACAGCGGAACAATAAACAAATACGGAAGTACGTATCGCCATCCAGCTCGTCTCCTGAGCTCCACAGCTACAATCTGAACCTGTTTATCTCGGTCTGACCCGAGCATCATATAAAACAATACCCGAGTCAGTCTGGAATACCAGCGTGAGAAAATCACACTCAATTGATTATTAAAGTTTCAAAATCTTTTGAAAACAAAAGCATCTCGTAAGACCACGCCACAAATAAACATGTCGGGTTTTTACCTTACGATAGCTAAAACACTTTTTATAAAAATCCTCTGATATTATAATAGTGTCTATTTACAAATACTTATAAAATAGCCGAAATTGTTACATTTATTAAATTCCGGCATACTAGCCACAACGTGGGTAATACAAACAAAACTCGTACAAGGCACGTAGGGAGAATGGATTTCCAACGAATGACTAGGCACTGGGGTACCACCTGTCACAGTACGTGGCCTAGATCACAGTACCGAGGAGTACGCCCGCTCCCCTGCAACACAAGGCCGGAATCATCCCTTACTGGATAATTCCAAATAAAATCACCCCACGGTTGGGATCAGCAACCGCACCACTAAGCCGAAATAAAAAGGGACATCTAGACAGGGATGACCTTACTCTCAAGTGGGTGCTACCCACGAAGCCTTGCTGCATAACCCCTGATTTTCAGTCATTCCCGGTTGATGAAGTTCGAGGCTAAACGATACCTTTTTCAGAACATATCCCTTAGAATGCCCATCGTCCACCTGACGATGTCACGAAAGCATTCGTCCATACAAGTCCGTCCCGGGTCCAAACGGAACCGAAGGCACTATTCCTACTACATCCATTTTTGGAAATATCCTCAGGATTAGTAGCGACTAGCCCTTGCACTTCACTGCTCCATCTTCGACTCCGAAATCGTTACACGAAACGTACAAACCGAATCGAAGTGGTATTTGAGTCTCCAGACCTAGAATCCTGGTATACGGAAACTCGATCCCGGTCTCTTCGAAACGATCAACGCATTTGGCCAATATTGATAGTCGGTTATTTAACTATCAATTAACATCCACAAGCAACCATCACACAATAAATAATTTCCCACATTATTTATTTGCCCAAATATCTTTCCAAGATATATTTATATTTTCAAACTCCTTTTGAAAACAATTTCAAACAGTTTCCGCTTACGGAATACATTTCCCCAAATATTTATTCCTCTGAAACACCAAGTACAAAATACTTTAGATTTAAAAATAATTTAAAAGCACTTTACTATAAATATACTTTATAATATTGAAATTTAAAAACTACTTTAATACCTTAACAAAATATATACTTAAGGAATATTTAATATGAAACCACTTTACAAATATAAACTAAATTTCTCTTTTAAAACATAATAGCAAATCACTTTTATATAATTACTACAATAATAGATTTTTGAAAATACTTACTTTAGACTTTAACATTTAGAAATAATCAATCTTCTAAAATATGCTTTTTAAAAACACAATTTGAACTTTTAACTTATATTAAAAATTTCTTTGAAACGTACTTGGCTATCCAGAGAAATACACTTCTCATTCCCATCTTTTAAAAATAAATCAACATTTATTTTTAAACCAATTCATATCCCTTTATAAATTCCCACCTTGAATTTATATTCTCAAATATCCCCTGATATTTTATTTTACTTTATAAACCCAGTTTATAAATTTCAGAATCTCACTTCTCTTTTAAATTCCAAATCCCAAAGTATTTAAATCAATTTATAATTGGTTTCCCAATTTATTTTACTTTGAAATAAATTTCCTTTGCTACTTCATTTATTCCAAAATACATTAACCTTTAAATTTTTATTCCTTATTACGAGTTAAACCCCTTTTTTTATACCTATATCGATTACAGATTTCCAAAACTCCTTATTTATTCTTTAATTAACTTTAATCCTTAATTTCAAAAATAACTTCTTTTATTCTTCAAATAATATCACTTAAGTATAAAATTTATTATCCCTTGTGAATTCAAAATCCCCTTATTTCATATTTGTTAAAATTCCAAATCACCTTATTTTTATTTCAATTCATTATAAATTTTATCCCAATTCCTCGAATTATTTTACTTAAACTTTTATTCCTTTATTTCTTTTCAAAAATTCAATTCCATAGATTTTATAATTTATTATACTGGACAATCCAAATCAACCACATCATCCAATATAAAATCATCACATGATATCAAATATTCTGAACACAGAATATTAAATAAATCTAATAATTTTGAGGAATCCAGTTGGATCCCTCCAACCTGTTTCCCTGCATCCACAGACGTTAGCACAATATAAAATACCAATTCCACTTCAAGGTGGAATATCGCGGTATATGGGATTTATATAAAATCATCCGCTATTATGCGGCGCATAGGGTCTCATCCGCTATAAAATGCGGGAATATCAACAACTCCAATATACACATATGCCAATATGTGTATATTGCTATATACTACTACTATATATATAGCATATCACACCAGTTCAATCATCCAACCAATTACTTAAATTTATCCATTTAAATTTAAATTTAAATTCAGCTGAGTGAGATTAACTCACCTTTGATTTTGCTGTTTGCAATCCAACCCACCCAGCTTGTTTCCATGATTATAAACCTTGTATAAATATTTATACCGTTGGTTAATATTTGAGGTAATCGAGAAATATATATTTTACAATTTAATTTGCTTGCACTCTATTTAGTAATTTTTGTTCAATTTAACAATTTAATTTTAAACTAATTTTCCTTAGTAATTGCTTAGTAAATAAATTAAATTAAATAAGTTAACCGAATAAATTAATCACTACATCCACTTCTTTCAAAAATAACTAGTATTTAAAATAGATATTTGTATATATATATATATATATATATATATATTTTTATATATCTCCTAACCTATATATATATATATGATTAAATTAGGAAGGAACGGATCTGCAAAAAAAAATATCCCTTACTGTAACGATTATATTATATATATTTTTCTGTGCATACCAAAACAAAATTTCTTTAGTGTAAAAAAATAACCAATACACTAAATTAAAAAAATCTAAACTAGCTTAAAATTAATTTTAAATGTATTCATATTTAAATTACCTGAAAACGTACAGGAATTCGAAATCGCGAGCTCAATCCTTCACGAGATTTGCCCAAACGAACCCTACTGTCTCGACTACGGCCATCGAAGACACCACCGACTCCATACGATGCCGAGCTTCGTGGCATTCCACTCGCGTACTAGGATCGCGCCCAACCCATCGCCGTGGAGCTTGCTTCGAGCCCAGGCCCACTTCACATCGCAGCAGCCATCGCACGCCACCACAAACTGCCCCACCCTCGCGCCGGTCGCCCAAAGCAATGCACCCCCATCGCCTAGGCGAGCCATCTACCGGAGTGCCTCCTCGCCTAGTTCGAGAGTGCATCGCGATCCTCGCCTACCCTGTCAGAGTTGCAGCCTCCCACGCGAACCTTGCTCACGTCGCGACCTTTCCCTCCCTCCCTTACACGCCTCGGCTATAGTGATTTTCCCTAAATCTATAGCTTTACACAGAACTGAAGGATGAAGGAGGAAGGCCCGTTTGATTTGAATTGAATTCGAGATCCACTATTAATGAGAAGGGGAAAGTTGATTTCCTTATTTTATTTGAAGCTCTGATATTTCTTTGTTTTAACACTTGGATTTCGGCTGTGAAGTAAAAGAAGGGACGTGATTTGAAAAGAAGATGGCGTGCAGGATAAGGTCGACTACAGTGTTTTGGGAAAGGCTGGTAAAAGGCTGATGTGAAATTAATTTGGCAAGTCAAGTAAAGTATTTACTCGTATTTAAATTTAAATTCAAATTATCTCGGAATTGTAACTTACAATTTCAAATTCCTATCGAGGCATGCCGTTAGGCGTTCGTAATGTTATACCCCTATTTCGAGCGAAATGGAAAAGGTTTCGAGTCCAAATTCGATCGTATGGAGAAGATAGCTTTTTGTACTCAGTCATTATATTGAATTTCGATATATTTTCCAGTGCGTTTACACGTCGTACGCTCACACAATAACTCCAAATGTAATGAAAATTGAAATCCGATAATAATACAATATTACGGACCCAATGGAACTGGTTTCGTCGAATCCCGAGACTATGCCTCGGAAGGCTATTTTTAAATATCATTTTAAACGATATATTTTTAAAACTGAACAAATTACTTTCGAATTCAATTTTAAAAGTTCTATTGCCTTCAGTATTAACAATATAAATTTTCTGAGCCTTTAAATTATTTTTTTAACAGGCTTAAAAATCAAGATTCTCTATTTTACCCTATTTTCAATTGTTTAATTCAATAATTAAATTATCCAATAAATAGAGATATTTGAAATTTAAGTTTATAATTAACTTCAGAATATTTAAAATTAATTAAATATTCCAATTTCAAATATACAAAAATTCCGGGTCGTCACATTCCTCCCCCCTTAAAAGAATTTCGTCCCCGAAATTACCAGTTAGGAAGAATGATCCAATACCCATTACTATTTTCCAAAATCAAACAGTTTTAACAACACCCAAACAATCTCTTATTAATGATACACTAATCGTCTTTTAACTTCCCAAACTTATTCATAAGTTCAACCCATACTACCTACTTATCCATTCAAATTTAAATTTGAATTCAAATTTTGAATTATCAAAATTTTCTCAAAATTTTTCTAACTCCCTAACTTTCCGAAAAATTTCGCTAGCGTCTCCTTTGCGCGGCTAGCTCGGTACTACTACAAAATGGCTCTACGGCCTCCCAATCTCAAAAAGAAAACAAAATGCCAAGTGGCTGATCCAAAACCCCATCAAATTTCAGATAGAAATTCAAATACATACCTTTTGTCGGGCCATTAAATTTTATCTTCAAAAATCAAAATCCCAATTTATCCATTGCTTTTATACACCTGTACATCCTACTAAGCATTAATATTCAATCACAATTCCAAAGTCATTTTATACTTTCCTTTACAAATTTCCAATATTTGCTTTACTTAAGCCCGTACGATGCACATATATCATCCGTACGCAATATCACATTCGATCGCTCAATCGATCACACAATTTCACTTCCGAACTAGTATCGTCCACCCGACTTCCAAGTGCGGACTCAGATCTGGTTTCTTGATCAGAAATCGTCATTCTCCTTGCATAGCCACAAACTATGATAGAGAATATCCAGAATCAATCAACAATCCATATCCAGGTTCGCCGTTGAAAATCGAGCGAAAAATCCTAACTCGGATCGGCATAATTACCTCGAAATTCTGTGCTCGACATCTGGATCAAATAGTTATGCGAATAAAATAATATACGTACACCTTACGTAATTAGCCCAATTGAATTATCCATTTTATCAATTTCCTTTTTATTCACATTCATTTTGATTGTTATCCACTTATTCACAACTATCCCATTTCACAACTTCAGTTTCACCTTAATTCAATTATTCACTCAGCATACTTTCAGTACCACATTTTCTTAAGAATTCACTATTCATTTCTTAAGTTTAAGATAAACATTTTACATACTGCTTATACATATTTTCACTTCACTATTGAAGTTCCTATCCATTTCTATCCACTTTTGCGTTTACATTTCCACTTGAATTCAATTTATCTTCCACTTTGAATATTGAATTAGTTGCACTTACTAATTAATTTAAATCTCAATTAAAAGTTTACTTGCAAGCTTACTTTCCTTAGTTCTTTCGATTTCACTTACTTTACATTCATATTTAAACTAGATTCAATTATTCGGTTCCAATTCCACTTGCTTAGCAAATTTAGATTATTTATCGTTAATGAAAATTTTCAAAAAAATTTCAAAAATTTTCTAACTCCCAAAATTTACGGAAAATTTTGGCAGAGTCTCCCTTGTACGGAGGGACTTCTGCGATATCGCAGGATGCACAAATATATATATACATCGGCCTCAGGCCGGAAATCACAATATATATCAATATATGCAGTTCATATCTCCTATTTTGAATTTTGCATAAGCGTACCTTATTTTAGCAAATTTTAAAGCAAAGCGGTTATTTATTTTAGCATGTTGTGCCATCAGATTCAGCCAACCGAGTTCCCTTAACCTGTACTAACTCAATTACAACATGTAAGTGCCAAATATACAAAGTTTATTTACATTTCACTAAAATTTAAATTGCTAAAACATGGATTCTACAAACAATGCATGTTATATACTTCCATAAGCACATATGAAATGTTTCGACATTTATTTTAAATACTTCCAATCAATACATATGCCATTTCATTCAACTTAAAGGTTTACAATTCACTTCCCTTTATCCAATTCATTTTTAAGTCCACACAAACTCATATTCATATTCATTTATATCAAAATCAATTTTATTTCACTTCTATCAATCAATTCCATGTTATTTTACTAATTTAATTCAATTAGTACTCATTCAATCCATTTAAATTTATTTCACATTTCTATTCACTTCCGAACTTATTATTTCAATAATAAAGCCACTTCAATTTTATTTGCAATACACGTCATTTTATTTTTATTCAATTCCATTCAACTGCAATTCATTTTTAATTCACTTACAAATTTCAAGTTGAATTTCTATTAATAAGTCCAGCTTCACTTTCAAATTTTATTATTTATTCACTATTCAAATTTTAATTAACCAATTCGAGTTCCATTTCTATATTCCATTAATAACTCACAACTCAACTTTTAACTTGATCACTTTAAATCTCATCAACCAATTTCAACTTACTAATTTATTCCAAGTTAGCTATTTCCAATTATTATTCAATATTTGATTTTATTTCATTACTCACTTTAACTATTTTTCTTGAGTTTAATCTATTTTGCAAATTTAAGTTCTTGGAATTTTTATCCATTTCTCAAGATACAAAACAATTTTTATTTTGGCTTATTTATTTCATTTCTAAATTTTATAAGTCACAATTTGTTTATATCCATACTTCCATCTATTTAAAATCAATCTCATACACATTTTCTTTTTAACTCAGGATTATACAATTTATTTAGCCAATATATATTTACTATTCCATAAACAACTTTAAATAAGATTCCAGAGTTTTAAACAATTTTCCAAATTTTCAAAATCACTTTTGAAATCAACCACATCCAAACTCCTTTGGTAAATTCAATTATCCCTTTGAATTTCAAAACCAACCCAGTTCACAATCAATTCCAATTTAAAACAGTTTGGTAGCAATTTCTCTTTGGAGACTCGAAAATGAACATCGATGATGCTGCAGTCATCACCGGAATTATTTCCCAGCGACCGGAAGAGAATTAAATGCTTTTATTTCTTTAAACCATTTCAAATATTTTTAAATTTCAAATCTTTCTAGATTCCAAACTCAACTCAAAATATTCCTGAAATAATACCACTTATTATTTCTTTAAACTCTTTGAAAACTATTTTCAAATCTCAAGGAATTTCAAACCTTTCCCAAAATTCCAAACTTAAAATCCATTCCGATTTATTTTCCACATTTCTCTGGAATTCTATTTTAAAGTACAAATCTCATTTGTATATGAAGTTTATTTCAATTTTATAAATTACATTTGTAATTTATATCTCAAATTTTATTTTATTATAAAATTTTATTCTTTGCTTTGGTTATAAATTTCACTTTCTAGTTAAGTTTCCATATATTAATGATAATAATTCCATATTATCACTTCTAACATCCAAACAACCATATATATAATCTAGAATAGTTTACAAAACGTTTCTTTTTATACAAAAATAATTTGGGTAAAATTATTTCATTTACCCTACTTTAAAACAATACTGTGTCGAATTGTTCTATTCAAGTGTTTAGAGATCCCTATCAATGTTGTGGCGTCCCACACATCGACCAGAATCCATAAACTACTCAATAAACCAATCAACACAATATAAAACAATTTTATATTCACTAACAAATACGCGCTCATATTTATTTATACACTCAAAATTCCCACCAGAGCCAAGGTTGTCGCCAGCCTAAGCTCTGATACCACTGTAACGACCCGAATTTCCAGACCCGGAAAATTCGAACCATTTGTGTTAAAGAAGAAGAGGTAGAAGACGAAGAAACAGAAAATCAACAACAGAATCTCACATCGCAGCGGAGTAAAATATAATATATACAAAACAGATCTTTACTCAAACAGAAAAATATATCTGTTTATACAATATATTTACAGAATACATCATCAGAGTTCATCACATCAATGACATACATCCAAATACACAGCGGAACAATAAACAAATACGGAAGTACGTATCGCCATCCAGCTCGTCTCCTGAGCTCCACAGCTACAATCTGAACCTGTTTATCTCGGTCTGACCCGAGCATCATATAAAACAATACCCGAGTCAGTCTGGAATACCAGCGTGAGAAAATCACACTCAATTGATTATTAAAGTTTCAAAATCTTTTGAAAACAAAAGCATCTCGTAAGACCACGCCACAAATAAACATGTCGGGTTTTTACCTTACGATAGCTAAAACACTTTTTATAAAAATCCTCTGATATTATAATAGTGTCTATTTACAAATACTTATAAAATAGCCGAAATTGTTACATTTATTAAATTCCGGCATACTAGCCACAACGTGGGTAATACAAACAAAACTCGTACAAGGCACGTAGGGAGAATGGATTTCCAACGAATGACTAGGCACTGGGGTACCACCTGTCACAGTACGTGGCCTAGATCACAGTACCGAGGAGTACGCCCGCTCCCCTGCAACACAAGGCCGGAATCATCCCTTACTGGATAATTCCAAATAAAATCACCCCACGGTTGGGATCAGCAACCGCACCACTAAGCCGAAATAAAAAGGGACATCTAGACAGGGATGACCTTACTCTCAAGTGGGTGCTACCCACGAAGCCTTGCTGCATAACCCCTGATTTTCAGTCATTCCCGGTTGATGAGGTTCGAGGCTAAACGATACCTTTTTCAGAACATATCCCTTAGAATGCCCATCGTCCACCTGACGATGTCACGAAAGCATTCGTCCATACAAGTCCGTCCCGGGTCCGAACGGAACCGAAGGCACTATTCCTACTACATCCATTTTTGGAAATATCCTCAGGATTAGTAGCGACTAGCCCTTGCACTTCACTGCTCCATCTTCGACTCCGAAATCGTTACACGAAACGTACAAACCGAATCGAAGTGGTATTTGAGTCTCCAGACCTAGAATCCTGGTATACGGAAACTCGATCCCGGTCTCTTCGAAACGATCAACGCATTTGGCCAATATTGATAGTCGGTTATTTAACTATCAATTAACATCCACAAGCAACCATCACACAATAAATAATTTCCCACATTATTTATTTGCCCAAATATCTTTCCAAGATATATTTATATTTTCAAACTCCTTTTGAAAACAATTTCAAACAGTTTCCGCTTACGGAATACATTTCCCCAAATATTTATTCCTCTGAAACACCAAGTACAAAATACTTTAGATTTAAAAATAATTTAAAAGCACTTTACTATAAATATACTTTATAATATTGAAATTTAAAAACTACTTTAATACCTTAACAAAATATATACTTAAGGAATATTTAATATGAAACCACTTTACAAATATAAACTAAATTTCTCTTTTAAAACATAATAGCAAATCACTTTTATATAATTACTACAATAATAGATTTTTGAAAATACTTACTTTAGACTTTAACATTTAGAAATAATCAATCTTCTAAAATATGCTTTTTAAAAACACAATTTGAACTTTTAACTTATATTAAAAATTTCTTTGAAACGTACTTGGCTATCCAGAGAAATACACTTCTCATTCCCATCTTTTAAAAATAAATCAACATTTATTTTTAAACCAATTCATATCCCTTTATAAATTCCCACCTTGAATTTATATTCTCAAATATCCCCTGATATTTTATTTTACTTTATAAACCCAGTTTATAAATTTCAGAATCTCACTTCTCTTTTAAATTCCAAATCCCAAAGTATTTAAATCAATTTATAATTGGTTTCCCAATTTATTTTACTTTGAAATAAATTTCCTTTGCTACTTCATTTATTCCAAAATACATTAACCTTTAAATTTTTATTCCTTATTACGAGTTAAACCCCTTTTTTTTTACCTATATCGATTACAGATTTCCAAAACTCCTTATTTATTCTTTAATTAACTTTAATCCTTAATTTCAAAAATAACTTCTTTTATTCTTCAAATAATATCACTTAAGTATAAAATTTATTATCCCTTGTGAATTCAAAATCCCCTTATTTCATATTTGTTAAAATTCCAAATCACCTTATTTTTATTTCAATTCATTATAAATTTTATCCCAATTCCTCGAATTATTTTACTTAAACTTTTATTCCTTTATTTCTTTTCAAAAATTCAATTCCATAGATTTTATAATTTATTATACTGGACAATCCAAATCAACCACATCATCCAATATAAAATCATCACATGATATCAAATATTCTGAACACAGAATATTAAATAAATCTAATAATTTTGAGGAATCCAGTTGGATCCCTCCAACCTGTTTCCCTGCATCCACAGACGTTAGCACAATATAAAATACCAATTCCACTTCAAGGTGGAATATCGCGGTATATGGGATTTATATAAAATCATCCGCTATTATGCGGCGCATAGGGTCTCATCCGCTATAAAATGCGGGAATATCAACAACTCCAATATACACATATGCCAATATGTGTATATTGCTATATACTACTACTATATATATATATAGCATATCACACCAGTTCAATCATCCAACCAATTACTTAAATTTATCCATTTAAATTTAAATTTAAATTCAGCTGAGTGAGATTAACTCACCTTTGATTTTGCTGTTTGCAATCCAACCCACCCAGCTTGTTTCCATGATTATAAACCTTGTATAAATATTTATACCGTTGGTTAATATTTGAGGTAATCGAGAAATATATATTTTACAATTTAATTTGCTTGCACTCTATTTAGTAATTTTTGTTCAATTTAACAATTTAATTTTAAACTAATTTTCCTTAGTAATTGCTTAGTAAATAAATTAAATTAAATAAGTTAACCGAATAAATTAATCACTACATCCACTTCTTTCAAAAATAACTAGTATTTAAAATAGATATTTGTATATATATATATATATATATATATATTTATATATCTCCTAACCTATATATATATATGATTAAATTAGGAAGGAACGGATCTGCAAAAAAAAATATCCCTTACTGTAACGATTATATTATATATATTTTTCTGTGCATACCAAAACAAAATTTCTTTAGTGTAAAAAAATAACCAATACACTAAATTAAAAAAATCTAAACTAGCTTAAAATTAATTTTAAATGTATTCATATTTAAATTACCTGAAAACGTACAGGAATTCGAAATCGCGAGCTCAATCCTTCACGAGATTTGCCCAAACGAACCCTACTGTCTCGACTACGGCCATCGAAGACACCACCGACTCCATACGATGCCGAGCTTCGTGGCATTCCACTCGCGTACTAGGATCGCGCCCAACCCATCGCCGTGGAGCTTGCTTCGAGCCCAGGCCCACTTCACATCGCAGCAGCCATCGCACGCCACCACAAACTGCCCCACCCTCGTGCCGGTCGCCCAAAGCAACGCACCCCCATCGCCTAGGCGAGCCATCTACCGGAGTGCCTCCTCGCCTAGTTCGAGAGTGCATCGCGATCCTCGCCTACCCTGTCAGAGTTGCAGCCTCCCACGCGAACCTTGCTCACGTCGCGACCTTTCCCTCCCTCCCTTACACGCCTCGGCTATAGTGATTTTCCCTAAATCTATAGCTTTACACAGAACTGAAGGATGAAGGAGGAAGGCCCGTTTGATTTGAATTGAATTCGAGATCCACTATTAATGAGAAGGGGAAAGTTGATTTCCTTATTTTATTTGAAGCTCTGATATTTCTTTGTTTTAACACTTGGATTTCGGCTGTGAAGTAAAAGAAGGGACGTGATTTGAAAAGAAGATGGCGTGCAGGATAAGGTCGACTACAGTGTTTTGGGAAAGGCTGGTAAAAGGCTGATGTGAAATTAATTTGGCAAGTCAAGTAAAGTATTTACTCGTATTTAAATTTAAATTCAAATTATCTCGGAATTGTAACTTACAATTTCAAATTCCTATCGAGGCATGCCGTTAGGCGTTCGTAATGTTATACCCCTATTTCGAGCGAAATGGAAAAGGTTTCGAGTCCAAATTCGATCGTATGGAGAAGATAGCTTTTTGTACTCAGTCATTATATTGAATTTCGATATATTTTCCAGTGCGTTTACACGTCGTACGCTCACACAATAACTCCAAATGTAATGAAAATTGAAATCCGATAATAATACAATATTACGGACCCAATGGAACTGGTTTCGTCGAATCTCGAGACTATGCCTCGGAAGGCTATTTTTAAATATCATTTTAAACGATATATTTTTAAAACTGAACAAATTACTTTCGAATTCAATTTTAAAAGTTCTATTGCCTTCAGTATTAACAATATAAATTTTCTGAGCCTTTAAATTATTTTTTTAACAGGCTTAAAAATCAAGATTCTCTATTTTACCCTATTTTCAATTGTTTAATTCAATAATTAAATTATCCAATAAATAGAGATATTTGAAATTTAAGTTTATAATTAACTTCAGAATATTTAAAATTAATTAAATATTCCAATTTCAAATATACAAAAATTCCGGGTCGTCACAAAACTTTAACACACCATTCAAACCCACTTATCAATTCTCATAAAAATGACATGAAATTAAAAATAAAATCTATTTTAAGCATGATCTATTTACTATGAACTAGTAACATAGATCATCAAATTTTGACTCTAGATTGACTTTCATCATCAAAACCACTTAGGCAAATGATTAAATAGTTCATATTTATATTGGATTAAGCATAGACTATTTGAGATGTCAACATAGACTATCAAATTCAGTAAAAAAGAAACATAAACTATCACCTTTCATAATTTCCACTAAGCACAAAAGAAAGGTCATAAATGCAACCATGTTATGTTGATTTAGTATGATTTATGAGAGCTTCATTACCCCTAAATTGAAGGAGTTTAGCTTCTCATATTTGAATTCATACCAACACAAAATGATTTAAGCATAAAAAGCAAGGAAAATGAGAGCTAATTAAAAGAAAAGAGAACTAACTACTTGTATAAAATAAATTTAAACTAATTGCACGAATTAAATCTATACTATTAACATGAAATAAAAGAGACATAAACTAACATAAAAGAGCATGAAATAAAATAGCAGAGCATAAGTCCAAAGATGTTTTGGAGTATGTTCATACTTGTGTTTGGGGCACCGCATGCCTATCTATTAGAGGAGCAAGATATTTTCTTTCATTTGTTGATGATTTTTCTATGAAAGTATGAGTTTACTTTATGAATTCCGAGGATGAAACTTTTGATAAGTTTGTTGGAAATCTCTTGCTGAGAAGCAATCAGAAAGGAAGTGAATGTTCTTCATTCAGATAATGGTGGTGAATTCACTCTTCTAAAATTCACCAAATTTTGTGAGTCAGAGAGAATCAAAAAGCACTATACCACAGCAGGCGATCTTCCGTCAAATGGGGTTGTAGAGAGGATGAATCGTAGGTGGGCACGGTCGGTTAACCGAACCGTACCGTTCGGTTAATTAACCGACTTAACCGACCAAACTATATGGTTCGGTTTACCGAATTGATAATAAGTTTGGCCATTTCATACCGACCGATCCGCCAAACTTTAACTGCGGTTAACTGTGAATATTGAACGGTTAACCCTTCACTGTTAACCAGTTAACCGATATTCGGTTAACCATGTTATTAACCGCATTCAGCAGCTAAAAATTGACCGATATAGAAAAATCAAACTCAAAGTATCTCAACTTCATCCTCAATCCACCATAGTTCAAACTCAGCAAATAAATATTACACTTCATTCTAAACCTATCGCATTTCATTCTCTGCCCATAGCATAATACTTAAATACATTACAACACATATTGGTTAATACATTAAACTTCATTGTCAACTCATCACTGATCACAGCTTAAACACAGTAAATAAATGTACAGCAACACAGCAGTACATACAGTACAGTTCACTTCAAACTTCAGTAATTACAATATATACAGTACAAACTAGAAGAAATACATCAAGTATAAATTACAATGTTCAGCAAGGCAGGCAAAAATATTATAATACAGAAAGTAGCAAGTTGCAGTTAACAGCATGTCAGCAAGCTCACAGTTACCAGCATGCCAGCAAGCATGAAGCAAGTTGTAGCAAACGATACACTATCAAGGAAGAAAATAATTAAATAATACACTTGGAAATATTATAAACAAAATCTAAGCTTAAGTAGTTGCATACAAAATCAGTTATCCATCTATTAAAACTACCTTACATTGAGATGCAAGCTCACAGTTTCATTAGATGTATGCTCATAGAATTAATTAGATGTATGCTCATTTTTCAAAATCAGTTATATAAATGAATTAATTATGTATGCAATTAGTACATAACGATTAGTTCATTTATACAAGACGGGGAACTTTATTCATAAATTCTGAAGTGGGATCAGTTATATAAATTAACTAATTATTATAAACTAACCATCTCCAAATTTTAAATAAATTCACATTTGTGTAGATTGTATAAACTAAATTATTTGATTAAACTTCATTACTTTACAAACTAATTGATTTTTATACACAGTTAGTTCATATAATTTGAGATGGTTTGTTCATTTGTACAAACTGTGTATATAAATGATAGTTGTTGATTATCTATTGTTGATTGACTAATATACCTACAGTCATAAATATTTGAACAAAGATGATTATTTTGGCCAGTATTTCTGAATTGCTAATCTAATCACCTATATTTTCACATGTACAAATTCTCCAGGGTAAAATTGCTAATCTAATCGGTTGTATTTTCACATGCTTATTTTGGCCAGTGTTTCTGAATTGCTAATCTAATCTAATATACCTACATGAGACACACAAGGTAAAAGTTTGTACTGACATAATTGTGGATACATAAGAAAATAAATCTAATGAAAATACATAGCAAAATGCAAGCTCGTAATTCCCACAACAAAATATAACTAGTCACTGTATACATACAGTAAATTATGATCTAATAAATCATCCATGTATATTTAATCCATAAGTTTCTTCTATAGAAACCGAGACTAACCAACCAATTTAAGATTGTAAGAAACTTATGAGAGGTATTAGAGGGGAACTGTATTCATAAACCAACCATTGCGAATACATACGAATTCATTTTCAGGAGAACTAACCAAACTCTTTGATATTAGAGACAATATGTGATTGTAATACATTATAATGCCTTATAGTAATACATTTTGATAAGTATTTGGGAAGCTTTCTTTTGCTTGGTGTTTTCCTATGCTAAACTAACTATGCATGAATTTAATTAAAAATATTTCCAACAAGATCAGAATTCAAATAGAACAGTTATTTCATAGATTAATAAACAAAATAAAAACTCAGATGTATGCTCTTCTGACCAGTCTTCACCATAGCTCAACTCAAACGGAGCCAGGAAACATGAGAGTAAGACCAGAGGCGATGGCGCACCGCGACGGTAAAAGAAAGGTAACACGATAGAATTTTGTAGTTGAAGGAAATTTTGGGATTTTGTCGAAATCAAAAATTGTAGATCTAGGGTTTATCTGAATGAGATGAAAATGAGAGAGAACTTAATGAAAGCGTCAAAGTAGCATAAGCAAATTAAGTCAGCTTGGGTCATTAGGTAGGGGCCTAGTTTCAATGCTTGAGAAGGGGGAAAATTATTTCGGTTAACGGTTAACCGAAAAATGTAAAACCCTTAACCATTAATCGAACCGACTTTGGTCGGTTAATGTCGATCGCTTAATCGATTATGTCGGTTAAAACGGTTCGGTTTAGGTCGGTTAAATCGATTAAGTTGGTTAAGTCGGTTAAATGCCCACCTCTAATGAATCAGATATTGTTAAAAAGAATTCTATGCTTTCGTCTGACTGCTAGATTGAAGAAGAGATTTTGGTAGAAGCATTACCTATGGCGGTTTTCCTCTTCAACTGTACACCTTCTACCGCCATATATATGAAGATTCCAGAAGAATTATGGAAGGAGAGCCTATTTCATATTCCTTTCTCAGAGTTTGGTTGTCCACCATATGTGCATGAGAGAAACGGGAATTTGTATCTAAGATCACGCGATTGTTTTTTTCTTGGCTGTAGGAGAGGAGTTAAAGGTTAAAGGTAGTGGTGAGCTACTTTCCAAAAGATTGTTACTAATAGGCATGCCACTTTTGATGAAAAGGCTATGGTGAAGGTGGAGCCTTCACCTTCAGTTAATGATAATGTTAAGAGGACAAATTCAAAGCACCAGGCAATAAATAGATCATTGGACTTTCATGTAAGTACAAATAATGTTTCCAATGACACTGTGGTTGATGGGAAGAGGACACAATCTCAAGGTGATTTTCAAATTCAAACTCGACTAGTCAGAGATAAGAAAAGACCTAGATGGCGTGATGATTTTATGGGATTGAGCATTAAATAAATTGACTTTAATGACATGGTAGCATATGCATTCAGTATGGACCATGATGAGCCTAGAGACTATAGAGATGTCATTAGATTCAGTTGATAGTTTCATTTGGTTAGTAGCTATGGAAGATATAACAACCCTAGATTTTTCATATAATTTAAAATTTTATTTTATTTTATTTTGAAATTATTTTTAAATTTATTTTATTTCAAACATTTCATCTTTAAATATATATATATATATATATGTTGATTATTAAGTGATTTATAGTTCAAACTAGTATAATTTGAATATTTTAATGTAAATTGAATTTCTTGTCAAACTGTTCAAACTTTGACTTTTAAACTTCAAATTTAAATTATTTAAAATCTTAAATTTTACCTTTTATTTTGAAAATAGATGAAATAAATTGAACCCTACTTTTCGTTTTGTTGGAAACGGACTTAAACTGTGTAAGTTATGTATATTTCAATATTGTGTGTAAACTGATGTATTTAGCAATATTGTCTATTTTAAATTATATTTTATTTGTCATATTTTGTTCTAATATGGGTTAATATTTTATTTTATGTATATTTTTGTCTTTTATTATTTTTAAAGTGATAATATAATTTGTCCAAAGTTTACTTGAATTTATTTACATTTATAAAGCCTAGTTTCCATTTTTCTGCTATTTTCTTCATTAAAATTATATTTAATTAAAATTTATTTATTTATTTTGTGAATTCATTTTTATTTTGTGTTCTTATCTTTATTTTTAAATACTTTTCAAGTACATAAAATTTTTCCAAAGTTCATTGCATTTATTTTTCATATTTTTCAAGACTAATTGCAATTTTTGTTGTTTTATTTAATTAAATTATATATAATTAATAATTAATTTATTTATTTTTGTTTATTTACTAAATTTTTGTATTTTATCTGAGTTTATATATATATTTCAGTTATACAAAATTTAAAAAGAAAATATAGGAAATTCGAAGAGTTTTAAACTTTTGAAATTCCATAGTCTTTTTGCATTCTGACCTTTCACTTTCCCAACTCCTTTCTTCAATGCTTGGTCGTACCTTTACTCCACCTTTCAGCTGATTTCCCTTTTTCATTTCACGTAAATTTTATCAACTCTCAAGAGAAAAAAACTCATGGCCACTCCCTTGTTGAAGCTTGGTAAAAATTCCTTCTTTCTTCCTTGTTTTCTATGTTTTTTTCTATTGAAATTGCATATGCTCTCTACCTTCATAGTTTGGTTCCTCCTCCTCCAGGCTTTGGCCGACCACCACCACCCCCTTCCTCTGACCATCACCCATCCTAGTAACCCTCCTCCCTAGGCTGAACCAACCCAAGGCCAAGATCTACACAAAAATCCAATTAAACTATCACAACCCATCACCTATTGTTGAAACCAATCCTAGTTTGTCATCTCCACCTTCTACCACCATTAGCCGCCACAACCTCCACCACCACCACCTCTGACCGGACCTCCACCCTCTGCCATGTCACCCACCATCTCCTGGAGCCACTGGCCATGACCCATGACCTCTGGCCGAACCTATTTGTGCCAAAGATGTGAGGTTATGTTGCATTGTTTTGCCTTGAACACCTACTTTATGCACCTAGACTTCACCACTTTGTTAACACATGCTAGGCCAACCTTTAGGAACCCAAACCAGATCCAAACTTGCCTTTAGCCGTGCCATTTCAGATCTGGAGCTGAAGCATAGATGGTAGAAAGCAAGTGCAAACACTTTGGTTTTGTTTTATGCAGTTGTTCCGAACATTGTTTAGTGGCATCCTGTTTTGAAACTTATGTTTTATATATTTGTTTTGTGTAATGTTTTCAAGGGATATTGCTTTGGCTCTTCAAATCTCAAATCATTGTCGTGCTTTCGTGCCTCTGGAAATCTTTGTTGTGTGTTTGTGGTTGTCATCTCCAGCTTGAACAAGTGAGTAATTCTCAACAGACGATGTGTACTTATATAACTAGTAAACTGACACCATTTGAATCTGTAAAATTATATCATCCTGTTATAACTGTTATATTATGATCATATGATGCTCACCCCTGTTATTACCCATGTTATATCATCAGTTACTGTTATATAATGCTATTCTGTTATTTATATCAGTTTATCACACTGCAAGTTCCCTGTAGATTAGAAATCACTATGGGTTGAAATGATACATACCCGAACGGACTTTAGAATAAGGAAAAATCGTTATGGGCTGAAATGATAGGCCTGAACGGTTTTTATTTATTTTTATCTAACTTGGGATTGCGGGTTTGAAATGATAAAACCCAGTTTTTTTGTGTAAATTACGGATTGAAATGATATATATCTGTATCACTTGACCTAGGCTAGAAAATTATATACAGACCCATGGTTTATATATTTTTCTGAAAATTTTAAAATATTTTAAAATGTAAATATTATGATATTTTGATTTAAATTTTATTAGCATGATTTCGACTAAATATTTGTGATTTTCTACAAATTAAATAAGTGAATTAAGTAAATGGTGAAGTAGAATTTGAAATATAAGTTAATTTTGGAATTTATGATTTTGTTTATAAATGGAATTTATGTAAGGTAAGGAAATATGACAAATTTGATTTAAAGATGAATTTAATGATTTTTATTAAGTAATAATAATGTTTTAAAGGTGTTAATGATTTTGTATAAATTAAAATATGGAATAAATGAATGTTTAAGTTGATTTTTTTTGAAATATAACTTAAATTGGGAAATTGTGAATTTTGTTAAAAGTGAAATTTTAATTAAGTAAAATAAATGGAAATAGGTTATATTTTGGAAATTTAGACTTAGTTGTTATGTTAAGAACTTAATTAAAGAAATGAAAATTTAATTGTTACTTAATTTGATTTTTGTATTGAATTTTGACTTTATAAAATCATAGAAATAAAGGTATTTAAATGATTGTTTTTAAATGTGAAAATATATGATTTTATAAGTTAAAATGGTTCATATTAAAAGTTAATTATGTGTGAAATTGTAAATAAAACTCTGAATTTGATTTGACAGCATTTTTGAAATGTAATTACAGCATTGGAAAATGATGTAGTTTTTTTAAATGAACCAAATAGCAAATTTGAACTAAGGGTTATTATAGCACTTTGTTAGTGCTATAGTGGTTAAATTTAACTAAGATTTTAATTGAAACCAAATTAAGATATTACATCATTTTAAATGTCGTCTTTTGTTGATGAACTGTTTTAAAACATAACATTTCGTAGCATTTCCTAAGTGCTGCGAAAGTTAAATTTTCATTGTTTTAATAAACTTAAATGGATAAATGATCTTTGAAAAAGATTAAAATTTGGAAATTAAATATTTAATTATTAAATATAATGAATTGACTTTAAATGATTTAAATGGAATAGTTGATTTGGGAAATACAACTATTTTGAAATGTGATTAAATGGTATTTAAATTTAAATTAAATAAATGATGTTTTGAAATGATATTTTGATATTTTGAAATGAATTTGAAATGATATTAAATCTTGGAATGAATAATTGAAGTTTATATTAGTATGAAAAATATTTGGTTTACTTGTAATTTGAATCTATTTAAAAGATATTGGACTTATGAAATATAGGATAATAAAGCTTTGGAATTTATTTTATAATTTGAATAGTTATTTTGTGGATTAGATCTATATTTGAAATTAATAAGATTTTAAATGGTCTATGGAAATTCAATTGAAGTAAATGATTGAATTGAATTAAAACTTTGGAAATTTTAATACTTGATTTGAAAGTATAATAATTTCACTTTTAAATGGTTTAAATGAATTATTTTGATTGAAATATAAACTATTTAAAAAGGTGACTTGAAATGATAATAAATGAATGATATCTTTAAATTTAAAAAGTATTTAAAGTTGAATATTTAGATTTGAACTCAAATGATATTTTGGTATATTAAAATGATTTGAAATGAAGTTTGAAAGGATATGATATTTTGATATATAAAAATGATTTGAAATGAAGTTTTGGAAAGATATGATATTTTGATATATTAAAATGATTTGAAATGAAGTTTTGGAAAGATTTGATATTTTGATATATTAAAATGATTTGAAATGAAGTTTTGGAAAGATATGATATTTTGATATATTGAAATGATTTGAAATGAAGTTTGAAATGATATGATATTTTAAATATATTGGAATGGTTTGGAATTGATTTAATCTTTATTTTTGATAAAGATTTGGATTTGAAATGATATTCTATTTTGAAGTATAAACTGTTTTTAAATTATAACCATGGGTTATAATAACAATTGGTTGTTAAAGAGACCGGGATCGGATATGGACATACTCTCTACCGATACCGAAAACCACTTTGACAACTGTGTATGCGGTGGAGTTTCCAGAATGAAGTAGGATGGTGGCGAAGATTCTAAGGTATATACGTGAAGCCAACTCCCATGAGTTGGCATAAGGTGGCTAAAACATGAGCGATCGACGGGCCAAGGAGGTAGCACCTCTGATCGGACACACTTCTTCGATACCATTCTATTACTTGTGATTGATTTGGTGCGCACCCTTGATTTGGGAGTGTTGTTCGAGGTGGGCGGTAGTGGCTGCTATGCGTCACCACCAGTCTAGATGTGTAATTGGTATATCTACCCTGGCATTGCCTTGTGTGTCGTGTCATCTACCATATCGAGCTTTACTAGGATTTGTGATTTCTCTCGTAGCCTGTGGAGTATCGAGGGTAGCCCCCATTTTGGGAGTATGCTAATACTGGATAGACTACTGGGACTATTACGTGTTAAGGTGGAAAATGTAAAGCCTTAATGTTATTTAAAAGTATGTTTATTTTATATTACACATTATTATAATAGCGACTATTACTGCATAGTAGATAGTTTAACGGATCCTTAAAGAATGGGTGATCCCAAGCATTATTTAAGTTACTTGTACTTTTACTACAGTTCACTTGAGTTGGTTTACATTGTATAGGTATGTATGTCCTGACTCGAGTGTTTGTATTTTTATTTACGCTCGGGTCAGCCTGAGTATTCACAGATTTGGATTCCACTTTCTGGAGATTGGAATCGCTAGAGATTATCTGCATATCTAGTTTTATCTATCTCAGTTCTGTTGTTCTATTCAGCTTGTACTTGGTTATCGTATTGAGACTTCTGTTGTACTTTATTTCTTCTATTGTATCTTATTTAATTCTGATATATTTACATAGTAGCTTCATGAACTACTATTTCTTTTACTTCCGCTGCACTTCTTACTCTGTGTCTGTGAACTGTGATTATTTATTTACTGTATATTCTGAGATTTGTCAAATTTTATTTACAACATGGTATTTTGAGAAATTCAAGTCCGACATGTGCGGATGCGAATGGTTGAAAATATCGGGTCGTTATAGAAGAGGGAAATTGAGTCTCTATATAATAATCACACTTGGGATTTAGTGCCACTTCCTTCAGACACGAGAGCAAATTGGTGTAAATAGATCTATATGGTGAAAGACGGCGGCAGTGGTGACTTGAGGTATAAGGTGAGATCAGTGGAAAAAGGGTATATTTAGAGGAAAGGTGTGGAACTCCATGGTATTTTTGTTCCAGTTGCCAGACACACTTCCATTCACTTTCTTTTAGCATTGGTTGCCAACTTCGACATGGAGTAGGAACAATTAGATGTCAATATGGCTTTCTTGCATGGTGACATTACAAGAAAAATTATCATTAACAGCATTAACAATAGTGTTTGAACTTTGACGACCTCGGATTTTAATTAAATTTAAATTAATAATTGATTTAATTTTTTGAATTAAAATTGTATAGTTAATCGAAAATTTAAGCGAGTTTCCCCGAGTTCAAATCAATTCTATGTTAGATTATTTAAAAATTTAAATATTGGATATATATGTGTATGGATATATATATGAGTAAATCTGAATTTATATATATATACATTGGATTTGGATTTAAATCTTAAAAATACAATAGAAGTTGATGTGTACAAGATAAATTAGATAAAATTATATAAATAAAGTAACACTTAAATAAAATTTTAATAACATATTTAAAAATGGAAATTATTTATACTATGAAATAATAAGACAAAAGAAAACTAATATACATTCAAGAATGAAACAAAAAAAACTATATATGAAAGTATTGTAAAAGAAAACAAAGATTATATATATATATATGAAGGCTTACAAAAGAAGGAAGGGGTATATTCAAGAATGAACCACAAAATTTGTAAATATCTGTGTGCAGCCGAAATGAAAGCAAATGAATATATTTGTACAATGCTAATTAATGCCATGTCTCTCAGCCACCAAAGCTAAAGAAAAATCTCTGCTAAGTTGTACAAACAAAAAAATAAAAAAATCAACCTGTACAAATATATTACCTTGTAAACTCATTTCCATATATCCATCAACTCTTCATCTCAGTTTTCGTCCATCCAAACTGTGAAATTTGAAAATGAGCACCATTCAAACCTTAAACAAAATTACACTTAAACAAACTTTAACCCAAATCAACTACAACCAGAGATTATGAAGATGATCTCAGCTAGCAAAGTTCAAACCTGTTTCAACATAAAGAAGAAGTGCTCTGTTCTTCTCTTGAAACACTGTGAGTAAACTTGTTTTTTTTGTTTATTGAAACTTAAGTATTTAGTTCAAAAAAAAAATCTTTTGTTTGTTGTATATTAAAAAACTGTGTTCTGTATATGTTTTCTTTCTGTGATACTGGAAATTGATTTGTTCCTTTAAACTTTGGTCTTAGAGCAAAAGTAAATGAGAAGTAATTAATAAACTTCATACAATCCTTTTTAGCTTAGAATTTTTAAATAAAACAAGTTTGTTTAAACTCGAAACACAGTTTAAAATTTATTTCAAGCTTGATCATGAGGGGTTTGTTTCTGTAACCAAAGTTTTACAGTAAAAACAAAATCTTATGATAAATTCAAGTGTCTTAAATCATTGTTTTGATTATATAATTTGAATAATCACACAAAGAGATTATTTTTATAATTAATATGATTATTTTTATTTAAGTGGTTCAAGAGCAGTTCACGTTTGAACCAATTTTGTTCTTTTTCAAATTTCTGAGGATCGATCGAAATATAATTGATAAAAATTTGTGTGAAGCTAGCGTGTTGATCCAGGACTTCAGGAAAATTGTCGAAGAATTTTTCTATTGTGTGAATTGATGAGTCGAGTTTAAATTAGGGTTGTAGCCAAGTTGTGATGCCCCACCTCAATACTCACGCTAGTCAAGAACACTACTGGGTAATGCTGTCGACTAGCACGAAGAATAAGGCTATTGAGGAGCGACGATCTGTGTGGTTGCTTTGGGCGAATACCGATACGTCAGAAAGTATAACTTACATTTCATTTCAAGAGGAAATCCGACATATCAAATACAAACTCAAAGCTACCACACAGTGGCTAATTGGATCTCGGAAACAAATATAGAAATAAACATAACACAAATCAGTCATAGACATTCATATCACAAAGGTGGAATCAGATATGAATATATCACATGAAAGTGTACAACAAAATAGTGGTCATAGAAGATCCACTACATAACAAAAGAATAGGTACAGGTGCTAAACAAAAGAATAAATATACATCAAGGAGTCTCTATCTCAAATGTATACTAACAAAAACTACTATGCTAAAGTAGTTAGCCAAAAGTCAGGTGACGAACCCTGAGAAGAAGTCAAGCAGAAGCACCTGAAATACCTCGGTCTGACCCGAGTATTATTTAAGAAGAAAATAATAAACGGATCAGTCTAGCTATAAATATCAGATAAAGTGATATAGAATAAGAGATATGACAAAAACGTATGATAACCATAAACCATACTATGATAAGTATCTAATCGAAAATCAATCCAGAGATTAATCAATATCACAAGAATCTTCTCAAAGATTAAAAAGAATGTCATATTCTTAATTTAATTCACCAAGCCACAAATATTGACATACATTTCAATGCCAATTTGTAAAAGTTGGTGAAGCATAAATTCCAGAAATCCACCATTAGAAATTCAGAAATCAAATAATTCGAAGCAACGACATCGTACAGCGAAACGTCTGGTGCTCCAGAATCACAATAAATCGGAACAACGACGTCGTACAGTATAACGTCCGATGAACCAAAACACAATAAATCGGATCAACGATGTCGTACAGCGAAACGCCCGATGAACCAAAACAAAATAAACCGGAACAACGGCGTCGTACAGCGAAACGCCCGATGAACCAAAAATCCAATAACATGGAACAATGACGTAGTACAGCGAAACGCCCGATGAACCAAAAATCCAATAATATGGAACAACGACGTAGTACAGCGAAACGCCCGATGAACCAAAAATCCAATAATATAGAACAACGACGTAGTACAACGAAACGCCCGATGAACCAAAAATCCAATAATATGGAACAACGACGTAGTACAACGAAACGTCCGATGAACCAGAAGCACAAATAATTCGGAACATCGACGTCGTACAGCGAAACGTCCGATGAACCAAAACAAAGAGACATCGCGCATTGCTAGTCTAAACCATAAAATGATCATCATCGATCATCAAGAAGTGTCAATAACACTAAGCTTGTAAATATATGAGTTTAGCTTCATGTCCCATAACCACTAGCTTAACATAAATATTTATGAACAAATTGTAAATCTCCACTCAAAAATTGTCTCAAGAGTTTCAATCGAACAAGTCCAAGAATTAACCGACGAAGTAAACGCAAGCGTTTCATACCACTTGTTTTGCTAAGCCGTTTAATTAGATTTTCTCATACGAATGAGGTAAAGGTTTGTATATACTAATAGATTAGAAAACGGTTTTATAAACGAGCTTTGTATTAAAAATAGAGTTGAAATCATCTTTGTAAAGAGTTTGAATATTAACTATTAGTATAGAAACCTTTGTATTTTTAAAGTGACAAGTCATATAAATGATTGTAGAAACAATCAATCATTAAAATTCACATTCGAAGACATGAATCAAATCCAATTAAACCGATAAAGAATCCATCAAAATGGGTATTCAAAAATCCCGAAAAAGGAGTCATCAATTTCATAATAAATGATAACAACAAATAGGATCATCACGAATCGATTCAAATTGGAAATTCAATCCCAAAAGGCAAATTGTGCTGAAACAACAAATTCAGTCGACTGACTCAGAGATTTCAGTCGACTGACTCAGGTCTTGGAAACTTTCTTTCCAGGTTCAGTCGACTGACTCAAAGAATTCAGTCGACTGAATCATGCCTGGGAACTTTCGGGTTCCAGGTTCAGTCGACTGAACAGAGATTTCAATCGACTGATACTGGCCCAGGAAATTTCCTGGCTTCAGCTCAGTCGACTGAACGCTCTGAGTCAGTCGACTGAACTAGGATTTCTAGTATTTTCGGCCTAAAAATGAAGAGGCAATCTCTTCGCAAATGCAACCGGACGAGCAATGGGCGCTAGGGGTTTATGCCAATCGACGACCCGGCCCTATAAGCTCTTCGATGCATTACCAAACCATGATCAAACATCCATAAAAGGATTTACACACAAATTTAACTTCACAAACCAAAAATTGAAATATTCACAAAACCTGTAACGACCCCGAATTTAAATAAATTTAAATTGATAATTAAATTAATTTTGAATAAAAATTGTGAAATTTATCGATAAATGGATGCGAGTTTCCCCGAGTTCAAATAAACTCTATGTTAAATCATTTAAATTTTAAATATTGTACATATATGTATATATGTGAATATATATGTATATGGGCATATATGAGTAAATTTGAATTTACTTATATATATATAAACACACACACCTTGAGATTGAATTTAAATCTTAGATAAATTAGATAAAAATATATAGACTTTGGACACAAGTATAAAAATAAATAATTTTAACTTTAGAAATTGATGGTTTATGTTAGAAATAAAATAAAATAAATCCATAAATAAATTTTAACAACATATTAAAAATAGAAATAAATAAATAAAATAAAATACAAATATATATATGAAAAAAATATATACATGAATTAGCTTGCAAAAGAAAACTAATATACATTCAAGGATATAAACAAAATAGACTACAAAAATAAATATGAGAAGTAAGATATAGTACCAACAAAAATACTAACAATATAAATAAGAAATGTATTTCTTCTCTAACTCAAACAAACCATATCTCATCAGTAAAACATATGAAGACATAAAGGACATTAGCATTGAATGTTTGCATCTCTTAGTACATACAATATCATTTCAGCCCCCATTCGTTTGAAAAAATCCCTGGCCAAACTTTAAACAAGAAAATATTTTCCGTACAAAGAAGTGAAAAATATCACTGATAAATTGTACAAACAAGAAAAAAATATTATACCCTGTAACTTCACTTTCCATATATCAATCTTCATTCTATTTTCGTCCACCAGAAGCTAAGCAAATCTGAAGTGAATATAATTTCAAACTTAAACAAAAATTCAACTTCAAACAACAATAATTCAATTAACTACAAACCAGAGATCAAAAGCTTCAGCTTGCAATTTCAAAACATGGTTCAACAATGGAAACTCTGTTTATCTCTGGAAACAATATGTGAGTAAACTCTAAACTTTAAGCTAAATCATCTTATGCATGTTAAAATTTATGATAGAGATGATGGGTTTGCTTGATATATATGTTTAAATTTGTTGTATATGTATATGTATGTCTGTGCAAAGTATATATGGCCTCTGTTCTTGATTTACAAACCCAAATTACTCAAAGTAAAATTCATACCTCCTCACACAAACGTTTTCAGGCTTTGTTGATTAAAGAAATTTTGATGGTAATCGTGATATCTTATTTTTAGAAATGTTTTCAAGAGAATCTATTAAGTAATTTTTTGGGAAACAAGAAACTGCAGAGAAAATCAAATCAAGGCAGAAAATCAATTGATTAAATTTCATGTTTTGATTATATTACTGGATTCGTGTTTGGAAATGATGAATTTTGATAATAATATCAAGATTTTTAAGTTCGTATGTACTGAGATAATGCGAGTTGAATGAATATAGTGCTTTGGTCAAATTCCGGCGATCGCGAGGTCTGGTAGCATCGGAATCGTGGCTGAAGTTTGCTCAGAGGTCAAGGGTTCTGGCAAAATTGGTAGATGGATTTTTTAGTGACTGTGGTGGCCAGACGACATTGAAATAGGGTTTTATGCCCAGTTTTGATCGAGGTGGTTCTTGGGTGATTTCGTTGTCGAGGCTGAATCAGAGGCGATTGGACCAAGGGGGATCGTCGTGTGGTCTCGCAACGCAGCTGTGGGCGTGATGGTGACGCATCAGAGGGTCGGAGTTGTCGTGACGAGGCAAATTTTGGGTGACTGGGTTGGTCTCAGTTTGGTGATGGGTAGCTCGAATTTGATCTGGGGCAAATGGATGAAGTTTGAGTAGTCGTGGTGATCAGAGAAGTTGTTGGTGAGGTGCCGGAGGCTACGACGAGGGTCGGAAGTCAACCTAACGACGATGCACGTGTACCATGTATCCACCATATCAGTTTTGAAAGGAGGAAGGAGAAGAAGGCCTTGCATCGGGTTTTACTCGGGGACATGCTCGATAAAACGAGGGTTGGTCTCGAAGTAAAGTGGAAACGTGAGTGACTCGGGACTAGGCTCGGGTTTTTGTTTATTTGGCTCGGGTTTTCTTGATTTCAGAAAATGAATTAACAGTTTTATAAAAAGCAAAAGAAAATGGACATGTTTTTGTGAAGTATTGACCAGATTTTTAAAGTATAAGAAACTATCAGAGTTCTAGTCTTTTAAAGCAAGTGTTGTCAAGTTTTTCAAACAATTTTCAATTTTTAAGTTCAAATGTGTTTTGAAAATTTATTGATTTGGTTTTGAAATAACAATTATTATGATAATAATAAATTAATCCCTAAGTATTTTCAAATGGGATTTAATAATGTTTGAATTAAGTAGGTGATTAAAGTTAGTGTATCAAGCTCTAATTAATAAAAGGGCCTTAAGTGATTTTGTTTGTAATAACAAATTAATTTCAAGCATTTGAATTAAATAAGAATTTATTTGATAATTAAGTAATTAATTAAGATAAATGGTTTATCTTTAAACTAATGAGGGTCTTAATTAATTAAAGATAATTACTTAATTAAAAGTAATTAATTAATGATTAAGGTTGATTTATCAAGTGATTAAGCAATAATTGATTTAAGGATAATGTGATAAACTGATTAAGGTAATTAATTTGAGGAAAATTAATCTATTAAAGGTTAATAAATTAATCAAGTGATTAAGAAATAATTGGTGAATGTTTGGACTTGACTGAATGGTTGAATTGTTGATATTCCCTGATCTATGATGCTGTGTGATATATTCTGATTTGTGTGTGATATGTACTGTAGTTCATTTATCTGTAATTTATAGATCTGTGATATGTGAATAAAAGATAAGCGTTATAGTTATACCGCTTATCAACTATATTTTTGCATTCTGATCTGTGATGATTGAATGATGTTGCACTACTATGTAAAAACCCCTGGACTACACTATACACACACAAATATGGATTTCACGTGGAAATCGGTTAAATCACAGACCTTTAAAATAGTTTTTGAATTTGAATTTTAAATTCAAATGGGTTGGAAATGGATTGGGTTTAAAGTAAAAAGCCTTTGAAAGGGTGTTTTAAAAATGTAAGTTATTTTGAATAACTTAATAAAGATTTGAAATTTGAATAATTTGATTTAAATTGGAATTCAATATCTGAAATTGAATCCTATATTGGTATTTATGATTTAAAAAGAATTATACAAGTTTATACGGGTTTTAAACCATTTTTTAAAATGTTGTTTTTGGGAATTTGAACTAACCCAAAGATTCAACTTGTATAAATAAGATCGAATTTTTCCGAAACGAAAACTATTTGTTTTCAAATCATAATAGCTTTCATTGTAAAGAAAGGATTTCTAAATTGTGTGGAAAGGTTCCAAGTTTGAAATTGAATTGGAATGTTTTGAAAACTATGAAATGGGTCTTTAATTCAAAAACCGGACGAGTTAATCCAACTTGAATTGGAATCGTTTTGAAAGGCTATAAATGAATCTTTGGAAACGAATTTAAAAGCTATAAGTTAAATCTTGATTTAAGGATTTAACGAGTTAATCCAATTGAAATGGAAATCGATTTGGAAATCTATGAATAGATCTTTGTGAATGGGGTGAACTTTGTGAATTGGATCTTTTTGTTTAAAAGATTAAAAGTATGGAAATTTGTTTAAACCCTTGAAGGTTGTTGAAATGAATCTTTTTGTTTAAAAGATTGGAAATGGTAATTTGTTTTAACCATTCGAATGAAAAATTTTGGGATTTAAGCTGTGATTTAACAGAGACCCCAGTATCCATATGATTTTTTTTTATTGCGCTCGTTATTCGGTTTAGCGGGGAGAGGATCTTTGAGTCATATAACCTATTCCGAATAAGTGATACGTCATATATGGATAGCAATTGAAGACCGGTGGTGAAGACCGGGTATTTGCGAGAATGATAGGATAACCTATCGATTGTCTCTGCACTGAGTTGCTCCGGTATAGAGATTTCCTAAGCGATGTGAAGTCCGATCAGGATTGTGAATACCCGGATTGCAAGGGCTTCTTTGGAAGTGCCTTCGGTTCTGTTTGAGCCCGGAACAGACTTGTATGGTTGTATGTCTAACACTACACTTTGAGATATAAAGCTGATTTCTTTCAAATACATTTCTGTTTGGTGGCGGAGAATTTATTCTCTTAGCTTAACACCCTTCTCTGAGACGTACGAGCTCAGAGGTTATGTAGTTGAAGGTTATCAGTGATATACTCCCAATTTGGTAGTGTGGCATGCTGAGTGTTGATGTGTGCTGATCATTTGTGATCAAAGCATGGCTTTGTGAAAAAGCGTAGCTTTGTGGACGAGACCTCATCGAGCCTCACAGACCGGAAATGGTCAAAACAGGAATGATGCGGTAAGGTTATGAGGGTCGCGCCCTTTAGGGTATGTCATTTCCTTCTGGAAAAGGGTGGTATCATGGTATGGAGCCCAAATACTTACTCATGTGGGCACACTCTATTTATTACTGTGTGATGTTGGTTATCGAGCGCTCGGATAAAGGTCCCAAAGGACCGGGAGGTGGGATATTTGTGTAGTAGTTACCTAGTGTAAGGGGTAACCCGGCCTTGTGTTGGCAGAGAGCTAGTTAGTTCTCGGGGCGTCCCGCCAGAGGCGTACCCATGTGGCACTAGGAAGTTCCTTAGCCTAACCATTTGTTGGAAATCCAAAGAAACAATATGAACCTTGTACGGTTTTAGTTGTATAACCTGCTATGGAATGTGGCGGTAACCTGCTATTGAACATAGTAGCTATAGTAGGTATACAATAATGGTTGTATGTTGGCTAAGATTAATATTATACTTTCGAAAGGTTTTCCTACACTATGCACTAGTAATAATATCAAAAGTGTTTTTCTTGCGTAGTAAGCATGTTTGACTATCATAAAAAGAAATCTCCTCCAATTCTGCGTTTGCGTTGTGTGTGTGGCGGGAGGTCTTATGGTGGTTTCATTTTTCAAAAGCATTGCGGATTTCAATGTTTAAAATTCTTTTGTTGTTGTTTAAAGATAAACTGTTTTTGTTACTCACACCAGTCCCACGACTGACCTGGAGTTTATTGTTCCCTTCCTAAACTCTAGGTGCCCACAATTTTCCACACGGGCAGTCTAGAGTTGGGTTTCTCAGATATTCAGGTTTAGTAGATTATCTGGAGCTAGTTCAGTTTTGGAGATCCGGACTGCACTTGCTTATCTTTGTGCATCATGATGGTGGTTCGAGCTTGATGTTGGAGTTGTTGGAGTCATTCTCCTTTGCAGATCATTTGGTGTGATCTCTACCATTGTTATTATTTCCGCTGTAGCATTGTATCATATCTCTGATATTGCTGTGTATTATTGATATCATTGTTGTATATCATTCTGGATATTGTATTCATTAGAATTGTATATGATATCATTCATTTCTTTATTCCGTTGTGTTGTTATACTTACTGTGTTATGAGCTCTAGGGAGCCAGATTCGGTGTTTGAATCTGCGGCATTTTGAGTACAAGTGAAGTACGAGTGCCGATTTTCGAAGGTCGAGTCCGGGATCTTTACAAAACCAATCCAAATCAAGAGCAAATGCACAAGAAGAAGTGTTAGGAATTCATACCTAACAACCAAAGATAATTATAAACATAGATGTGAGATAAAAATCTCACCTTTAAACCCAAAACAAATGAAGAAGAAGCTATAGAGCAATGGCAAGAACAATCACTCTTCAATTCCAACCTAACAAGCTTGAATCTAAGCTTAAAAGAGAAACACTTCCCAAATTAGGTTTAGGAATTTTCTGAAATCAAAGAGAGAATGAGTTGGAGAAGAAGAAGATGATGCTTACTAATGCTTCTCTTTGAATTTGGAGCTAGAACTTGGTTTGCAAATGGAAACTAGGGCTTAGGATTTTTAATTCTCTTTCTCTTCCCCCATTATTCTCTTTAGAACTAAAAAGATAAGGAAGAGGGGATGAATGAAGAGAGGTGGTTCAGTTTTAGGTATTAAGTTGGCTAGTGGGCTGAACCCAAACCCAAACCCAAAGTGAAAAAGGTCAAATTTTTAGCTAGCTCCAAACATATCAATGTTTATACTTTAATAAGTCGCAAACGCCATTTTGGACTCAATGGAAGTGGTCCCGAGTCCTAATTCGACTGTTTTCAAAAAGTAGCTTTTTGGACTTTAATCCGACTAACGACGCTATATTTAAACAAAATATTTAAATATACAATCGTAAAATATGCGGGTTGTTACATGAATTGTTTGCGTGTCTGTAAACAAGGTGATTTCATCACCTAGGAGCGATCGAGCTGCATATGCTTTTGGGGAAGATAGTACGAAGTGTTGACGTGATATGGCTGGAAGCGTTGATTTTCTGGTGAACTATGCGAGGAGAACGAGGCGAGTTGGTCTGGGTACGTTCGAGCTTCAGTTCGAAGACAAGGTGAATTTTTGATTCCGAGTTTCTTGGGTCGAATCGAAGTTCGATTTCGTGTTTGAGTGGATTTTTCGACCTGCCGATGATCCTGATGATCACCGGAGTGGCGGCACCACGTCGTGCACGTGCACGACGTGTTTTGGGTATCGGTGAGTTTGCAGATGGGAAGCTCGAGTTGAAACTCGAGAAAATGCACGCTTGGCTTGGGAAGAAACTCGCGTACGCGAGTATCCTTTCTGTTATTTTAGTTTGAATACTGAAGTTTAACTTAAACTTTGATTGAAAAAAAAAAGAACAGGAAGAAGAAGAGTAGGTGGGGGAAGGAGATAGACTCGGGAAAGGGACGAGAGAAACTCAAGTTTGACTCGAGTGAGAACCTGGGTTTGCTCGGGTTGCTTCAAAAATGGGTTAAGCCCAAATTGATTTCAATGCCCAAATTGATTTCAAGTTATAATGTTGCACAAATTTTGGTGTTAACAAAGTAATCAATGTTTAACTGTTTTACGTTAAGAACTTATTTCAAGTTTTAATTAACCAAGCAAATAGTAACAATGTTTTAAAATCTAATTAATACTTTAATTAAATAATTAATTTAAAATCAGTGTTAAAGTTAATTAACATTAAAGCTTTTTGTAATAGTAATAAATTGGTTTCGAAATAAATTAAAAAAGATTTCAAAATGTTAATTTAGATAAATAACAACTGTTTTGGAATGCGATCCAGAATAATTAAATCAATAATTTGTAATAAAAATTGATTAATAAACAATTAAGTGTCCAAATTATTTATAATTAAGAATTGTTAATTAGATAATTTAAGCTGATTAATTTATAATTAGTAGTTAATTAAGTTAATTGATTAAGAAATAATTCATTAACAAAGTTGGTTAAGATTTAATTAAATTATTTATCATTAAGAATAATTGATCATTGATTAAAATAAGTATGTGGTTAATTCACTTAAACCACATTAGAAAATAATTAACTATTGTTGTGCATTGGATTGATATTTCTGTTGTGATTATGATGCTGTGTGATGTGAATCGTGTTGTGCTGAACTGTGATTTGTGATTTATCTCTGTATTTATGTGAAAACCCTATTGCCCGTAAAACGGCATTTAAATTTCGATGCGATAGGGAGTCGGATTCCAATTGGTTATCTGAAACCCACATCAAATTGTAATGATGAATCTTTGTGACTGATAAATTTATTTTATCTGTGAAACTGTGAATGAAGATAATCGTTATCGACTATACCGCTTATCGATATTGGTATATCTGTGATGATTGATGTTGTGCACTATTGTGTAAGATCCCTGGACCACACCCATACACACACAAATATGGATTTCACGTGGAAATCGGTTAAGTCACAGATGATTTAAATTTAATATTTTTGAAATTGAAATTTTAATTCCAACTGATTTTGGAAATGGATCTGGGTTAAATGTTAAAGCTTTTGAAAAGGAGTTCTTAAGATAAAAGTTATTTTGAATAACTTGGTAAAGTTTTTCAATTTAAATAATTAAATTTGAAATTGAATTCCATGTTTGGAAATTATGGTTAAAGATGTTATAAATGTGTTTATATGAATTTAAACCATTTTAAAAGTATTGGTTTGGGAATTTGAATTTAACCCAAGGACTTTAACTCGTATAAATGAATCTGATTTTCCGAAATGAAAACTGTTTGTTTTCAAATAATAGAAGCTTTCATATAAGGAATGAATTTCCAATTTGTGTCAAAAGGAATTTCAAGTTTGAATTGAAAATTGTTTTCCAAGTTACGAATAAATCTTTGGAAACGTGTTTTGAAAGCTATATGTTAAATCTTTGATTTAAAGATTTAATGAGTTAATCAAATTAAAATGGAAATTGATTTGGAAAATCTATGAATGAATCTTTGTGAAACTGAGTGAAATTTGTGAGATGAATCTTTTTATGTAAAAGATTAAAATGGTAATGTGTTTAAAGCATTCGGAAGAAAAAGTTTTGGGTAATAAGTTGTGACTTAATTGAAATCCCAATATCCATATGTTTTAAAATATTGCGCTCACTATTCGGTTTAGCTGGGAGAGGAATTTGTGTCATATAACCCATTTCGAATAAGTGATACGTCGTATATGGATAACAATTGAAGACCGGTGTTGAAGACCGGGTATTTGTGAAAACGATAGGATAACCTATCGATTGTCTCTGCACTGGGTAGTGCCCGGTATAGAGATTCCCTAAGTGATGGGAAGTCCGATCGGGATTGTGAATACCCGGATTACAAGGGCTTCTTTGGAAGTGCCTTCGGTTCTGTTCGAACCCGGAACAGACTTGTATGGTTGTATGTCTGACGCTACACTTTGAGATATAAAGCTGATTTCTTTCAAACACATTCCTATTGGTGGCGGAGAATTTATTCTCTTAGCTTAACACCCTTCTCTGAGACGTACGAGCTCAGAGGTTATGTAGTTGAAGGTTATCAGTGATATACTCCCAATTTGGTAGTGTGGTATGCTGAGTGCTGCTGTGTGCTGATCATTTGTTGATCAAAGCATGGCTTTGTGAAAAAGCGTAGCTTTGTGGACGAGACTGCATCAGGACCTCACAAACCGAAAATGGTCGAAACAGGAAAGATGCGGCAAGGTTATGAGGGTCGCGCCCTTTAGGGTATGTCATTTCCTTCTGGAAAAAGGTGATATTATGGTATGGAGCCCTAATATTTACCTATGTGGTTGCTCCAATCTCATTTACCTGTGTGATTGTTGCTGTGTGATCGAGGGCCCTCGGATAAAGGTCCCAAAGGACCGGGGGGTGGCGTATTCGTGTAGTAGTTACCTTGTGTAAGGGGTAACCCGCTCTTGTGTTGGCAGAGAGCTAGTTAGTTCTCGGGACGTCCCGCAAAGGTGTACCCATGTGGCAGTAGGAAGTTCCTTAGCCTGACCATTTGTTGGGAAATCCAAAGAAACAATACGAGCCTTGTACGGTTTTAGTTGTAGAACCTGCCATTTAAAATGGTAGCTATAGCAGGCATAATATAATGGTACCTATGCTGGCTAAGATTAATATTGTATTTTCGAAATGATTTTGTACACTATGCACTAATAGTAATAATATCGAATGATTTTGCGTAGTAAGCATATTTGACTATCATAAGAAGAAATCTCCTCCAAGTCTGCGATTGCATTGTGTGTGTGGTGGGAGGTCTTATGGTAGTTTCATTTTCCAAAAGCATTGCGAAATTCTTTTATCTTCTTTGTGAAAACAACTGTCTTTGTTACTCACGCCAGTCCCATGACTGACCTGGAGTTTATTGTTCCCTTCCTAAACTCTGGATGCCCAAAATTTTCCACACGGGCAGTCTAGAGTTGGGTTTTTCAAATAGTCAGGTTTATTAGATTATCTGGAGCTAGTTCAGTTTTTCGAGATCACGACTAACGTTGCTTATCTTGGTGCAACGTGATGGTGTTTCAAGCTTGATGTTGGAGTTGTTGGTCTCATTCTCTTTTGAGGATCATTTGGAGTTATCACTTCTGTTTTCCGCTGTATCATTATTTATCTCTGGTATTCTTGTATCATATTGATATCATTGTTGTATATCATTCTGGATATTGTATTAATTGGAGTTGTATATGATATCATCTATTTCTTTCTTCCGCTGTGTTGGTATACTTAATGGTGTTATAAGCTCCGATGAGCCAGATTCGACGTTTGAATCTGCGGCATTTTGAGTACAAGTGAAGTACGGGTGCCGATTTTCGAAGGCCAAGTTCAGGATCATCACAGTTTGATGACATTAGTGTTTAAAGAAATAAGATTAAATATATACACGCTGCAGATGCTTTAGATTGACAAATTTAATAGGCGGGATTTTGAATTATTTCCAGGGCCGCTCTTTTTCTACTTATTTCGTCCTCTCTCATTTTCTAGAAGTAATCATCGAACCAAGAAAATCATAGAAAAAAAGTTACCTCATCCATTTCTCTCTCAATCTCCTTCATCTTTTGCCTCTTTCAACGGTCCAAGGTTTCACCTCTATATTTTCTTACCTCTAAAGGCCGAGCCACACTAGGGTTAGCGACCTCAGCTGATCCCACTCACATTCTTGAACCTATGCAAGAAATTTCTTCAACATGGAATCACATCTCGTTAACCGCTTTAACATCCCCTCCCATGCCTCCCCTTAAACACCCCATCAGTCAACTTGCTGCATCCTCAGCATCACACATAGTTTAGTCATCTTAAAAAGCCATGCTGATTTGTTTATTAAGAAGATTCGAATTGCTTGGTTGATTTGTTCTTGATAAAAATTCTTCCTTAAGTTGAAATTCGGGTTTCCAAATTGTTCGAAATTCAATTTTCCTATTTTGTATGATTTACTGCAAGTTTCATTAAGATTTCTATAAACATTAGTTAGGCCTTATTAACATATTAATTAATAAACTCATTAACGGAAACTTATTACATGAATCACTTGTTGTAATTCATTTGTTGTAATTTATTAAACTCAATTTAAATAGTAATTAATTATTAATAGCTATTTGAAAAATAATATAAGTTACTTTAATCCAATTAGGTATAATAGCTAAATTAAATTTAATAAATTACTTGTTGTAAATTGATGATTGATAAATAAGTTACTTGCTATAAGACTAAACTAAAGTAGCAGCTGATATTTGAACTTAGGATGAGAAATAAATGCAAGTGTAGAAGATGAAAATAAAACAAGGAGTATAATTTTGCAATAGAGTCTTAAAGTGTTTCAATGTTTAATGATCTTTTCTTTTTTCAAAACAAAGAAGCTTCAATTACTATTTCTGCACAGTGTAATCTTATGGAAATTAGTTATTTCAATAATCAATTATCTTAATTAGTTATATATGTATGGTTATAACGTTGTTTACTGTACTTTAAATTCAAAAATCTGTTATATTAACATGGATAAGCATTTAAATTATTCTATTTTCTATCTATAATAATAGTAACATAGTTATACTAAGATATAAATGAATTTATTTGATTTTTTTGAGTTAGTTCGGTATGTTAACTAATGATTTTTTTTCTTTCTTTTTCTTGATTCATCCATTAGGATTAAAGAGCGGTTAGTCTGTTGAGTGGTTAAGTGCAAGAGCAGATTAGTTTGTTGAGCGGTGCACTACAAATTTTTGGCTTACATCACAACCCATTGTCAAAATTTGAAGCTAAAATGGTAGAGGAAAGTTACTAAAAATCCTGGTGAGTAATGACTAGTGGCTACATTATCAGATCATATTACTTTTTTTAGAAAGCTTATTGAGCGTATTTCTTGCATACAATATTTAACAACTGCAAGTGAGAACATTACTCTACCACTTGGTTGTCATTTATCTATGCATATTTCTTGCACGGCTTTTGCGTTTATTTATCCATGTTTCTAGTAATATCTAATGAATATTGACCTTATGAGTGTGTTGATTTATATATGCATATTTCCTGCAAAATCAGGTGAATATATTTCTTGCATCCAATGTTCTATATTTCTTGCGTATTGTTCTGATGGATTTTCTATCAATTAAAAAACCACCAAATTTAATGAAATAAAATATCACAAGCGCGTGGTGTACAATCGTAGAACGTATGCGAGTATGGGTCGTTCCCACGAGGAAAGCACTAATTTCAAAATTACTCAATCAAATTATCCCAAGTGTTCGAAAATATGTTAACTAAAAAGTGTAAAAAAAACTATTAAAAAACTGAAATAAAAATAGTGAGATTAAAAGGAAATTTAGAGGTAAATCCACTTTCACTTTCATATAAATTCACACAATAAATTTATAATCTCTCTTTTCTATCATAAGTAAAATTAGTTGATGTATTTATTATAAGTATGGTTTGTCATATTAACTAACACAACTTAAACCATCAAAATTTAATACATCATCCAAACCCACTTGTCAAATCTAATGAAAATGATTATGAAATTAAAAATAAAATCTAATTTAAGCATGATCTATTTACCTTTTTTATCAAATAACATAAAACATCAATTTTTGATTCTATTTTCACTTGCATTACCAGAATTATTAATTAAATGAAAATGTAAATTGTGTTTACATTTGATTAAGTACAGCCTATTGTAATTAACAAGATAGGCTATCGAATTCACTAATAAACATTAAACTTCCATTAACATCAAATTTTACATTAAGCACCACAGAAGAGATTATAAAAGAAACCATCATGTTGATTTTAGATGATTCATGAGAGCTTCATTACCCTTAAATAGAAGGGTTTAGCTTCTCATACTTGAATTCATTTCAACATAAATTGATTTCAACGTTAAAAAGAAAATGAAAGGAAAAAGTAATAAAAAGAGAGCTAAAAAAAGAAGTAGATATTTAACTATTGCATAAAAATAAATCTACACTAATTGCATAAGGTAAATCTAATCTACTAACATGAAATAGAATGTGACAAGAAATAAAATAGCATAGGAAAAGGGCATGAAATAAGAGCGCATAAAATAAAAGAGGAAGCTAAAAATCCATTAAAGATAAGAGAACTTTTATGTCTATTTGGTGGCTACAACTACGCATAAAGACTTAGATCCGTTACATAAAATATAAGAGGGTATTAATACAAGTCTAGAACCCTAATGCCATTTTAGGAAACTACCAAAAATGCCCTTGACTTTGTGTAGCCTCCAAGTCACCATTAATGTTTAATTAATCTTCCACTAACATGTGCTTTTGCTTTTAAATGTGGTCCACTACAAGTGGGTAAATTGGCTCCTCCATGTTGATTTGATTCCTTCTTTTCCTTATTCTTTTGGCTTCCATTACTTGTGCAGGCATATATCCATGAATCCTCTTATAATTCGCACACAATTTCCTACAAAAATAAAATTATATTGTGCAAATAAATTTTTTCAAAATAAATGCACATACAAAATGACTTTATTTCCCAAATGTAGATGAGTGAATGATGATTTAAAAACAATTTGTTTATTGGTTAAAACATGTAAAAATACCCTAATGTGTCCTTTATTTTAATAAAAGAAGATTAAACATGAGAGTAAAAATATACATTTTTACATGCATATCAAATACCCCCACAATTATCTTCTTATTCATCCTTGAATAAACTAAAATTAAGATAAATTCACTTTCGTAGGAAGCACGATTGCATTGAGTGTATGCAACAAGCCGTTAAATCTCTAGGTGTCCCTAGTAGGACGAGTGTTGTCTCATGAGGGATTTCAGTGGATACTATGCACAAAATCCAAATTGATAAGCAAAGTTCCTAATGCAAGTTTTATTTACAGAGATATGGTTGCAAGTTTTTATTTACAAAATAAAGAACTTACTTTTTAAATCGACGTGAAATAGTAATATACAAGTCTTAGTCGTCCTCAAGAAATTTCAGCCTTTTACTAATCAAAACTTCCAACAAAAATTAAGTTATCACCACAATTGGACTCTAGCTTGGCTAGTTGTTTCGGTTGAAGGCATAGTTGCACTATGAAATAAATTCTTTAATTCATTGCCAAACTTTGCAAAGTGGTATCTTCATTTCTTTTTGTAAAACAAGTCAAATCGGTAAAGTCGGGATAATGCTTGGGTTTCAATTGCTTACTCTCTCTTTATTTGAAAATAATATCAACATTATTATTATTTACATATACCTAACTCGAAAAACCAAGTCCAGTTATACCATCCATGCACTGCCTTGCGGGCTTGCGTGAGAAGAGTACAAAGGGTGGTGAGTGTACACACTTATGTGTGAACACCTGACGCTAGGTATTTATTATGTTATTTATATATACATACACTTAACTCAAAAAACTGAGGCCAAAAATATCATTCATGCACTACCTTTTGGGCTTATGTGAGAAGAGTATAGAGCGTTGTGGGTGTACACACTTACCTGCATATACTGCCTCTTGGTGTTTTCGCTTCTTTTTTGTTTTTTTTGAAAATTTATTTTTGAAATTTTTTTATAAAGAGGAGAGAGAGTTATGCAAATTCATCTTAGCACCACTTAACTTTAAAGATCAAAAATGTTAACGTGTGTACTTTAAATTAACCACTTTTAAACGAAGACTACAATTTAGAATAATTTCATAATTATCACTTATGAATCTCCCTATATACTAGTTACACCATAGTTGCTTATAATTTAAACTTTTCTTTTTATTATTCGTTTGAGTTAAGTAATTTTTCAAAATTTCAATCTCATGACCAAAACTGTATGCTTACTCTATCGTGGCCATTCAAAAGTAAATTATGATGCAAAAAAAATTGCAATTTTTTAAGAAAATTAAAATTCATTCCTTTTGAAATTATTTTTTTGAAAAAAAGGAAATAAAACTGCAAAATCAAAGCATATAAAATCAAAATAAACATGGGACTCCCCCCATACTTGATTTTGATTGTGTCCCCACAGTCAATGCATGATATAATGAGTATAAAGGAGAAAAATATACATATTTACAAGATAGGGTTAGAATTTCTTACTAAACATAGTGTGGCTCATGAAGAATCATGAGCTCCTCCACTCGATCACTTGCTAATTCCAAGTAAGGCTTTAAATGATGACCATTAACCATAAAAATCGATCCATCCCTAGGTTTTCTATTTCTATGGCATTGTGTGAAAAACAGTGTGTACCACGTATAATCCTGTCCATCTCGATTTTAATTTCCTAGGTAATAAATAAAGTCAACGGTCATACAAAAGAACTTCCTGATTTGGCGAAAACGTTTTTCTTAGGATTGACTGGTCATGAAATACTTTTTTTTCCTTGTAAATTTTCGCATTTTCATACGCGTCATTCCTAATCTCTTCTAATTTATTGGGTTGCAATTTTCTATTTTCACCAGCCTTTTCAAGAACAAAGTTTATGTACTTCATTGCCCATAACGCTTTATGTTCAAGCTCGACTGGTAAGTGACATGCTTTACCATATACTAATTGTTAACCCGCCTTTTGGCAAGGCCGTGGACAGACGGATTTAAATTAAACAACTTCACAACTATCGAGACTAAAGTATGATGGGTTCGGTTTAAAATGATGAAGTTCACTTGAATATGTCGTTGGGAAAAGGAGTGGAGAAATTACATGGCTCGGCCTAGGCAGTTTGGCAGATGTCGCTCGGCATTGGGATGGTTCGGCGTTGGAGGCTGTTCGGCATAGAGAGATCGTCGTTCGACATAGAGGGATCATTCGGCATTCCAGGAGCACTCGGCATTCAGTAGCGCTCGGCATCCAGGAGCGCTCGGCATTTAGAGGCGCTTGGCATTAGAGATCGTTCGGCATGATGGGCGCTCGGCATTAGAAACTGTTCGGCATGATGGAGGTTCAGCATTAAGTATCATTCGGCATTGGATGGAGCGCTCGGCATAAATCTCGTTCGGCATTGGATGGATCGTTCGGCATTAGGGAGCGTTCGACATTGGATGGGTCGGTCGGCATACCTCACCTCGCTCGACATTGCACCTCGCACCTCCATACTCCGCACCTCCATACCTCGCACCTCCATACCTCGGTACCTCGGTACCTCGCACCTCCATATCTTGGTACCTCGCACCTCCGTACCTCGATACCTCGCACCTCCATATCTTGGTACCTCGCACCTCCGTACCTCGATACCTCGCACCTTCGTACCTCGATACCTCGCACCTCCATATCTTTGTACCTCGCACCTCCGTATCTCGATACCTCGCACCTCCATATCTTGGTACCTCGCACCTCCGTACCTCGATACCTCGCACCTCCATATCTTGGTACCTCGCACCTCCGTACCTCGATACCTCGCACCTCCCAACATTCGGCATGAGGAGATCGTTCGGCATTCACACCTTGTTCGGTATTCAGCGTTCGACATCTATGGTTCGGCATATGGAGACCACTCCATTTGGGATGAGGTACTCGGCTACCAGGCCCACCAGGGAAGTCCAACCCATCTTTGTCTATAAATAGAGAGGCAGGGGCACAGTAAAAGGGGATCTTCTTTCTGCTCTCTTACTTTCTCTTTTCTAAGGCTAAGGCAACTCTGCCATTTAGCAACTGTAATCGATTATTACAGCAATAAAAAGCAAACTTCTAAGTGGACGTAGGCCGGAGTTAGCCGAACCACTATAAAATCTGTTGTTCTTTACTGCTTTCATTTTAGTTTTAACTGTTCTTCACATTATTACTCTCTACATATATTCTATCTCTGAGCTGTGATTGGTATTTTGTGCTTTCATCTGGATTTGGGGGTTAGTGACCAATTTTGGCGCTAACACTAACCGAAAAGGGGACATCCCAAAATTAGTTTCAAAAGTAGTTCTATAAGCCCAAAGCGCATTTGTCAATTTTTGAGACTTTCGATTTTTATTAACAGTTTTCTCCAAAATTTGTTTGATTTGTCGATTTGAAACTTCGACTTTACCACAAGTTTGAGGATGATAAGGAGTGGATAACTTGTGGGTTATCGAGTATTTCTTCATTAAAGATTGGAAAGATTGATTACAAAAATGGGTTCCATTATCATTTATTATCATGCGAGGTGTGCCAAACCAAGCAAAGATGTTTTCTTTTATGATTTCAAAACTACTTTGTGATCATTTGTTTTACACGGAATAGCTTCAGCCTATTTACAAATGTAATCAACAGCAAGAAGAATGTAAAGATATTCGAAAGAGTTAGGAAATGGTCCCATAAAGTCAATTCCACAAACGTCAAAGATTTCGATCATAAGGATGGAGGTTAAAGGCATCATATTTCATGTTGTAATTTTTTCTAACATTTGACAATGTTCGCATGTTTTACAAAACTCGAAGGCATCTTTGAAAAGTGTAGGCCAATAAAAAGCCACATTGAAGCACCTTTTTCGTGGTTTTCTTAGGACCGAAATGTCCACCACACGCTTGGTCATTGTAGAACGAAAAAGCACTCTTGATTTCGCTATCTAGAACACATCGTCGAATGAGTTAGTTGGAACAATACTTAAACAAGTATGGATCGTCCCAATAGAGGTATTTCACTTGGGAAAGAAATTTGTGTTTATCTTATTTGGACCAAAATGAAGGAGTTTCTTTATTGACTAAATGGTTCACTATATCGGTGAACCATAGATCGATGGAAACTGTCGGGAGAGTTCTCATTTATGGGTAAAGAAGATGGTGTGTTTGGAAGACGAGACAATTGATCGGCTATGACATTGTTGGATCTTTTTTATCTTTGATTGTAAGATCAAATTCTTGAAGTAATAGGATCCAACGAATCAAATAAGACTTAGCATCCTTTTTAGCAAAAAGGTATCTAAGAGCGGAATGGTCAATGTAGACTATGATGTGTGAGCCTATCAAATAAGGTCAGAACTTTTATAGTGTAAAAACTACAACTAGAAGTTATTATTCAGTGGTTGTCTAGTTGATTTGAGCATCATTCAAAGTCATACTAGCGTAGCAGATGACATGGAGGATTTTGTTGATTTGTTGTCCTAGGACAGCACCAACTATAGAGTTAGAAGCATCGTTTATTATTTCAAAAGGAAGATCTTAATTGGGCGAGAAAACGATTGGAGCATAAATGAGTTTATTTTTAAGACGTTCAAAAGAAGAGACACAGTCAGAATTGAAATCAAAAGGAACATCGTTTCCCAAAAGAGTAGTCAACGATCGAGCAAATTTGCTAAAGTCTTTTACAAAGCGTCGATAAAATCAAGCATGTCATAGAAATGATCGAATGCTCTTAATGGATTTGGGAATAAGTAAACTTGAAATGACATCAAGTTTTGCTTTATCTGCCTCAATACGGTTATTTGAAATGACATATCCGAGGATTATGCCTTAGTTGACCATAAAGTGACATTTTTTCCAACTCAAAGTTAAATGTTTCTCTTTACATCGATTTAGAACCAGCTTAAGATGATGTAAGTATTCGGAAAAAGAATCTCCAAAGATAAAGAAATCGTCCATGAAAACTTATAGAAAGCGTTCGATCATGTAAGAAAAGATGTCAACCATGCATCGTTGGAAAGTTGCAGGGGCATTACAAAGTCTGAATGGCATATGCCGATAAAAAAAGGTTCTAAAAGCACATGTGAAAGTCATTTTTTATTGAGCTCGGGAGTGACTGGAATTTGGTTATAACCAGAATCACCATCAAGAAAACAATAGAATTCATGACCGGCTAACCGCTCAAGCATTTGGTCAAGAAAAGGAAGAGGGAAATGATCTTTACGTGTTGCAGAATTATATTTTCGATAATCAATTCAAACACGCCAATCCATTTGAGTACGAGTTGGAATGAGTTCATTAGCATCATTTGTGATAATGGTGATTCCTTTTTTTGGCATGACATGAATTGGGCTACCCCACGAGCTATCGAATATGGGATAAATGATACCGTTACCAAGGAGCTGAAGAATTTCTTCTCGAACCGCATCCTTCATTTTGGTTTAAGCCTTCGTTGTACATCACAAGTAGGCTTGGCTTCATCAATTAAGTGAATGTGATGTTGAACAATTGCAGGGCTAATTCTCTTAATATCGGTAATGGACCACCCAATTGCTTCTTTGTTCTTTGAAAGAATTTAAAGAAGAGATGATTCTTGGTCAAGAGAAAGATCGGAAGAAATTATAACGGGAAAAGTTTCATTGTCACCTAAGTGTGCGTACTTAAGTTGAGATGGTAGAGGTACAATAATTTGGGAGATTGCTCAATCAAAGAAATCAGTTGAGTTTTGGACTCAATCGTGAGAGGTTCAAAGGGAAGCATATCTACGATCTCGTTTGGCACGTCTTGAAACAATTATTAATACTCTGCCCCGTGTTCATTATTAAGGTCCATTGTTTCGTTTTCAAAGTTTTAGTGAATAGCGTTAACTTCCAAAGTACGAATGGTTCGTTTGCTTTATTTTTTAAATTGAAGATGTTAAGATCTATGATCATGTTACCAAAGGAAATTTTCATTGAACCATTTCAACAGTTGATCAAAGAATTCAAAGTGGATAAAAAGATCGTCCTAAAATTAAAGGAATTTGACATGTGAGATTATTTACAGGTTGTGTTTTAAAGATAATGAAATCGACAGGGAATATATGTTCTCCTACTTCGATCTACACATCCCCAGTCTCACTTATTGGCTTTTTTACAAAACGATCGGCCAATTGAAGGGTGACTTTTTGTCGGTTTAAGCTCACCTAGACCTAGTTGCTAGTAAGCTGAATTTGGTGGCAAGTTTACGCTAGCACCCAGATCTAAAAGACGTTAATTGATTTTCTTGTCTCTAATCACCCAGATCTAATCGTACACGAGATTGTAGAGCAACTAACTTTATATTTCATAGGAATGGATTGAGATAAGGCTTCACTTAGACCGACCGCTAAGAAGACATTTTTAGGTACTTGAGTGTGTCATTTTAGAATATATAAATCCTTCAAAATTTTGGCATAGGTAGGGACTTGTTGAATTATGTCTAAAAGAGGAATGTTGACCTTCACTTGCTTAAAAATTTCTAATACTTTTTCCATTTTTTTCGAATGTTTCTTATCACGAAGCTTATGAGGAAATGGAGCTTGCAACTCCGTAGGTCGGTCTACTTGAGCTGGTGAAGGATGAGATTCAAATTTGGATTTAATGTTCGGGTTGCACTCAGTCGATTGTATTGGAGATTTGGAATAAATTTCCAGTAAGTCTTTAGAATGATGATTTGGTTATCGATTTGCTTACTAGATCGCAAACTAGTGATGGCATTCGTTTGATTCGATTTGCTATCTTGAACAACATGAGCTTGGTTTGAGCTTCTATTTTGATTTCTAGGGTTTGGAATAGGTTGACTCGGGAACGTACCTCTTTCTCGTTCACTCACTCACAGAAGTGGCTGACTGACTCATTTCATTTCGAGTTTAGCAATCGATTCACTCGTATATTGCATGTACAAGATTAGCAAATTTTGCAAATTGTTGTTTGACAGAAGATTTTGAGTGGTTGCTTTAGCCAAAGTTTCCAAACTTTTCTCAAGTGATGTTATTTTTTTGTCATCTTGAGGAACAAAAGATTGTTGCGCTTGGTTTTGAGAAGGTGGCACAAAGTTTTGTTAAAATTGATTTGGTTGAATAGGAGGATTTGAAGCATTGTTAGGAATAGCTTGAAAAGATGGTCAAACCAACTACGTGTTTGAATTGTCTTGATTCCAAGCAAAGTTAGGATGATTTCTCCAACCGAGATTGTACGTTGGAGAGAACGAATCATTATTAACTTTGTCAAAAGCGTTGATTTGTTCTAACGAGTGAGGACATTGATCGGCAATATGATTTGGGTCATTATATTTATAACATGAGATTTGAGAAGCTTGGTTCATTTGATTAGATGAAAGAACATTATCAAATTTTTTTATCATCGCATCTATTTTCGCTTCTAAGACTAATGATGATTCTATCGAATTTGCGCTCGATATTGAATAGATTGATTTCTCGTTAGATCGTTCCTATTGAGATGATTTTTCGGCTAGGTTTTCAAGAATTTCCAAGTAGCACCGTGATGTTGTGCTAATAGGTTTCCTTGGCACATTGATTCAAGCATCGTTCGAGAGCTATTTTCAAGTCCATCGTATAAAATTTAGCAAAGAGTTCATACTTCAAAATTGGGATGTGCACATTTGATCAAAAGTTCCTTAAATCTTTCAAAATATTTTCCAAAGGATTCACCCTCAAACTGATGAAAATTTACAATTTCATTTCGAAATTTGGTTGTCTTTTCTAAGGGGTGAAATTTATTTAAGAAAACTTTTACAAATTCATCCCAAGTTCTAATGGAATTTGAAGGCAAGCTATACAACCATTTTTCGACGTAGTTGGTAAGTGCGAATGGAATTAACCTAAGTTTTATTCCATCGTCGCATAATTTTTGAAGTTTTATAGTTGCACAAACTCGTTCAAATTTCGTTTAAAAGATGTAAGGATCATCATTTTCAATATTGCTAAATTTTGAAAGCATGTTAATATGACTTGAGTGGATTTCAAAGTGACTATCCGTTAGGGTGGGTAAAATAATGCAAGAAGGGACAGAAACTCAATTAGGGACAATTCTATCCATGAGAGTACGAGGTGGATTTTCATTCACCATTATGGAAAGATTGTTTGTTCGAGCTAAGCGGTTTGTTGAATTGTCATGAGTCCAAACACTCATGCACAAGAGAGAAGATTAAGGAGAGAAAGAGGTTAACAATAAGGGTAAGGGAATAAAAGCGAGAGATTTTTTTGAATTTTTGTTTTTTCCTCTACTAAAAATGTTTGTTTTGTTGGATTTTTTTACTTAAAAAATGTGTTTATTCTCTCTTTTCATTGAATTTTTTTCATTTTATTTTTTTAAGAGAAAAGGTAAGAAAACTATTTTTTTACAAAAGGGAGATGTTTTTTTTGTTTTTTTATATATTCATGAAACTAATGCAACTAGATGAATGCGAGGACTTAAGCAGAAATTTTCTGTCCTTAGTAGCTCCTAACCCAAATTATATCGTGGCACTTTGACTTTACTCAACGAAATAATTTTCAGCCATAACGGATATGATTAATCAGTGCACCACGAATCACTATAGCAATGCAACTGAAGGTTTAAGTTCCTTTAGAGAAATAATCAATATAATATCATATGAATCACCATAATAATTATAAATGATTGTTGCTCTGCCATTGCCTTAGATACCCAGAAATAGTTTGTTAAAAGAAATCAACTTGTCAAAATACAAATTTTCCCTAGATGAGCCCATGGCACACTTAAGTCGAACGTCTAACCTATATTATTTAAGTCAATTTTCTACAATGAAATGAAATTTGGGGGCCAAGGAAAGGATGATGAAATCTCCACCTTATATGAAGTTGGGTGTTGCCCTTAGAAAATAAAAACAATATGAAATGTTGCAAAACTGAAATTAAACGTGTGTTAAAATGCAACTACAAATGAATTTTATTTTTAAATGCAAGCAACCAACAATGCAAAATAAAAATAGGATATAAGAATATGATACCAGAGCGTATTTAAAAGCAGCGACCTTTTTTAAGCGCAATTTTTTTACAAGCAAAGCAGAGCGATTCTAGCAAGCAATTCGTCTCCTTCCGCTTTTGCAACTTGAAAAAACATTAAACAAGATATTTTTTTACAGGGATTAAACGAAAACAAAAGCAAAAAAAATTTCGTTTTACCAAAACAAATTAAAACTCTACAATTTAAAAAAAACAACGTAATTTTTTTTCTTTTTTCCTCTCTTTATCTAAAGAAAAGAAAATCACAAGTAGAAAAAAAACAAAGATATGTGACACAAGAGCAACAAGTGAACTAGACAAGTCAACAAAACACAAAACAAACGCACAACATAAATTTTGTTTCAGTTTTTTCCTATTTTTTTAATAATACAAAATAAAAATAAAAGAAATATAAAAATAATCCGAAGAGTAACATTAAAATTAAATTGTTTTCCCCATCAACGGCACCAAAAACTTGTTCGGACTGATTTTCTATCGGTTAGAAAACCATCGAATTTAATGAAATAAAATACTATAAGCGCATGGCGTACAATCATAGTACGTATGCGAGTATGGGTCGATCGCATGAGGAAAGCACTAATTTCAAAATTACTCAATCAAATTATCCCAAGTGTTTGAAAATGTGTTAACAATAAAGTGTAAAAAACTAGAGAAAAATTGGAATAAAAACTATGAGGTTAAAAGGAAATTTAGAGGAAAATCCACTTTCACTTTCATATAAATCAACACAAAGTAAATTTATATTCTCTCTTTTCTATCACATGTAAAATTAGTTGATGTATTTATTATAAGTATAGTTTATTTGTAATATTAACTAACATAACTTAAACAATCAAACTTTAATACATCATCCTAACCTACTTGTCAAATCTAATGAAATTAATTATGAAATTAAAAATAAAATCTAATTTAAGTATGATCTATTTACCTTTTTTATCAAGTAAAATGGAACATCACATTTTGGTTCTATTTTCACTTTCATTATCAAAATCAATTAGTTAGATGAAAATGTAACTTGTGTTTACATTTGATTAAGTATAGCCTATTTGTAATTAACAAGATAGGCTATCATATTCACTAATAAACAACAAATTTCCATTAACATCAAAATTTACATTAAGTACCACAGAAGAGAACATAAATGAAATCATCATGTTGATTTTTCAAGATTCATGAAAGCTTCATTACCCCTAAATTGAAGGGGTTTAGCTTCTCATACTTGAATTCATTTCAACTTAAATTGATTTCAACGTTAAAAAGAAAATGAAAGGAAAAAAATAAAAAGGGAGCTAAAAAAGGAAGTAGAGATCTAATTAATTGCATAAAAATAAATCTACACTAATTGCATCAGATAAATCTAATCTACCAACATGAAATAGAAAGAGACATGAAATAAAATAGCATAGAATAAGAGCATGAAATAAGAGTACATAAAATAAAAGAGAAAGCTATGAAGCCATTAAAGGTAAGAGAACTTTTATTTCAATTTGGTGGCTACAACTATACATAGAGATTTAGATCAATTGCATGAAACAAAAAAGGGTATTTATATAAGTCTAAAACCCTGTTCTCTTTTTAGGGAGCTACCAAAAATGCCCTTGACTTTGTGTAGCCTCCAAGTCATCATTAATGTTTAATTAATCTCTCACTAACATGTGCTTTTGCTTTTTAATGTGGTCCATTAGCAAGTGGATAAATTATCTCCTCCGTGTTGATTTAATTCCATCTTTTCTTCATTCTTTTGGCTTCCACTACTTATGCATGCATATATCCATGAATCCTCTTCTAATTTGCACTCAATTTCCTACAAAAATAAAATTAGATCGTGCAAATAAATTTACTCAAAATAAATGCAAACATAAAATGACCATCTTTCCCAAATGTATATGAGTGAATGATGATTTGAAAACACCTTTGTATTTTGGTTAAAACATGTAAAAATACCCTAATTTGTCCTTTATTTTAATAAAAGAATATTAAACATGAGAGTAAATGTAACGACCCCGAATTTTAATTTAATTTAAATTGATAATTAAATGAATTTTTGAGTAAAAATTTGTAAAATTTATTTTTAAATGGATTAATTGATTGCGAGTTTCCCCGATCTCCATATATATTCTGTATAAATCATTTAAGATTAAATTATTGTATACATGTGTATATATGTGAATATATATATTTGGGCATATATGAGTGAATATGAAATAATATATGTATATATATATATTTTTTGATTTGAATTTAAATCGTAAATAAATGGTTTAATAATAATTTGAGTTTATGAGAATATATATATATATATATAAATTCAAGACAAATGGTATTAAAGTAAAATTAATAATAATATTTAAACCCAAGATAGAAGTAAAATAAATATTTGAGTTATGAATAGAGATAAACGAATAAAAGATAAGCTATAAATTACAAAGTAACACATTAGATAAAATTTAACAACATGTTAAAAATTGGATTCATTTATATTACCAACTAATAATTATAAGGAGAAAAACAAATACACTTAACATTTAAATAATATGTTAGAACAACATTCACTTACGTTCATTTGCATTCAAACCAAAAATCTGCTTAGGCAAGTAAATAATGAGAAATAATCTGCAATCACATTTCAAATTTGTAAAAAAAGGAAATAAAATATATAAGAGGGTTGACCAGCCTCAAAATAAAAATCTGCACTTTCAAATATAGTAACTTGTTAGAAAATAAACTTGTATAGGATAAGTATGTAAAACTAATGGTTCGAATAGGAGATGCAAGCCTGAGAAACAAAAAGAATTAAAAAGCAAAGTAAAATATGTGTGCATGTGGCTTATAGGTGAAGTCTCAGGTAAGTGTAAAGAGAAAATAGGATAAGTATAAATGAAACATAAGTACAATAGCATTAAATGCTCCATATCTTAACAGCATAACAAAGTCATTTCGAGTTGTATACAAATTTCTTCCAGCCTCCATCCTTTAAAAAAATCTCTGATAAATTGTACAAACTTGTACACTGTTGCATAAGAGAATTATAACCTGTAAGCTATTTTTCTCACATCACTTTCCATTGCCAGTTCGAGCCAAACAAAACTAAGTTGAAACTCCATTAAAACCTAAACAAAACTTCATTTAAACATCATCAACCAGCAACAACAACTCAATACAACAGAAACAAGATGATTGGCAGGATGGTCAAAGTAGAAAACACTTTCCATTTTTTGAAGTACAAACAGGGTCTCTGTTCTTCTTCTCCATAAAACTGTGAGTAACATTTCTTTTAAAATTTATAACTTAAGTAAATGGCATGCCTACTTCTGTGATGATGTATATTTGTATTTATTGTTGTTTAAACATGTGAGTATCTGTTCTTGTTTTCTCTGATGCCTGTGGACATTTCTTTGAGCAAAGGAGTAAATAACCTTCTTCTCATGATCTATCAACTATGTGAATACAAGATATAAACAATAGTTGATTGTTTAACTAAAATCCAAGTATTAAAAATCTATTCAAGTTGAATTAATTTGTAGGTGACCCTGGAAACTAAAGAACACAGTTCAACTTTAATAAATTCAAAAAAAAAAATCAAACTTCTGGTTTTAAAGATTCAAGAATATAAATTGAAACTACGTACGAATTTATGATTTTTAAAACAAGAAGTATGATTTTAAAGCAGGGGAGTAAAGAGCTGTTCTCATGTCTCCATTTTGAACGTTTTGAGTTGCCGGAGACGTTCGAATCGACTGGAGTCGACGTAGTTGGTCGAGGGGGTAGAGGAGTGATGGGGGAAGCTAGGAAAAATGGAGTCGAGGTCGCCAGATCAACGTGGAGCAGGCGGCAACATTTTCTTGCCTGTAAACCTAATTTTTAAGTACCTCAGTAAATTGTCTCGTTCGAAGTCGAAGCTCGATCGAGTGTTGCGAATTTCTGGGTATATGTAGTGGGGTGATGGACGAAGTTGTGGCCAAATTTTCAGGCGCACAGGTGGTCGGAGTGACGAACTGGAAGCGTTGCCAGGTTAGGTGATAAGGACAGTGTTTCCAGACTTTGAGGTGAGGAGCTCGATCTCGTTTTCGAGGCTGGGAATACGATCGGAGGTTAGGGATAGGTCGAAGAGGGTGTCGCCGATATGTGGGGATGATCGTGGATGACTGGACATGGTGGTCGGAGGTGTGCATGTGCACGGTGCATGTTCGTTCTGGTGAAGTGTTTGTCTGGTATTGGTTTTGAGAAGCAGGAGATGCTCGAATTAACTCAGGTGAATCGAATGTGGGACTCGAAGTAAATCAGGGTTTTTCTAGGGGAAAATGGGAAAGAGCTCGGGTTAATTTTTGGACAATCTCGAAGTAGGGCTCGGGTTGCCTGGGGTTTTGTGTTTCCAAGCTTAGGAACTATAGCAGGTTAGTTAAAGAAATTTCTGAGAATTGTTTCTTTTACAATTGATGATTTTATTGCTAAATTAGAGGGTATAAAACTAAAGGATTTTGGAATAAAGGATTTTTGAAAACAATTAAGTTTTAAACTTATATTTTTAACGAGTTATTTTAAATGGAACTAAGTAAGTGATTTAGAAATAAAATAAAATATAAAATCAAATGTTCTAAATTCTTAACTTAAAAAGTAAGTTAATTCATATCGTTAATGATAATCAAGAAATTAATAATTTCAATTAAGATTAACCAATTAAGGGTAATTAATTGCTTAAAGATGATTACCTAATGTAAGTAATTAAAAGAAATTAATTTTTGATTAAAGATTGATAGATCATGTGATTGAACAAAAATTAATTTAAGGATAATTGATTAATACGATAAATTAATTAAGGTAATTAATTTGAGGATAATTAATTTAGGGTAATTAATTAATTAAAGAAAAATTTGATAATTATAAGTTAATTAATAAATGATTAAATGTTAATTGATTAAATGGGTTTGTAATTAATTAATGTGAATTAACCAGAATTAGTAATTCATAAGAAATTAATCTGATTTGAATTAATCAGACAATTAAATTGACCCTACTTATGGATGATTGGATTTGACTGAATGATTGAATTGTTGATATCCCTGATATATGATGCTTTGTGATATACCCTGATTTATGTTGTGATTTGTAATTTACTTATCTGTGATATATATCTGTGATCTGTGAATAAAGATTAGCGTTATAGTTTATATCACTTATCAACTATATTTCTGTATCCTGATCTGTGATGATTTATGATGTTGCACTATTGTGTGTTAAACCCGTGGACCACACCTTTACACTCACAAATATGGATTTCACGTGGAAATCGGTTAAGTCATAGATAATTTAAATTTGATGTTTTTGAAATTTTAATTTCAATTGATTTTGAAATTAGAAATTTGGGTTTAATGTGAAAAGCTTTTGAAATAGAATTTCAAAGATAAAAGTTATTTTGAATAACTTAATCGAGTTTTGAAAATTTAAATAATTTGATTTAAATTTGAATTCAAGTTTAAAATTGAATCCTAAAATTTGAAACTAGGGATTGAAAATGTTATAAATGTGTTTATCTGAATTTAAACCATTTAAAAGTAAAATTTTGAGAATTTGGATTTAACCCAAAAACTTTAACTCGTATGAATAAATCAAATTTTCTGAAATGAAACTATTTGTTTTCAAAAGATAAAAGCTTTCAGATAAGAAATGAAATTCCAGTTTAATTAAAGGAATTTCAAGATTGAATTGAAAAATGGTTTTCCAAGTTATGAATGAATTCTTTTTGAAAGCTATGAATTAAATCTGTTTATTTTTAACAGATTTAAAATGATGTTTTGTTTAAACCATTCGAAATGAAATTGTTTTGAAAGCTATAAGTTAAATCTTTGATTTAAAGATTTAACGAGTTAAACTGAAATGGAAATTGATTTAGAAAATCTGTGAATGAATCTTTTATTTAAAAGATTTAAATGTGGAAATTGTTTAAACCGTTGAAGGTTGTTTAAAATAAATCTTTTTGTTTAAAAGATTTGAAATGGTAATCGATTGAAACCATTTAAAAAGAAGTTGAATTATTAAGTTGTGACTTAATTGAAATTCCATATCCATATGTTTTAAATATTTCGCTCACTATTCGGGTTAACCGGGAAAGGACCTTTGGGTCGTATAACCCATTCCGAATATGTGATACGTCGATATAGATGGCATTTGAAGACCGGTGTTGAAGACCGGATATTTTTGAAAACGGAAGGATTACCGTCGAGTTACTCTACATCGGCTGATCCCCGGTATAGAGGTTTTATCATCCTTAGTGACGGGAAGTCCGGACGTGATTGGAAATTATCCGGATTTGCAAGGACTTCATGAGAAGTGCCTTCGGTTCTGTTCGATCCCGGAACAGACTTGTATGGATTGTATGTCTGACATTACACTTTGAGATATAAAGCTGATTTCTTTCAAATACATTTCTGTTTGGTGGCGGAGAATTTATTCTCTTAGCTTAACACCCTTCTCTGAGACGTACGAGCTCAGAGGTTATGTAGTTGAAATTTATCAACGATATATTCCCAATTTGGTAATATGACATGCTGAGTGTTGTTGTGTGATGATCAGTGTTTGATCATTTGTGATATGATCATTTGTTTGATCATTTATCTTTGTGATCATAGATTGATCATCTGTTGACCCAAAGCATGGCTTTGTGACAAAGCGTAGCTTTGTGGACGAGACTTCGTCAGGGCCTCACAACCCGGAAATGGTCGAAACAGGAATGTTGCGGCAAGGTTATGAGGGTCGCGCCCTTTAGGGTATGTCATTTCCTTCTGGAAAAGGGTGGTATTATGGTATGGAGCCCTGATACTTACTCATGTGGACACACTTTATTTATTATGTGTGATGTTGGTTATCGAGCGCTCGGATAAAGGTCCCAAAGGACCGGGAGGTGGCATATTCGTGAGTTACCTGTTACAGGGGTAACCCGGCCTTGTTTGGCAGAGAGCAGTTTGTCTCTCGGGACGTCCAGCCAGAGGCGATCCCATGCGGCGGAAGGAAGTTCCTTAGTCTGACCATTTGTTGGCAAATCCATTTTCCAATACGAACCTTGTACGGTTTTAGTTGTAGAACCTGCCATCTAATATGGTAGCTATAGTAGGCATAGTATAATGGTACCTATGCTGGCTAAGATTAATATTATACTTTCAAATTGTTTTCCACTATGCACTAATAATAATAATCCAATGATTTGCGTAGTAAGCATGTTTGACTATCATAAGAAGAAATCTCCTCCAATTCTGCGTTTGCATTGTGTGTGTGGCAGGAGGTCTTACGGTAGTTTCATTTTCCAAAAGCATTATGGATTTCAATGTTTAAAGTTCTGTTGTGTTTGTTTAAAGATAAACTGTTTTTGTTGCTCACACCAGTCCCTTGACTGATCCGGAGTTTATTGTTCCCTACCTAAACTCTGGGTGCTCATAATTTTCCACACGAGCAGTCTAGAGTTGGGTTTCTTTTCAGATATTCAGGTTTAGTAGATTATCTGGAGCTAGTTCATTCATCGGAGTTGCTTATCTTGGAGTTGTGGATTCATTCTTGTCTGAAGATCATTTTGGAGTTAACATTTCTATTGATATTGTTCAGCTGCTGTTGTTATCTTTTCTTTTCTGCTGCTATTTCTTGTATCATATCTCTGATGTATATTGATATTCATTGTATCACTCTGTTGTATCAGATATTGTATATCAATGTATTATTCTTTTCTTCCGCTGTGTTATTTACTTAATTGTGTTATAGCTCCGGCGAATCGGATTTGAATGGTCGAATCTGCGGCATTCTAGTACAGTGTGAAGTACGAATGTTGATTTTCGAGCGTGCAAAACCCGATACGTTACAGTAAAAATATACATTTTTACATCAACATCATGTATATTATGAGTTTTTTCCACTCGGTTTCCATTTATTTATGTAGCTTATGGTTTACCCACACAGTTTCCATTTACTTTTAAGTTAAATAGTTTCACAAATGGAAGATCTAGTCATACTTTATTATTAGAAGTTGGAAAAAAATCACCATGGATGTGATACTTTCAGGTTGTATGTGCCTTGTTACATTCTCTTTAAACCAATGATTGATAAATAAACTACCTTCAAATCTTGCAATGGAGTAGACGAAGGTAAACTAGTGACCAAAAGCGAGTGTTTTAGAATATTATACCAAAACCAAAACAACAATTTTCATGACTAATTAAAATTAATTCCCTGACAAGTTTTCTTTTCCTTTCCATTTTCAACTGAAAGAATTTATATGTTTAGCTTGGAAAAAAATATTATTTCTGTAACATGTAGAGTTAACCAAGGAAAAGCTACTAAAAGTATAACCGTATATATATATATACAGGAAAATAGGCATAAGGACAAACTTAAAAAAATTAGGCTAAAGGACAACAAGATTGTTTTTTAGGCTGAAGAATAATGCTAGTTATAACTAGCATTTTGTATAGTGTAAAACTGAATATAATGCTAGATATAACTAGCATTTTGTACAGCGTAAAAGTTGAATATAATGTTAATTATAACAAGCATTTTTCCTTCAGTCTAAAATGGAACTTGGTGTCCTTCGACCTAATTTTTTTCAAAGTTTGTCCTTATAGATTTGAATTATTTAAATTACCCATAGTTTTTCACTACTGCATCCACCAAAGGAATGAAGTCATATATACTTACGTTCTATGGATATAGGTTTTGTTTTAAAAAAACACATGAGTTGATGATCTCTTCATGTTTACTGCTTCCTTTATATTGTTATACGTCAAAACCTAATTATATGGACATAGACAAGATCAAAATCAAAACTTAAAGAATGGACAAATGTAATTAAACATGGAAAAGAGCTCAAGGCACTTTTGATGCAATGAAGAAAGGATTAACTCGAAGGTTCAAATCAAACAAGGAGAATGAATTTATCCAACGTGACTAGGAGGGTGTGCCACTCATGCTTGGCTCCCACTCATGCTTTGGTATTAGTTCTCCGTTGTTGGATACCAATGCTCAAAACAAGCTACAAATCGTTGTAGATTAACGAAGCATAAAGAAGGATATCAAAATTGTTATTCGATGAATAAACTACCAGAAAACAAACAAGTACTACTCCGGGGAAAATAATAAAGCCAGACAAGTAAAGGCAGTCTTGCTTCCTATCTTAACTCGATGGTATTCTTAACTTTAAGAATAACAAGAGTTTAAATGCCCCAAATGAGCAACAAAATCATCCTGAATCAACGAATAAAAAGAAGAAATTCAAATCGATAGCCAATAAGTCAACTATCAAGAATAACAAAATGTTCATTTATGAAAATTAGATCTCTTGCACTTATCAGAACTTGTCGATCCCAAACAAACATACCCCAGGGAAAACAATGAAGTCGGACAAGTAAGGGCGGTGTTGCTTTCTACCTTATCACGACAACATTGTTAACTTTAAGAATACCAAGAGTACCTTCAACGTTTAGTGCTAAGTGTAAGACTAAATATTTTCAATAAACGAATCGAACTTTTAAAACATTTGACTCGCACTTGTGCTTTATTGTCACATCATAAATATTTGTAAAACACTTCAAAAACACTCTTTAAATTATTCATTTTAAAGCGAAAATTATATTTCTAAGTGTATTAAATAGAATGTCAAAAAATATGTCATTAAAACATTATTTAATGTAAACCCAAAGCCAATTACACTTAGCTTTATTTTTAAAACATTCCTTTTTAAGATTTCTCATTTATAAACTATTATTTATAACTTTAAAACAACATTTATTATCCTAAAAGATAATATATCAATTTAAAATACTTTTATACATTTAAGACAATGTTAATCATCCCAAAAGAAATTAATCCAGTTTATAATCCATTTTATAAATTTTAAAAGAACATTAATTATCCCAAAGGAAAATAAATCTAATTTATAATCTTTTTATAAATTTAAAACAACATTAATTATTCTAAAATATAATTAATCAAAATTATAACTCATTTTACAAATTTCAAACAGCACTTACCCTTTATTTCAAAGTTCTCAAAAAAACTTGAAAATATAGTTTAAACAACTTTTAAAGGGAAAAAATGCAACCAACCATTTATTTTGTTAAAATACAAGCACAAGTTCAACACACATAGAGGTTTAAGAAGATGATATTTCATAAGTGTCGGTGTAGCGATAATTTCTATAATGATACTTGCACAAATCAAATAGTATGTCATAAATATTTCAACTAAAAAGAAAACTTATTGTTCCTGAGATTAATTTTTTTTGCAACTTCTTCCTTATGCCTACTTACCTGTATATATATATATATATATTTAACTTACTGTTAAATTTTAAAATATGCACAATGGTAGTTAGGATATATATACACCCTGTTATAAAATTTATAATTTGGTCCGAAGAAAAGAAAATGTAAACTAGGTAGTTTAATTATCATTTAAAAAAATTAGTTAATTAAATTTATTAAATGGTAATTTATTTTTAGATTATTTCAAATGTTAATCAACCATATAATGTTTATACAAGGTCTAAAATCGTGGAGAAACGAGCCGGTTTGGAGTGGATTGCAAACAAAATATAAAGGTGAGTTAATCTCAATCAAATTGGACTACTGGTTTATTTAATTAGTTAAAATTAAATTATTGGTTGGTTGATTGATTGAATGTGATAATTATTATCTATCTGGATGTGATATTATATATAGTAGTGTATGTATGTGTGTATATATAAATATATATATATATATATATATATATTAGAGTGATTGATATTCCCGCATTATATAGTGGATGAGACCCTATGCGCCCCGCATAATAGCGGATGACCCTATATACCGCGATATCCCCCTCGAAGTGGGATTGGTATTTTTATATTGTGCTAACATCTGTGGATGCAGGGAAACAGGTTGGAGGGATCCAACTGGATTCCTCAAAAATATTGAAATTTATTTTCATATTCGGTGATATGATTTATTTGATATTCTATGATGGATTATAGTGTAAATTGAAATTATTGAATGCTATGGTTTGGCTGAATATATTTTGGTATTTTTGAGATATCAAAAATATAAAGATTGGATTTTTGAAGGAAAAAAAAATTTAAGTAAAATATTATAGCGAAGTGGATAAATTAAAAGGAATGAAATTGGAAAAAGGTAAAGAGTTTGATTTTAAAGTCCTATTAAATAAATTCCGGGTATGGAAAAATAGGGATTTTGAATAAATGGGAAATAAAGAGTTTTGAGGACACAAGCGATATTGTTAAGAACTAAAGGATTTATTTTTAAATCCAAGATTTAAATGGTTTGGGAAAATAAAAGGAGAATTTTGGAAATAAAGTATGAAATTAGCATTTCAGATTTAAATAAGATTTTGAATCAGAAGAGGGAAGTAAATCTGAAAATTCGGGGTTTGGGGTAATTTTGATAAATCCAGAAATAAATTTCAAAATGAAATTAATTCAGAGAATCGATTTGAAAATCGATTAGGCATTTTTGAAATAGTGATTAAAAGGAGAATGAGGCTATGGATTTATAAACTGGGTTTATAAATAAAGTGAGGTAATTATCAGTGGATAATTTGAAATTATAAATTCACGATGGAAATTTATAAGTGGATGGATAAATCGTTTTAAAAATAAATAGTGGTTTATTTTTAAAAATGTGAAAAGGAAATTTACGAAGTTGGAACGTAAATTTAAACTAGAGATAAATCGAGAAGGATTTTTAAATGACAAGACCGGTTTTATTGGAGTGGAAAGTGTATTTTCCTGAAAAGCTAAGTATATTTTCAAAGAAGGATTTGTAAGTATAAATTAGAAGTTTTAAAGATGTTTTAAAAGAATTTTTTTAGAAAAACTTATTATTTTGTTGTTTAAAAATTGTTAGAATAAATATTAATTAAGTTAATTTATAGTAGTTAATTATTTTTAAAGGTTAAGTAGTATTATGATTTAAAGGAAAATTATTAAACATTTATATTTTATAAAATAGCTTTATTTTAAAAGTAGTTTCGGCTAAAGTTTTACTTGGAAAGTTATTATAGAATTCCATAACTATTATTTTGAACAAAGTGGTTTAAGTAGTTTTATTTTAAATGTTTTAAGTGTATTTTTGGAAAAGTGATTTAATTTATTTAAAATCTAAATTTAATAAGACTTGACGTGTTTTAGTGGAAATAAAATATTTGGATGAATGATTGTTTATTTAATAGTTAAGTAACCGACGATCAAAATCTGGATCCGAATATAACTTTGGAAATATCTAGGAGAAGTACGGGAATTATATGGTACAGTTACCGTTCGAGGTGCTATACTGTACGTATAAACTCGTTTCGTTCTTCAAGGAAGTTTATAAGGAAATCCATCCACTAACGGTTAGGAGGTGACCTCCGATTTTATTTTCGTCTGTTTATTTCCTAGAGAACTGGGGTTGAGTTTACCGGGAATAGCGAACGTTGTTTCGAAGAGACCGGGATCGGATTTGTGATCCGAAAACCACTTCGATCCAAAGAGTACGTTTTCGAAAGAAAGACAAGAGCCTGGAGTTGGAGATGGAGCAGTGAAGTGCAAGGGCTAATCGCTACTAATCCTGAGGGTGATTCCAAATGGATGTAGTAGGAGTAGTGCCTTCGGTTCCGTTCGGACCGGAAACGGACTTGTATGAATGAATGCTATCAGTACATTATCATTGGAGGACAATGAGAATTCTAAGTGAATGCTTCTAAAAAGGTAATGCTTCGCCTCGAGCCTCATTAACCGGGAATGACTGAAAATTAGGGGATGTGCAGCAAGGCTAAGTGGGTAGCACCCAAGTAGGGTAAGATTTCCCTTGTCTAGAGTCCCTTTATTTCGGCTATGTGGCGGTTGCTGCTCCCAATCGTAGGGTGATCTTATTCGGGATATCCAGTAAGGGGTAGTCCAGTCTTGTGTTGCACGGGATCGGGAGTGGTCCTCGGTATGCTGATCTAGACCAGGTACCGTGACAGGTTGTAACGGCTGCGATCTTTCGACGCTCGAAAGTCGACATTAATACATCCACTGTATCAAATGCCGCGCAATCGAATGCCGGAAAATCAAACCATTAGGGTTAAAAAGAAGAGGTAGAAGAAGACAGAAGAAAAGAAAGAACGGAAAAAAACAGAAATAGAAACAATATCAGAATCTCACATTCGCAGCGGAATAATATACAATAGATGAATCAATAATCTTTAAACAAAAGACTATATCAGTTTATACATACATCAATCAGAGTCAATATACAACTCAATACAACAATGGACAGTTATATAAACTTGTCCTCACACAGAATACACAGCGGAATAAATAAACAAGTACGGTAGTACGCCTCGCCATCCATCTCATCTCCAAAGCTCCAGAATATACAGAATATCCTGATAACATAACTCTAGGCTGCCCGTGTGGAAAATTATGGGCACCCAGAGTTTAGAAAGGAAACAATAAACTCCAGGTCAGTCATGGTGACTGGTGTGAGATCGTAAAACAGTTATTTTCACAAAGAAAAAAAACAAATTCACAATGCTTTTGGAAAATGAAACTACCATAAGGCCTCCCGCCACACACACAATGCAAACGCAGAATTGGAGGAGATTTCTCCTTATGATAGTCAAATATGCTTACTATGAAAAATCACTTGATATTATTATTAATGTCTAGTGTGGAAAACATTTCAAAAGTATAATATCAATCTTAGCCAACATACAACCATTATTGTATGCCTACTATACCTACTATGTTCAATAGCAGGTTACCGCCACATTCCCTAGCAGGTTATACAACTAAAACCGTACAGGGTTCGTATTGTTTCTTTGGATTTCCAACAAATGGTCAGGCAAAAGAACTTCCTTACACCGAAATGGAAACGCCTCTGGAAAGACGCCCCGAGAACCTAACCGGATCTCTGCAAACACAAGGCCGACGTTACCTCACGCTGTACAGCTGTAACTAGGTAACCAACACACTAACACTACCTCACACTGTATAGTTGTAACTAGGTAACTAACACACAAGTATGCCATCCCCCGGTCGTACCGACCTTTATCCGAGGATCCTCAACCACAAAACAACAACCACAAAGTATAATAAATTTTGCAGCATCAACATAGGTAAAATATCTGGGCTCTATACCATGATAACACCTTTTATCCAGAAGGAAATGACATACCCTAGGGGCGCAACACCAAAAAACCTTGCCGCAACATTCCTGTTTCGACCATTACCGGGTTGTAAGGCTCGACGAAGTCTTGTCCACAAAGCTACGCTTTTTCACAACTTTTTCACAAAGCCACGCTTTTTCACAAAGCCACGCTTTGATCAACAAATGATCAACAGCACTTCGTATGCCACATTACCAAATTGGGAATGTATCACTAGTAACCATCAACTACATAACCTCTAAGCTCGTATGTCTCAGAGAAGGGTGTTAAGCTAAGAGAATAAATTCTCCGCCACCAATAGAAATGTATTTGATAGAAACCAGCTTTACATCTCAAAGTGTAATGTCAAACACACATCCATACAAGTCTGTTCCGGGATCGAACGGAACCGAAGGCACTTCCAAAGAAGCCCTTGCAATCCGGGTATTCACTAATCACGTCCGGACTTCCCATCACAAGAAGAGTGATATAAATCTCTATACCGGAGCAACTCGGTGCAGAGACATTCGACAGGTTGTCCTTTAATTTTCGAAAATACCCGGTCTTCAAATGTTATCCATTCACGACGTATCACTATTCGGAATGGGTTATATGACACAAAGTCCTCTCCCGGCTTAACTGAATAATGAGCGTTTGTTTTAAAAAAAAATCAAGTTCCATTTCAAAGGCAAATATTGATAGTCGGTTATTTAACTATCAACAACATTCACAAAAATCAACCAATTTAAATAATTTTTCCCAAATTGTTTATTTTCAAATATCTTCAACATTTTGAAAACCAATTTCAAATCACATTTTCCACACTTGGAATAAAAATTCCCGATATTATTTATTTTCACTTTTCCGTTACAAATTCCATTGTGAATTTAAATTCCAAATATTCACTTATACACGATTTTCAAATCGTTTTCCAAATATTCACTTTCAAACACCAAATCAATTACAAATTGAATTCTAAATTTATTTCAACACCAAATCAATTACAAATTGATTTCTAAATTTATTTTCAAATACCAAATCATTTGCAAATCGATTTCTAATTTATTTCAACACAAAATCCATTTTAATTCAACACCAAATAAATTTTTCATATCGATTTCCCAAAGATTTATTTTTCAAATACCAAATCAATTATCAATTGGATTTCAAACAAATTTATCACTTTTAAAAATAAATTCCTTAATCTTTTCCAAACCATTTAAAATTCCACTTTCAATAAATTTTCCAACTTTCGAATAATACTATTCAAAATCCATTTATAAAAACCTTTTCCCATATTTTGGAATTTTATTCAATATAATTCAAAAACAAAACTTTATCTTTTTCAAACTTCTTTTAAATTAATCCAATTCTTTCAAAAGAAATTTACTAAAAATTTCAACTTTAATTTCAAAAACCCAATTTTATCTATTTCTGGTATCCAACGATACCAAAAATACATTCGGCTAAATTATAGCCTTTAACAAATTCAATCACAATATAATCATTCACATATTATAAATAAATCATCCCACAGCATATGAAACAAATTCATACAACATATGAAACAAATTCTTATAATTTGAGGAATCCAGTTGAATCCCTCCTACCTGTTTCCTTGCATCCACAGATGTTAGCACAATACCAATTCCACTTCGAGGTGGAATATCGCGGTATATGGGATTTATAAAATATCATCCACTATTATGCGGCGCATAGGGTCTCATCCGCTATATAATGCGGGAAATCAACAACTCCAATATATACATATTCCAATATGTATATATTGCTATATACTACTATATATACTATCACATCCAAACAGTCAATCAATCAATAACTGAGATTCCAATTTCATTTGAGTGAGAAGATCTCACCTTTGCTTTTAATTTGCAATTCATTTCCAATCCAGTTTGTTTTCTTCACCGTTTTAAACCTTGTATAAATAATTATACAATTCATTAAAATTCGAAATAATCGAATAACAATTTTTCATTTTGTAATTTTAATTATTCAATGATTTTATTTTAAACCAATTACTTTTAATAAATCTATCTAACAGAAGAATTAAATCTTAAACTAGAATTCCTTTAATAAATTACTTTCGGTGGTTAAAATAATTAGATAGGTTAATAAAACAAAATAGCTCATCGAAATCAATATTTTCAAAATAAATTAGTAAATAAAATCAATATTTGAAAACTGCTTATGTATATTTTTACTGTATATATATTTATCTTATTTTTTTGAAACTTCATATATATATATATATATATATAAATCCATATAAACTCTATAGTATTTAAAACACCATGTTTTCTTTTCTTATTCACATCTATTTTCTGTTAAACCTTATATAAAAACAAAAATTGTTTTGAAATCGCAAATTTAAACTCACTGTTTTCAAAAACTACACCTTACTGCAATTATATAATTTTTTCTTGAATACAAATTATATTAATAATTAAAACTACCTCACAGCTTGCTCGAGAATCCCACCATCACCTTGCAGCCCCGACAACCCCCAATCGAGCACGCATCATCGCGTTTTGCAGGCATCGCGATTTCACGCGACTCGCCTCGGACCTGCCCTTCGCCGAGTCCTCCAACCACCACACGTCGCAAGCCCTACCACCTTCGACATCCCATGACACCGCAACCAGCCTCGACTTCGCTACCAGCTCGTACTCGAGAGCCAAATCGAATTCGACAGACGAAAGCTCGAATCTCGAACACACAGAAAGAGAGAGAGCGAGGTGCGAGCGAGCTTCGATCGATTTCAAACGAAAACGATTTTTGTTTTCGGCCATTGTTTATATTTTATTTTTATTTTTATTTTTATTTTTTTTGAAGTGATTTTCGAGTATTGAAACGAACGTGGCCATTGATTTTATTTAAAACTGCGAATTCGATTAAAGAAGAGGCTACGGCCATTTTTTTCTTTTTGAAGGTGCTGTTGATTTCGAACGAAATGATTTCGTTTTGAAAAAGAAAAGGCTCGGCTATAAATATCAAAGAGGAAGGAGACACGATGATGTTGGCGTGTACGAGTGGAGACAGTGATTTGAAGGAAAGGCAGCTGGATGTTGGGTTGTAGGAGAAAAAATATATATATATCTATTTAATTTAAATTCAAATTCAAAATGTCCGATAAATGCACCTTAAAAACTTAACCTCCCATTGAGGCATGCCGCTAGGCATTCATAATGTTATACGCCTATTTTGAACGCAATGAAAAAGGTTTCGACTCCAAACTCGATCGTATGGAGAAGATAGCTTTTTGGACCAGTTATAATATTAAATTTTCGATTTAATTTCAGTGCGTTTGCTTATCGTATGGCCAAACGATCACTCCAAACATTACGAAAATTGAAATCTAATAATAATACAATATTACGGATCCAATGAAACTGGTTTCGTCGAATTCCGAGACTGCACCCCGGAACGCTATTTTTAAATTCAATTTAAACGATAAAATCCAAAACTGAACAAAACAGTTTCAAATTCAATTCTGAAAGTCCCATTACCTTCAGTATAATCAATATGAATTTTCCAAGACTTCATATTATTTTTAATCAGCTTAAAACTGAAGATTCAAATTTTTACCCAGATTTAATAATTAAATTCAAAAATTAAATTGCTAAATTCATTCTAATATTTGAATTTCAATTTAAACTATCATTCGAATATTTAAACTCAATTAAATATTCACATTTCAAATGTCAAAAATTCAGGGTCGTTACACAGGTGGTACCCCAGTGCCTAGTCATTCAGTTGGAAATCCATTCTCCCTACGTGCCTTTACGGTTTTGATTGTAGAGCCTAGTATTGCTGGAATTTAATTAATGTAACAATTTCAGCTATTTGAACAAGTATTTGTACTTAGACACTATTATAATATCAAAGGATTTTGATATAAAATGTTTTGGTTATCGTAAGGTAAAAACCCTGCATGTTTATTTGTGGCGTGGTCTTACGAGATACCTTTGATTTCAAAGGATTTTTGGAAACTATAATAATTCAATTGAGTGTGTTTTCTCACGCTGGTTTTCCAGACTGAATCGGGTGTTATTTTATTATAATGCTCGGGTCAAACCGAGTATTACAGATACTTGATAAGATGCTATGGAGCTCAGGAGACGAGTTGGATGATGGAGACGTATATCACGTATCTGACTTATATTCCGCTGTGTAGTGTATGCTGTATATTCAGCTTTGTGGGGACAAGTTATTATAACTATCCAGTATTGTTCTGTTGATTAGGGTGTTGCTCTGATGATGTAATGTATAAACAGTTACTGTTCACTTTTTGTAAAAAGATCAGTTGTTATCTATTATATATTGTTTCGCTGCGATTGTGAGATTCTGATGTTGTTTTCTATTTTCTTCTTCTACCTCTTTCTTCATAACCCTAACGATCTGGTATTTCCGGCATTCGATCGTTCGGCATGTAATACAGTAAACATATTGATGTCGATTTTCGGAGGTCGAAAATCTTTCGGGTTGTTACACCGCGAATGATAGAAATAAAAATACAATTGTGCACAAAAATGCGACAAGATCACAAAAGGATATTAAAATACAATAGTTATCTTATTTTGTGAAAATTTAAAAATACCATTATTTGCCAAAAATACGTCAAACGAAAATTTAAATATTTTCCAAGTTAAAAATCATGGAAAAATCTTATAAATTCATTTAAAAAACATCATTAAAAATCAAGTTGTTTTTATTAACAATTGATTTTCTCGTTATTTATTCAAATTATTTATTATTGTAAATAAATTTACAAAATGAGTTCACCATTATTATTTATTTATTAAAAAGTGTTAAACAAGGCTATTAAATCCATTTAATTAAAATTTAATTCACAATTCAAATATTTAAATAATCCATATATTTGAGTATAAGTTATTTATATTTTTTCGAGATGTTACAAAAAGAAAAGTGGATTGGGTTTTAGTAAACAATGTTTTTAAGTGATATTTTTTTTTGACCCGTTTAAGTATGCTTTTGGAATATGAAATCTTTCTTACTGTTTTATGAATATACTTATGCCATTGAGGTAAGTATATCGATACATTTTATAAGTATTGAAAGTGAAGTGTTTTGTGAATATACTTATATAGATGAGATAAGTATACATATATTTTTCCAAGCATTGAAAGAGTATAAATGAATAGTTAATGAGTAGTATACATATGCATATCTTTGTAAAAGTATTTTGATACAAGTATTTACAAAGTGATTTGAAAGGATTAATTAAAGAGGCTTAGTGGCTGCTTATGTGCTTAATCGAGTTTGGTTTCCATATGAAATTAAATCTCTGATTAGATTGTTTACTTATTTAATAGTTAAATAACCGACTATCAAATCTTGGCCAGCTTTGAAACTATCGATTGTTGGTTCAGAGAGATCAGGATCGGATCTGGTGAGTGCTGGGCATGCATGATATGGGATTCTTGCTTTGTGAACTATGACGAAGCTTAAACTCTTACCCCTACATGTCCCTTTATGGGTTGGTGATGTAGTCGAGAGATTGGCCGTAAAATCAGATTCGAGGTTACCATGGTGTAGTCACCTCCGGGATAGGAGAATGTTATACGTGGTGTTAGAGCTTAGGTTAAGCGAATAACTGGGCCTTGGTGGGGCAAACTCACTAGAGATATGGTAAGTGGCACCCTAAAATGAGTTTGAGTGTGTGTGTATAAGAGTGCATATTTGTTATTGTTAAAAAATTGTTTTATATTATGTTGATTGGTCTATTGAGTGGATTATGGATTTCGTTAAATACATGTAGCTAACGTTATTAATAGGGATCTCTAAACACTTGAACAAGGCAAACCAATATAGTGTTGTTTTTGAAATTGATAAATGGAATAATTTTACCCAGGGTTATATTTTTTATATAAAAGAATAATTTTCAAAAATTGATATAGTTATTTATGATGTGTTTTGTTATTAGGAAATGATAATATTCAATTATTATCATTTATTGTTTGATTAGTCATGCTCATCCAGTTTATGAGCATTAACTATTGTCTATTGATTGATTATTTATGCTTAGATAATTTATGAGCATTTATTGGCTTGATTTAGATTTAAATATGAACACCTTTTGAATTAAGTTTCACAATTTGACTATACGGTGTTCGGTGGTAATGTTGTTAAAAGGGTTATTAGAATATGAAATGATTTTATATAAAAGATGATTTCATAAATTAGGTTATAAAGCATGCTTTAAAATGAAGAGGATTTTTGAGAATTTAAATCCCAGTGTCTTTGAAAAAGATTTCAAATGATTTTGGAAAAAGTAATAAAAGTACTACTTGAAAGTATTTGTAAGTATAAATATTTCAACTAGAATTTTAAGTAAGGTACATTCCTTTAGATGGTTCAGGGATTGAGTCTCGATTAGATTTGTTGTGATCTGAGTGATCTTCTAAGTAACGATCGGATGTTTACTTAGGCGAACGTTGTAATGTACTTAGTAAATTATTCTCTTTATCATTCTACAATCAAAACGAGTTTGAATTCGAACGAACCTAAATGCAAGTAGTAATAGATATTCTGTTGAAAATATTTATATAGAAATATATACAGTATTGTTTTAAAATGGAATTCAAAAAAGAAGTAATTTTATGTTAACCAGTTTAAGTGTCTCGAAAAGGACAACAATGGACAAGAGATGTGCTAGGATGGTAATTACTTCTCTTAAGTATTACCCTTCTTGGTAAAGGAATGTATGATACTACTTGATAGGACCCAGTTCCTTAGAATCATTTTGGTGTAACTTGGCCTATATCTATATTTTCAATGGATTAAAATATAGTATCATTTCAAAAAGGTTTTTAAAAAATAGGTATCTAGTTCTTAAGTTTCCTTAAAGAAAACGAATTCAAAATAAAAAGGTATTTTGATAAAAGAGTATGTTGATAAGTAAAGTTTTTAAATGAGTTAAAATTAATAAGAAAGTTTTAATAAACTTTTTTTTATTAAACCGTGTCTTTTGTTTTAACATCTAAGTTGTGAAAACTATTTGATATTATTTGGATGACTAATAAACGTCTTTAATTTTGAGATGTCTAATTAAAGAGAAGTAGACTCTAGGACTGAGTTGGATACTAGCATCCTACTCTTCTTAGCTACTTACCAGATGATGGGTAAAGAAGTCGAAGAGGTATTAAGATCCAGATTTATTTTGAGCCTGCATCTGAATTTAAGAAAAAAGAAAAGATAAAAGGTTAAATCAGATGGTTGTATATACTCTCAAGGTGTAGTAGGGTATTATACAAGTTTAAAACTTAAGTTGTTTTTTATGAAATGTTTTCATAAATAATTTTTGAAATTAAAAAGTAATTGGAGTAGTATAATTATTAAGATATCCTAAAGGGATAAAACCGTAAGTTGGACTTGGATCATTTTATTCACGCAATAGTTCTTGATCCAAAGTTCGAGCACAGGATTTCTAGGTGATATACAACAGTCCTAACTAGGCGCTTTCACTCAATGTCTCGACAGTGAGTACTCGAGATGGATTCTTGGGATGATGTGAGTGTTTTATATCATAGTTTAGGACTATGTAAGGAGAACATAAGTATGAGATCAAGAAATTGAATCAGGGTTACGCAATGGAGAAGTTAAGTGATCTATACTAGTTTGGATAAGAGATCTATGCACTCGAGCAAGTGGTTAGGTTGAATATTTCATACGGGTGATTCATACACATCGTATGGGCTTAAGTAAAAAGGTCCAGTTTTATGTGGGCTTGTTTCTTTCTTTGTTTGATTAAGATGAAATTCGGGATCAAAACTCTTTTAAGGGGGGAGGATGTAACGATCCAGAATTTTATCGCATTGATTGTGAATATTTAATGTATTTTTAAATAATTAAATAATGGATTTTATAACTCAAATAGACCTCTTTTATGTAATAGCTTATGATAATAAGCATGTTTTAAAATTTTAAAAAAAATGTAGTTTGGGGAAAGATCAAAAATATGATCGAAAATCGTTTTTCAGATTTTCGCCATTTGTCGACCAGAAGTTGTTGAAACTAGTTGTGCACATTAGGGTACATATGTGCACACACTTATACAAATAAGAAAAGCATTTTATTAATTAAATGGACTTATATAAATCACTTTCTAGATAGTGATTAAAGAATTAAGAAAGAACACTTTTTCCTTATTTTAAGAGATGAAGTACAAAGAAGGACCTAAGGAGTTATGGTGTGATGTCCTAGGTGGACTAGGGGATGGCGCACATGATGAAGAGAGGAAGGTGCCTTAAAACATGGAAGGGTAGTGCCTTGAATTAAGAAGGGGTAGGTTTGTTCTTTAACCATTTTACAATTTTATAGAAGAATTGGTTTACTTTTTTTTCACTTTACTTCATTTTCAAACTTTAGCTCTCTTCTTCTCCACTCTTCTTCATTACTCTTCCACCATAGTTTTATAAAAGAAATTATCTTAAACAGACTTCATTCGCTCCTTTAAATTCTTATATAATCCTAGAATTTCATAGCTAACATCGCTATAGACCCAAAGAAGTAAACTTTGTCGTCAAAACCCCACATTTTCTACCTAGCCCGAGCAACCTAGGGGGTTCTATGGGCATGGACGAGCACATGGGGAGCATTTCAAAGGTTTAGGCTAAGCTAGCAAGGAGAGAAAGTGATGTGGAGGTGTTTATTTGCTTGTAGGGTAAAGTGTTAGCACCTTGGAAAAGGTTAGGCGAGAATTAAAGCGAGAAATCTCACTTTGAAAGAGTTCTAAAAAATTGTCTAATAATTATTGAGTATATTATTGTGCATATGAGCATATGACTTGCTTATGTTTTGTTTGAAAATTTATTCCCACTTAAAAGTGGATGGCATACATGACCAATTTTGTAGAGGGAAAAGGCAAGGAAAAGGAAGTTGAAATGTTTCATAGCGATAAGTCGCTATGGAAACACTCCGAAAGATATAATTTTTGTAAAGGGATCCAACCGGATTCCTCACCTTTGATTTACATTTTATTTATATATGTGTTTGTGAGATGCTTGTATGCTGAAAGCTTGGTAGCATGGCCATATTGCTTGTAAACTTTGCTATGACTTGAAAGTTGACTTCTTTTTTATGAAGAAATAATTTGCACTTGATAACATGCTAAAGTGGTCTCTAAGCCTCTTTCCGTTATTTGAAAAGTTATAACCTATGGATATTTTGAAGTAAATTATTTTTTACTTATAGTAGTATAAAATATAGAAAGGAATGGAGTTTAAAAGATATTTGATTTTCAAAACCAAGTTTCAAAAGTTACAGCCCATATAGCAATAGTCGTTATGGATGCACTTTAGAAATCTATGGTTTTAGTAAAGTATAAAAGGTTATCTACTTTAGATATTTTGTTAATTCTTTTCAAAAGTGTTTAACAAAAGTCGTATAAGTGTTTAAAAGGAGATTGAAGTTTTAGATATATTTTAAGAATTTATTTGAGTTATTTAAGTAAGAGGTTTAAATTTTATGAAGGGAAAATCTTATCTTTTCAAATTAAAGTTGGCTTTTAATTAAAGATCCTCAAGTATGTTTTGTATAAGAGTTTGGAATTAAAATTTAAAAATATACTTTTGAAAAGTAGAAGTTTAAAAGTAATTTGAGATTTAAAAGATATAATTTGAGAAATTTAAAAAAGTGGTTTATGGAAAGGAAATCCCTTTACTATTCAAAGTCGTATTCTTTTTAAAAGGTGATGGTTTTAAGTTATGATTTAAATGGAAGTTTAAACTTTGCTTAAAGTGTTTTAAAGGAGATTTGAAATGTATATAAGTGATTTAAAGGATTATTTAATATAATAAAGCTAGTGTACTATTATTGAAAGGAGTTTGTTTATAATATTTTGTTTATTATAAATAGTATGCGGGATTATGAGGTCTTAAACTTAACATTAAACTTCAAGGTAGGGAAACTAGTACCTATCCTGAAAGATAAGAATGTTGTAGAGTCAAGGTTTGAGAGGTAATAATACTCGAACTTGAATGGCTTAATTGTTAACCAAAGGAAAGTTTAAGTTTGAAATCGAAGATTGATGTTAAGTATATGAAGTATTTTTTCCGTATACGAATTTGGTTATGTAACAACCCTGGTTTGGAGATTACCTTTCAATATTCAATTATAATGATAATTATAATTTAATATTGTAAATTAAATTAAAATTGGAGAAATTAAATTGTTTATTTGGAATAAACAATGGATTTTGGAATTTAAAATGAGAAAATGAAATTCCAAGCTTTATTCTATTTTGTTTGGAGTGGTAATAAATGGAATATGGGCTTTAAATAATGAAAATGATTTCATTTTAAAGAAAATACAATGATTATATTAATTATTGTCCAATTGCTTCTTTTAATACCAGCTCTGACGCCCCACCCCAAGACCCACATTAAAAAAGAGTATTACTAGGTAATATTGTCTGCTAATGCGGAGAATAGGACTAGTTAAGAGCGACCATCTATAGCCTTGTCTTAAATATCTATTGAATAGGTCGACAAATGCTATATATTTTTTTTCTATCTCAAGTGGACCGACATATCCAACAAATACTTAATACAAAGCCATAGGTGGCTATAAGATCTATCAGAATAAAATACAACAACTCAAATGCAAACACATCACAGAACAGCAGAGCATCACATATATATATACATATACAGATACATCACACAGTATACAAAATGATACATGTCAAGTGGTATATCAACCACAATATACAAGCGAGTAAAAAGAATATACATATCAGAGCAGCAAACAAAAAGGACTACACAAAAAGCTATAACAAAAGGAGCTAGCAGAATAGTCCATGTGGAAGCAGAATAGGCTAAGTCCAAATGTACCTGACCTGAAACACCTCGATCTGACCCGAGTATAAATACACGGTCAGTCTAGCTAAACAAATCAGTTTACAGGGATAAGCGATAATATGAGCATAAGGATAAAGCGATAATATTCCCAAGTGAGAAGAGACGATTAAAGTGTGTGGTTACATCAAGTGATAATATAGTATCACTACACAAACATACAATCTCAAAAGAGATAGAATAACCCATAAAATGCTAAAAGTAGCGAGCCTCATATCATCGGCATTTCATAAAACATCAATTATGATTTAGGGGAAAACCTAAACCCGCCAAATCGGCAACCCAAAACAAGCACAAAGAGATTCCATCTCAAACATACCATAAGGCAAATATATCTCCAAAGAGGAGAATAAAATCTCAATTAGATGCCAAAAGGAAAATCTCATTAATGTCGCCAAAAGGCAATCACAATAACGCCAGTGTAGGCAATTCAAATCCCAAAAATAGAACTCCCAAGAGTTCAAATTCCCGAGAGGTAATCGCCATAAATATATATCGAATGGTTCAAAGGACCAATTCCAGAAAGGGGCGATACACTAGGGAAAATAGTCAAAGAAATCACCTCAAAAGTTTAGCACATGCATGTGGCCGAAGCCTTGCCGAGTACTGTTATCTCAAATAGGTACCTCGCCCGAAGGCAAAACATCACAATGATAAATACGCCGCAATGGCAAATACGCCGCAATGGCAAACGTCTTGAAGACAAATACGCTGCAATGGCAAACGCCGCAATAGCAATGACCCGAAGGTCCAGTACTGGCAAGCCGAAATGGCAAATGTATACAAACTCTCAGATAGAAACCCGAACAGTGTTAACGTGTGTCTCATACCACATGTTCGCACTAAACGGTTTACTAACCGCTAGTAAATTTCACACTCAAAGCAATAAAATGTTTACCTCATCTCATCGGTAAACTCGACTCGAAGGTCAAAACGATCAAACGAACGAGTTGGGAATTAACCGATAAGATAAACGCACGTGTCCCACACCACATGTTTTACCAAACCGTTTAATTCTCCTTCTCATTCGCTCGAATAGTGCAAAAACATGTAATATATGTATATATAAAATAATTTACTTTGGAAAATAAGCTTTGAAAACTAATTTTCGAAATCAATTTGAAAACCCTATTTGAACATTTCTCTTATTATCGAGAATAAATAGATTTTATACTTGAAAATACTTTAAAATATTATATAATAATTATTTTGAAATGCCCATTAATTTTAAAAATCATTTCAAAAAGATTCAGAGAAAACCGTGCTCGAAAACGAATCAAAACGAAGAAAATCACTCAAACTGATATTCAAATTTAATTCAAATAATTCAAAATTTTAATTTTGAAATCTCCAAAATTTGGCTAGTTTATTGATAGACATCATGGCCTATAATCATCATCAAAACCATCTCGAAATTTGCATCAAAACGAGTGACAAAACGGTCGCAATTTCAAGGCAAAAGTCGTGAAATAATATACGAAAGATATATGAACACAAGGCCACAACGTACGCACCTGGGCCGACAAGGGGATCGACCTAGACCCTAGGCCAAGTCGACCCTGCTAGGTCGACCGCCAGGTCGACCTAGATGGTGCTGGGTCGACCTCCATGTCGACCCAGGCTATGGACATTTTCAAGGGTATTTTTCTGCCTCGTACTGTTTTTCAAGTAAGATTTTGACATAGCAAATGGCCATAATTTCCAACAAAAATTTACAAAGATGAAGTTCAACATGCAAGCTATCAAATGCAAGAAATCTGGCAGCATTTTGGTGCCGGAATCACAAGATACAAGGGTTTAAAGATGCAACAGAAATTGAATATAAACAAGCAAAATATTCACTACAGGAAATTGCAAACAGAAACAGATTTTTTCCAGATTCAAGGACTGACACTTTTGTTTTGGCTAGTTTGTGAGTTTATATAACTCACCTTGCTGATTTGTTGCAAAAAATCGGATTATAGCAGCAAAGAGGAAGCTTTGCTTAAGATTACAAGCCTTTAGAACCTGTAGAAAGAAAATATAGGACATGCAACCAATGTACAGTAAAAATTAGAATGTTATTTACTGTAAAAGAATTTTGTGACGAAATTGTATGATTTAGAGTTGTATACCTTTGATTTATCTTTATCTTGCAAAAAGACTTGAATTTTGGTGAGTTTAATTGAAGATTGAGCTTGATTCTGAATTTGAGAAATTTTGTTTACTGACTTTTCTTTTCAGCTGAAGGAAGAAGAAGGTGGTAATATGAAATGAACGTACAGCTAAACACTATTTCCACTTTTCTTAACCAGGTTAAGACTAAATGGGCCAATTGGGTTTGATAATTGAAAGAAATAAAATGGCTTAAGGTTTAAATCAACACTTAACAAATAAATGTGTACATATCACATATACACATAAATAAAAATGTATTTCTCTCAATTTACACACAAGAAAAATATGAAAACTTGTATACAAACAAAATAAAACATTTTCTATCATATAACAAGGTTAATTTATATTTTTAAAACATTTTTATTATTAAAATCCTTTATTTAACAAAAATACATCATTTACTCAAATAAATGAATAAAACATTGTTTTTAACTTTTAAAATTCCACAAAATTTATTTTCTCACTTAGAAAAATATTTCAAACCATTTCAAAACATTATTTATAGCCAAAACTTATTTTGAACCCAATTTCCACCTTTTATTTCAATAAACCACATTTTAAAAATTACATACTTCTTTTAAAAATTATTAAAAGAAGCAATTGGACAATAATTAATATTATTATTGTATTTTCTCTAAAATGAAATCATTTTCATTATTTAAAGCCCATATTCCATTTATTACCACTCCAAACAAAATAGAATAAAGCTTGGAATTTCATTTTCTCATTTTAAATTCCAAAATCCATTGTTTATTCCAAATAAACAATTTAATTTCTCCAATTTTAATTTAATTTATAATATTAAATTACAATTATCATTATAATTCAATATTGAAAGGTAATCTCCAAACCAGGGTTGTTACAGGTTACTTATGGAAATTAAGTGTCCTATACTTGGCACTAAAAGCCGATGAGTAGATTGATTCTCTATTTGTAAGATCTGGAATCAGAGTGTTTTAACTAAGGTAAGGCTAGGAGCAATCAGTGCCCCGACTTAATTGTCTTTGTTTCTGGGCGAGGGAAAAATAAGTCAAAATATCGAAAACGTGACAAGTAGAAGATTTGATTTCTATAGATGATATTTATAATTTATGGTTGTATGGAAAGTATTTTTTTCATACATAACACCAAATTCCGAGATAGAGAAAATCATATCTATCTGTGAGTTTAAGAACGTACGTCGAGGTAAGGATAGTACGTTACCTTGTCCGACTACATTGTTAATTGAGGGATAGTTCAAGTTTGAAATCAAAAAGTGGTGGTAAGTATGTTAGGTTTAATTTTCATACAATTCATTTACTTACACCAGAAGAAAAGTTGTTTAGTTTTATAATAAATAATTTTTTAAAGTGACATTTGTTTTTAACCCATTTAAGTATGCTTTTGAAAAATATGAAATCTTTCATAATGTTTTGTGAATATACTTATACCATTGAGATAAGTATAAGGATACATTTTCTAAGTATTGAAAGTGTAGCGTTTTGTGAATATACTTATACCGATGATATAAGTATATGGATATTTTTCTAAGCATTGAAAGAGTGTAAATGAATAGTGAATGAGTAGTATACATATGTATATCTTTGTGTAAGTATTTTGATACAAGTATTTAGAAAGTGATTTTTATTAATGAAAGGGTTAATTAAAGACGCTTAGTGGTTGCTTATGTGCTTAATCATGTTTGGTTTCCATATGAAATTAAATCTCTGATTAGATTGTTTGCTTATCTGATAGTTAACTAACCGATTATCAAATATTGACCAATTTTGAAACTATCGATTGTTGGTTCAGAGAGACGGGATTGGATAAGCATGAGTTATCCGAAAACCACTTAGAATCGGCATAAGCATTCGAATTGGGAATACCTTGAAGATGATGGAATCGAAGACGGATTATTTGAAGTGCAAGGGCTACTTGCTACTAATCCTGAGGGTGATTCCTTAAAGGATATAGTAGAAGTAGTGTCTTCGATTTGTTCAGTCTCAGAACAACATATATTAATGAATGCTGACATTGCATTGATTGCCCAAAGGGCAGTGTTAGAATTCCAAGAGAGGTTTGCTAAAAGTAAAACGTAGCCTCAAGCCTCGCACCTAGAAATGACAAAAACATGGAAGATGCAGCAAGGCTATGTGGTTCACTACCATTAGGGTATGATCATCACTTGAATGTAGATCGATATTTATGGATTTTGTATGCTATGGCCACGGAAATGGTTTGTCAAGTTGGCGGCCAGGATGATGATTATATTTGGTACTATCCAGGAAGGGGTAGGCCGATTCTATGTTAGTAGAGGTGCAATGTTTACAGCCTATTTTATCTAGAGGTGTACTGTACGAAAGGTAGCCCCTTATCTTGTCATTGTATGAAATCCATTTTCCAATACGTGCTTTATGGACTTAGTTGTATAGTAAATATGCTATTGAATGTAATTAATGTAACCATTCCAACTATGTTATATATTTATTTTAAACCCAAGACATTATTATATTATCGTATTATTTTCTAATAAAAACAGTTTGGTTATCGTAAAGCAAAATCCGGTCCGTGTTTATGTTCGACGTGGTCCTACGAGATGTCTTTATAATTTTGAAGGGTTTTACATATAATAATTTGTATGATTTGAGTTTTTCACGCTGGTTTACCAGACTGATCCAGGTGTTATTCTATTATAATACTCGAATTAGAAGAACCAATATATTTTCAGTAGTTATGGATGCTTTGGAGCTTCAAGAGATGAGCTAGATGCCTCCAAGATGTATTCACGTAGTTCAACTGCGTTACTTGTTAGTATTTATCAGCACTTTTGAAGACAGACTGTTATAATTGTCCATGTTGATGATATGTTAGTTTACTCTGATTGTTGTACATATATTAAAGTTTTCTTTTTGTAAAGATCAATTGAATATTACATATTACTCGTCATGCTGTGAGATTATGTTCTGTCTTTTCCTTCTTTCATCCCAACAATCTATCTTTCTGGCACTTGGATGTTCGGCACGTGAATACCGTAGATGTACTAGTGTCGACTTTTGAAGGTCGAAGAGGCCAATCGTTATAACTGGTCAAAAATCAGTTACATTTATTGAACATGAAAGTGAATTTGTGATCGTCGAAGCCTTTTTCTTTGAGGAATTCAATGACTTGAGCTTTCTCCATTGTCTCTGGTTTGTTGGATTGAAATGTACGAAGAAAAGATAAGTTAAATATTGCATAATATAAGACATATGAACTCAATAGATTACGAAATGTGTCAAGTAGAGTAGGTAGTATTGAATCTGTCTAGAAACTCCACCAAAATTTTGATATCTTCTTATTACACCCACAATGCACTTCAACCATTTTCTTTTCCTTTTTCAAATTTAAATGTAACTAAGTTCTGTAAATTGTAATGATATCTTAAGTTACTCGGTCCCCAAACTCCATATGAATTTGGATTTTCACATAATTGAATACAAGGGACAAGCCTAAATTTTACTCGATTTTATAAAACTATAGCTTTGGAGGTTAAAGAGGGCTAACGGAGCACTTTTAATACTTTCATTTATTGAGCTAAATTTGCACACATAAAATCCCACCAAGCACTAAATTTACCATTAGTTTCTATTATAATTAGAAGTGTTATTTTAAATTTGTATTTGATCACTAAATTTTAAATTTCTTCATTATAGGTAATTGAATAATTTTGGGTGCACAAATGTAATAGGATGACATGTTCTTCAAGTTTTTTAAGCTTATTTTGGCATAGTAAGCATATGAAACCTTTTGGTTCTGCATTTTATTATTATTATTTGATGCAAACTTGCTTTATGGATATTGTGTCTTTATCTATAGATATTGTGTCTTTATTTACGAATATTGTGTGAAATTGGTTTACGGATGCTATTTTGATTTATGGATATTATATAAACTTGATTTATGAATGTTGTCTTTGTTTATGAATATTTTGCTACACTTAGTTTATAGAAATGATTAATGGTTTTGTTTATGTGGTAGTTTTTGGGTTTAATTCGAATATGTTATATACTTGCTTGTTGAAATATATTCAAATGCAGTTTAATTGTATGTGTTTATATAAATATTGTGATAGTACAGCAAAATATAAATGCTGTGAAAATCATCATAACAAAAGACAGTGTTTAATCCATGTTGTTGGTACTTTTAGGAGTTAATGCATATTAATACAACAACATAATATAATACTGTGAAAAGTTAATAACAACATTTGTAAAATGCTGTTGAAAATATTATATGCAACTATAAACAATTTCGACAGTAAATTGTAAAAGTTGTGAAAAAATAATAAAGCAAGATACTAAACATTGCAAAAAACTATTAACAGCAAAAAGTACACGCTGTCAAACAGGATTTTTATAGTGTTTATGGTTTGTTGTTACAAGTTCTATACCTATGATATCATGTCGTTATACAGTGTTTCTAACAACGATGCCGTATCATATTAGTGTTTTTTGAACGTTGTTAAAAATTGTTTCTGCTGTAGCGACCTTGAGAAGGACATTTACCTACAGCAGCTAGAATGGTTCATTAAGAGTAGTAGACGCAAGTCATGTTTGTAATCTTAACAAATCTCTATATGGTTAAAACAGTCTCCTAGACGATTTGATAAGATCTCACACGATTACTCTAGAAGTTTTAAGGACCAATGCGCCTATTTTAAGAACTGTGATAAAGATATCATTTATTTATTGATTTATGTCGATGATATGTTGATAGCTTCTAAGAGCATGACTAGAGTTTTAGAATTGGTATGGAGAAAGTCTTATTTTGATTTGGTATGGAGAAAGCTAAACCGGTGGCTACTCCTTGAGGCTCTCAATTTCAATTATCCAGAGATTAACGCCCCACATCGAATGAAGGCAAAAGAGATATGGCTAATATTCCTTACTCTAGTGCATTTGGAAGCCTTATGTATGTTATGGTATGCATAAGGCATCATTTAACTCATGCAGTTGGTGTTATTAGCAAATACATGTCTAACCCGAGCAAGACTCATTGGCAAGCAATAAAGTAGATTCTACGATACTTGAGAGACACTTCTAATATTGGCTTGTTGATTAGAGGAGTCAGTAGCGATGTAACTCTAAGGGGTTATTGTGATTCAGATTCGCTAGGGACAGAGATGGTAGGAAATCGATTTCGGGCTATGTTTATACACATGGCTTAAGCCCGATTTCTTGAAGATCCAAGTTAAAATCTATTGTAGCTTTATCAACAACGAAGGCAGTGCTTATTTCTATTATGGAAACGACTAAGAAAGGACTGTATTTGTTATAGCTTTTGGAGGATTTATCAATGATGTAGAAGACAGTGGAGTTATTTTCAAGTAGCTAGAGCGTCATTCATCTTGTTGAGAATCAAGCATACACCTCATGGACAAAGCACATTGATGTTAGAAGTTTCTTTCTCATGCTTGAAGAAGAGAGAAATAAGATAAAGCTATTGAAGATACACACAAAGGACAATCTAGTTGATATGTCAACAAAGTCGGTTCCAAAGGACAAGTTTGAGCATTTCTCAACCTTGATTAGTGTGATAGGAGCTACCTAATGCCATGGAATGCTAATCCAACAACCAGTTTTGTTGATTGATAGATATATTTAAATCAAGGTGGAATGTTAAATTTGAACGATTCAAATATATTCCAAATATTAAAAGGAAGAAGATATATTAATTTATTCATATAGTCAATCAAATATGAAAAGCAATTAGGAAAGTTAATCAATTAATTTAAGATGATATGTTAATTGATTTTATGCAATCAATAAAATATGGATATATGTGCAAAGCAAAATAGAAAGACGATCAATTAATTGAATTAAATCATTAACTGATTTTATGGTATTAACAAAGAAGAATAATATATATGGAGAATTAATCCAGCAGGGAATAAATATAGAAACAAGTACCATTATGTTTAATTTGTGTTGAAACCGAATGAAGTAAATATAGAAAGATTTCTGCTTTATCTCCAAGGCGGTCTTCATCCTCACACTTATACATTGTTTCAGATCTCATTCATCTCGCTCGAGATCTCATTCGAGATCTCATTTTCGAACTTGAGCGAGATGAGATTTAGCAAACGAGACATTAAATTTTATTTATATATTATTTGACACTCATCTCGTCCAAGGTAATGAAATTTGAGATGGGATCTCAATAGAATATCTTATACGAAGTTATGTTTTTTTATTTTTATATTTTTTTTACTTCTTATGTGAATTCACAAGAAATTACACTCTAATGACTTTTTAGTTACCCTTTACTTCTTTTTACCGTTTAACGAGTGAGCAAAAAAACTTATTATCTATTTTTTAACTTTTAATATTCAGATGAGTAGGGAATCATTCAGTTAATACCAAATGAATCGTGTTATCACTCCGATCTAAAATGTAAAATTAATATTATCATTTTATATAAATTATGCATGTTAAAAAAATTTATATAGATAACAATTATTGCAATAATCTTAAAAATATCAAATTTAGACTTATGTTACTTTGAGATAGTCCCAAGATGGACTTCAAAATCCGATATGTCAATCCGAGATGTACACCCGAAGTCTCGTCCAATACGAGATAATGTATGTAAAATTTTCGAGACGAAACGCGATCAAAATCCGAGATTTAAAATCTTGCATATATATATATATATATGAAGATATTTAGTCATCATTTTTCGATAAAAAGAAGTCTCCACAAAATACCTTCAATAAGATCCATATTTCCGTATCTATTTCAGGATGAGTGAAATTTATGAGTGATTTATTCTTCTCGTGTTGTTGTACTCCCTCTTGAAGTGATGGACTAATAAATGCTGTTGAGTCCAAGGACATAAGCATATCCAAACCTCGTTATATTAGCGTTTTCTTTTCTTTTCGCCTTTTTCTGTAATTTATGTCCTTTTTTTTCTTTTTTTTCTATTTGTTGGATAGAAATTGTTGAGATTGTCCACAAACTAGATTATTGGATGTGATGCTTCCGCTATCCAAAATTCTGATTTTGCGCTACATGGTCAATTCCAAAATTATCTTGGACCATTCGAGTACATTTCAATTTAATTTGATTTGAAGAAAATCATATTGATTCGATCGATTCGACGCTCATTGCATTTCATGAATTTTGAGCATTTTACATCGATTTGGACAGAACCAACCATTTGTTCATCCCAACTTCCTAACTTGGTAGGACCGTCTCAACTATTGGGCTAACTTGGCTGTCATTTAGGACCCAAAATCGCTCGAGGACCTGGATTCTATAATTAAAATTTATAAAGTAATTAATAAATAATATTACATGCAATGTTTAAGTATATAATTTTTACAATTGAGTGAACTGATACTATATTTATTTACCTATAAGTCATGTATTCGATTTATGGCCAAATGTAATTGATTTTATAATTAAAAATTATGAAGTATCTAATGAATAATATTACATCCAATGTTTAAGTTCATGGCCATTTATTTATATACAGTCATGTATTCGATTTCTAATCAAACGAAAACTATATACAATGTTTAATTATATAGCTTCTAGAGCTGATTAAAAATGCATTTCTTCCTTGATTCAAAACCGTAGGGTAACTTTAACAAACGAGTCCATTCCATACTTTACAAATTTTCTTTCTAAATTTTTTTTTTGAAAAAATGTAGATTTCTTGTATCGACAATGGGTTTTTATAAACTTTTTTCTTAATTCAGAAAAAGAGTGCAGAATTTTATAAATGTGTACACCCATAAATTTTTGAGAAGAATAAGTTTTTGTTTAGGGTCTCAAAATTTTGAGACGGTCTGCAACTTGGAACTATATTCTTCAAGTATTAATACATCAGAAAGATAGTGTTTTGAGTCATTTTGTTCCAATTTTTAGAATGTTTCATGCTTTTGCCTGTTATCACACAATGTTTTAATCATATCAGTTCGTGCATAAAGTTATTGACTTTGTTGTACTCAGTTTAAAATGTGTGATGTTTTGATGACATTTGTTCCTTGAAAATTGGAAAAATTGACAAAAGTCAAATCCACGACACAAACTCGATAACGAATGTTCAGTATATCATTATAAAAACGGAACTAAGAAGAAAATGCTTCAATAAGACCTTGAATTTATCTACCAATATATTTTCACCTGTTCTACGCCATTTGAGAGTTTTTATTCAACAAGTGTTACGCCATGCGCTTCGTGCGTGAATTGTTTTCCTTATAAATTATATATATTTAAATCAGTCAAAAAATAATTTTTTATTTTGAATTGATATTAAGATTTGTATATTTGTGAAAAAGTAGTTTGAATTTGTAAAGAAAATTTAATTTTAGATCCTATTTTTAGAACGTTTTGAATTTGTAAAGCATGTTTAATCATTAGATCATATTTGTAGGGGCGTTTGATTTTGTAAAAGAAGTTAATATTAGATTCTAAAGATTTGATAATCTTTATTAATAATTGTAATACCTTTTGGTGTCACACTTTTTTGGTATAAACGTGAACTACCAAAAATGCCCTCTACAAATATTATTAAATATTAATATCAGTTAAAAATAGGATCTAACAGATAAGTTTCCTTTACCAATTCAAAACATCCCTCTATGGATATTATCGAAATCTTAATATCACTTAAAAAATCTAATAAATAATATATATTTTTCAAAGTCGTCTTTTGTTAATTAATAACAGAAATAAAAATTCAAACTAATAAAAAAATAAATTCATACATTATTAATTAATAATAGAAATAAAAATTCAAACTAACATAAAAATAGATGTTGCAATTAAGAAGTAAAATTAAAACTAATTTCATATCGTTTCAACGCAAAATACGGTTAAATATTTGTGTGAATCATAATTTTTCGATGGAGTTAAACATACACAATTTGTAAAAAAAACTCATACGCGAAATGTATGTCATCATCACGAGCGAAGCGCATGCCGTACCACTCGTATATGGAGAGACGTTTTTGGTAGTGCACGTTGATACCAAAAAAGTGTGACATCAAAGCTATTACAATTATTATTAAAGATGTGTATAAAAACCTTGATGGACACCTTGACGGACACCACTTTTGGGTACAATGAGGTTTAGGTAGTGGGATCATCAAATTTGGATGTGTTTTTCGATATAGACGTAGATTAAGTATTTTTTTTTCGACAGGATCTGACCAAATTTTTTTACCTTCTCGTATCCAAAAATAAAATCCCTTTAAAAATGACTTTTATTATTGATACAGTGCGAAGGGCACCATATTTTAGTCTTACGAATACAATATGAAAATTTCAAGTCATATGTTCTATTATTTAACCGGTCTTTTGCAATTGAAGAATTCATGACCTTAGGTTATTATTCTTGGGGTTAAAAATCGCTGATCGGCAATAAATTGATGCAGATGGAGCATGATATCCCTAGCATTTTGGTATTTAAAAGTGAAGCATGAGATTTTGATGTTAATCTTTCGAAATTGTAACGATCCGTATTTTTACCTATTTTTAATTATTAAATTTAATATAATTATGGAATAAAAATTGTTAAAGATAAAATATAATGATTTATTATTGTAGTTATTGAATATGAACTTGGATAAAATTTTGAGATAAACAATTATGAGATTTTAGCGATAATAAATATTGAAATAAATTATATGTATTAAGTGTGTTTATAATCAATAACTGAAGTTAAATAATAAATGTAAATTATTTTGATAGAAATAAAGTAATGTTGATAACTAAAATTTATTTGAAATTTAATGATTTATTAATATTGATTTATTGGGTAATTAAATTGTTTAAATTTATTTTGTAATTATTTAAATAATGGAATTTTGGATTTAATGTGAATGAAAATGATATCAGAAGTTGATTTAAATTTTATTTAAACAATAATGAAGATTGTTGACGTTTAAATTGGATTTAAATGTGAATGATTAAAAAATTGGAAATTTTATATTTTAATTAACGAGTAAAAATAGTCATTTTGGCAACTGTATTGGATTTCGACGAAACCAGTTTCATCGAATCCGTAATAGTGAGTTATAGTAGGATTTCAAGTTTTGTAGCAATCAGACTTGTCGTTCGACCGTGCGAACTTGAAATGCGTACAAATTAATTTTAGAATTTAATGAAATTAATTGATTTTAAAAAGTTATTTTCCCCATACGATAGAATTGGCTTCCGGAACTAGTTTCATTGTGTTCGGAATGAGGGTAATACATTATAAACGTCAGGCAGCATGCTTCGTTTGGAGTTTGACATTTTCAAGTATATTTTGCTAAATAATTTAAAAATATTAAAAAAAAATCAACAAAGTTTACACCGGGCTAGTCACGCCATCTTTTGTTCCCCATACCTATTCTTTCGTTCTTTTTTTCCTCATCTCAAATTACAGTCAATTTAAGATAAAAAAATTATATATACAACGAATCGCGATGGCGAGGAGGGAATGGCGGAGCGCGATGGCAGGCGATGTTCGAATTTTAGGTCTTCGTATTAGGGTTTGGTCACGATTCTAGAGCGGCGCTGCGCGCACTCGCGCGAGATGATGGAGTTGCGCAAGGTGGTGGTGCACCCACGGCGGTAAGCTGATGACCTCCGGTCATCTTGAGAGGCGTGCGGCGGTGATTATATCCGAGGAAGTTGGGTTCGTGAACTGGGAAGAAGGGCAGCCGTGTTTTGGGGTTTTCGGCCTGTGGCATCGCGCGTGAGTGAACGAGGGGGGAGAGGAGTGGTAACAGCTTGATTTTGAAATTAGTTTTATTAATAGGTTAATGAAAAATTTTAATTATCGTTATATTAATTAGACCATATCTTTTACATACGAGGTCCGATTCGAGCAAAACAAATTGCGTTGGAACCGTATCGACGTCATCTACAGCTTGGCATCGAAGTGACATTTATTTGAAGCTGAAATATTTTTATTTTCAAATAAAAGGTGAGTGTTTTATACGTTCACAATTGACTGAATAATTTTTATGTTAGTTAAATTTATATCGTGAAGTGATTTAAATTTATTGGTTGTTGTTTGATAAATTTAATTGAAATTTAAATTGACATTTGAATTAATTAATAGAATTTGAATTGACAGTTAAATTGAATTAGAATAAAACTGCTAGTAAAATTCCCGATTTTTGATAATTGATAAATTGTTGTGAGTTATTGATTGTTTGGATGGTTGTTTGTGATGGATGAAAATTGGTTGATGTTTGAATGATCGGATGTTTATTTATTTTGATATATCCTGTTATCATCATGTATATTATTTACAATATATAAAACTCTAAATTAAATTATTCGAATAAATTAAGAAATAGGTTGAAATGATATATACCTATGGCATTTATTTTGGATTGAAACGATATATATCCATCACTGAATTAAATTGAAATAACTGATTCACTTGGCTATAGGATAGAAAATTATATACGGACACCGGATTGGTTAAATTAAATGATTTTAAAATTTTTGTTTTGAAATTATTTTAATGATTTGATTTTAAGAAATGAAAAATCGAATTTAGAACTATTTTCGAACTTGAGCTCGAAGTGTTGAAATTTAAGTTTGATAACAGGAATTGTTTTAAATAATCGAAGTTGAGATTTTTTTTTAAGTTATAATCGAAATATGATGTGAATTTCAGAAATTGATTTGTTTTTTTATTAGACTTTTATTCGAATTTTGAATTTTGCTAAGTAAAAGTGATATAAAACGATGTTTCGAAATTGAGCTCGGAATTGAATTATATTTGAAGATTTGGATTTTAAATTGGATTTTGAAGTTAAATTTGATTTAAGTGTTTTGAATCGATATTTTGGAAATCGAACTTGGAATTGATATAAATCGAAATGGTTTAAATTTGAAAATTGAGTTGAAATAAATTTGGAATTGGAGTTCAAATTTATTTGGAATTGGAGTTCAAATAAATTTGGAATTGGAATTTAAATTAATTTGAAATTGGAATTTAAATTAATTTGAAATTGGAATTTAAATTAATTTGGAATTGGAATTTCAATTAATTTGGAATCGAAGTAAAATTCGACTTGAAATCGGAATTGAATCGATTAAATTGAAATGGAAATGGAAATTGATTTGCATTGCAATATTTGGAATTAAATCAGTTTGACTTTGGAATTTTCAAATAAATTATTTTAGTATAAACTGTTTAAAATCCATGTTCTTTAAATATTCAAATTATTTTGATTTTCCAAACTATTTTACTATATAAACCATTTTTAATACTCAAACTTCTATTAAACTGTTTTAACTATTTAACTATTTTAAAACTATTTTCTAAAAATTCAAACTGGTCAAAAGGGTGGAATGTTTATATTTAAATCTTGAATTTAAATGTGAATTGGGTTAAAGTGAAGTTATAACCTAAATTGTAATTCGAATCTAATTTTAAAGTGAAATCGATATATCGAACTAAATTGACATTATGAAGTAAAATATGACTTGTGAAGCGAATATGATGATTTCGAAATGGATTTGATTTTGAAACGAATATGATATTTTGATATCAAGTACGAATTGATTTCGAAATATAAAAGAACCAAGCGCTGTGTAAAACGACGTTTGGTTGTTAAAGAGACCGGGGCCTCTTATTGACATACTCTCTGTCAATATTGGAACCATTTTGACAACCATGTACATGGTGGATGATATCCAGAATGTAGTGGTTGAATTGGCGAACGTTTACTGGAATGAAGTAAGAGAACGATGATGGATATCCTTGACACTTGTGTCATAATTAAAATGACTAAAACATGAGCCTATGTCTGGCCACTGAGGTTAGCTACCTCTAGCGACGTTGATCCCTCATATTACTATTGTGATTTCGTATTCGATGGGTGCACCTTTTTCGTTTGGATTGATTGTCGCGGTCGGCCACGGATGGGTTACGACCAGCCAGAAAGGGTAAACTGGTAGAATCCTACCTTGGGCATTGCCTCACATGCCTTGTCATATTTATCCTTATACAAGCCCATTACGACTTTGATTTAGTACTGTACCTATAGGAGACTCACTGGCTACCGACGTTACTGGTTATGTTGCAGGACCTGCATAGACTACATGCTATAAAAATGTGTTAAGGGGGATAATGTAAAGCCTTAACGCTATTTTGATATTTATTTTACTGATATACATTATCTATTATTGCGTACACTATTACATATAGATAGTTTGATGGATTCTTAGGAGATGGAAAATCCTATAACATCTCTTAAGTTATTGCACTCATACTTCGTGATATTAATTTGGCTTAAATAAGTATTTTAGTCCTGACTCGAGTGTATTGTCTTTTCATTACGCTTGGGTCAGTCCTGAGTTTTTTTCCAGTGCATTGAAGATCAGTTTCTGGAGGACGAAGACGAAGTTGGTATACTACTATTATTATTATTCTCTGCATCATGCTATTCTGCTGCGCTGATTATTTATCCATGTTGTATATATAACTCTAATAATTGTTGTATAGGTTATAATCAAATGTATAGTAAACAGCTTCATAACTATTATTTGAGTATTATATTTTATCGTTCCGCTATGAGATTCTGTGTTTGTTTTTTTTTCTCTTTGTTTTTCTTATTTAATCTCATTGATTATCTAAGTTTCGGATTATTTAAGTCCGACATGTGTGGATTATTGTCGATTTAAAACTTCCGAAACGTGGATCGTCACATAAATTGTATTTTGATGTTAATCTTTAAAAATTGTATTATAATCAGAGAAAGATGGGCAACACACTAATATCATGTACATAATTAATGTCATTCAAGTATTACTAAGTTTCTAAAGACTTTAGCTCTATTTACATGCACATACCATACTCCTTTTCCCATTGTTACGTAACAAGTTTTACTAATATATAAAAAATTATTATTTATAGTAGTGTACATCACACGTACGTACATCTAATAGCTAAATATGTTTGTTTTTTATTTAATAAAAAGTTAATGGACGAGAATGTGCTATAAATGCAAAAGCGTTAGTGGTCCCAACATTTAGATAGTGAAATTCCATTGTAGTTGATCGAAAAGGAAATGGTGGTGGAGATATCGATTGTGAGATTCCATTGATGGACGTAGGGTATTTTCGAAATTTAAAAAAAAAACCAAAAAACAATATTAATTGAATTCCCTTTATTTATTAATTAAAGAGATTACATATACTCTAAAACGAAATCCAGCCATGAAACCAAAAAATATCATTAAAAATCAAAGAAATTGAAACCGAATGAATTTGAATAGCATTTCATATCGAGATAAACTTAAAAGACAGAACTTCCTCACTTCCGCTTTTGGTTTCCTTTTTTTCTCCTAGCTTCGTAACGTTTTCCTGAAGCTTGTCCAACAAAGAACCAAAGTATAAAATTAAGTTTGCAAACATTATTTTATATATCGGATTCAACATCGTGATTTTGCTGTAAAAAATCCTAGAGTAAGATATGAACAATGAAATATGTTATTTAAAGAAAATGTACAGTATACTTCACTTACTATTTGACTTGATAAAATGATAATAATGTAAAACAGTTTATTAAGTGTTGAAACATAATCGCATATGCATTTTTCACACACATCTGAGATGACGAATAATGGTTTTCTTTAATATATTTGCAGCTAAATATTCATCGCTGTGACATATAACAAACTAAACGCTAATTCAAGGCCTGTAGAATCTCTCATAAAACTTTACATGTGGAAAAAAAGGAAAAAATATGACTTGTACCAATTAGCAACAGAGGTGTGGGAGAAGATAACGAATATGAATGAATGTGAAGTAATATAAAAGAGGATGAAGAAAGCCGTAAGGGAATTAAAAGATCACTGATTTAATAACCATATATGTTCACCCAAACCCATGGAAGCCTGTAGAGACGCAGGAACTTGAAAGTGTGGGTAGCTTTAAAAATGCAACAATTGCACCAGCTAATGAAAAGACTGAAGCAAGAAAAAATGCAGGGACGTTTCCTCCTCCAAATAGAGCATCCCAGGGACCAGCACCAAGAGAAACAATCATCTGCATGAGTGTTGTGATTAACATATGGTAGTAAGTAGACTAATGCATAGATTAAAGTTGGCACCAAGTGGTTTAATCAAATTTCGATAAACATGTCTTTGGTACAAAAGGAATTGAGATATAACTGTAACGGGGGAATTTATTTAAACGATAAAAATTCATATATTTTTAGCCTCAAGGACACGACCTTAATATTTTAACCACACACAAACATTCTCCTAAAAATTAATCATAATGACAAACGTTCTTTCAATATTATTCATAAGGACAAACATTCTTCCAAAACTGCTATTGATAACTACAAACTGATACCTAAAAACTGCTATCAATAAATACCTAAAGAAAGTTGTCCTTCGGGTTAAAATTCTAAAGGTCTGTTCTTGAGGCTAAAACGCTGAGAAATTTTGTCTTTAACAATAATTTCATGTAACCGGTTTACCATGCCATGCTTTGTGGTCAAGGGATATTAAATATTAGCACAGAAGCATCACTATGAAGTTTTACTTATCTTTAATATTCAATTCTAATATCTTTGGTCCGCGGGTGCGACGCAGTGGAAAGGAGGCTTGAGTTCTGGTAAAAAGACCCAGGTTCGATTCCTACCATTAGCTTCCACATCCTATATAAATTTATCTGGGAGTATAGGGGCTTGGATCAGCGGACGGTTTTAACTATACCCTCTTCAGGAGTTTACCGGTCAGCCGGGTTCTCCTGGGTTTTCAAAAAAAAAATTCTAATATCTTTGATGCACAGTCTTGTATAAAGCAAACTTCACAAAATTTTGTTCAGTTTTTTATCAGAAAACTCTGACATAATACTTGAGATTGCATAATACCGAATAGTTTCTTATACCGAATAAATCTTGCAAGAGTACAAGACGGCCATGAAAAAAAAACTTTATTATTATTATTTTCTAATTTTCAGCTTCTTTGATGTTATTTTAGATTGTCAACATCTGTATATATCCTTTTCAAATTATTCATTGTTCATAGTTTTGTTTTATATTGATTCGTTCAGCAATCTGCTGATTTTATGGATTTTCCTGTAGAATGATTCTCCTGAATATTGCAATGCTCATTTGGATTTTCTACAATTCCAGATATTTCTGAACTAAACTCTATAGTTATTTTTATGTTCATTTTCATTTTAGTATTAAGAATTATGATTACCTAAAGTCGCATATTTTTTGGGGTGTGCTATCATTCTGCAGTTTGAATTAGATAATTTATGGAAAAGTAAAACTTGGTTTTGAAACAATTTATGATTTTGTGAATGTACAAAATTTATCAAACATATTAATCACGCATATCAAAGCGCTACAGTACAAGAACAAATGTTTGGCTTTTTTACAGGTAATAAAATAAATATTTCATAATCCTATAATTCATTATCTCTTTTGTTAATTTAGAAAAGATTTTATTTTTTTACAAGAAAAATAAAAATAAACCATGATCCTTGATTTTAATTTTATAAGCTCATAATTAGTTTGAGATGAAAATCTTTGAAGTCATTTTAAACTGTATATTCTTGGCAGTTTATCATTTTACAAAAATACAAGGTGAATTCCATAAAAATGACAAAAAGAGGCAAATGCTGTGGATGGTAGTGTTGCATTTTAGTTCAAAATAAATATTGAAAAGCAAATACTTGAACTAGTTGGGTTGTAACAAACCTGAGGTACGACAATTGCCAGATTTAGTACTCCAGTGGCTAACCCTGTATTAAGCACATAAAAAAACATTATTAAAGTACAGCAGTTTCTAAAACAATAAGTTGAAAATTGCATAGTTACAGACCTTGTCCACCTCCTGTACCAGCAGTCAACTCAGCAGTAACCGAAAAAGGAACACTATATGTAACCTGCATCATGTAAAGCAACATTGAATCAGTAAATTAATTGACTTGAAAGAATAAATATTAATAAAATTAGATGCATACTGCTAGTGGAAATCCAAGAAGCGAGAAAAGGATCAGAGATACAGTTTTAATATCTTTGTTGGCACCAATTACGTTCTGAATTCCTTTAGAATAATCACTCAGAGACACAAAACTTATGATTGTTATCGCTAACATGCAAATAAATACTATGAAATTGCTGAGTGCCCATACTAATTTTGAACCCATTCTCCTGACCATCGGAGCAATGAGAAGAGAGCTGATACCAAGAACAACCTGAAATAAGTACAGACTCTGGTTTAGGTTACATATAAACAGGTGTTTATTTAGTAGTAAAATCTAAGTCAAAGCTTAAAGCACATTTGACTGTCTTCATTTTCTTACTGAATTCAATAGCAAACCAAATGCACCTTCTCTAACACCACTTTCATAAGCTGCACTCTGAGAAAGATTCCCCTTCGGATCGCCATGATAGACTTCACGCCCCATCCAATCAGTGTCAAATAAGAAGAATGGAAACCATGATGTCTAAAAGAACATTTCAAATTAATATTATAAACAACTAAATGAGAAACAAAGCCATAGAAAATCACGAGTACCACGGGAAGAAGACTGAACAATTCATACCCAAGTAAGAGCCATTACGAGAAGCACAGAATGCATGCCAGGTGGCAAATGCCTCAAGCTGGTTAAGAGATTAACAAGGACAGCTGATGGCCCATTATTGAAATCATCAGTGGTTACAAAATTTGAAGGACCATTAGAATTAACTTTGCCAGATATTTCAGTCTGTTGACTAAACTCTAGCTTCTCTGGTGTTGTGTTATGTTGTTGTTTGCCTTTCAATAAAGGAGCAGAATCAGAGTGCCTTTGGGATTCATTTGTTTCTAGTGGAACTTCTTTTGCAAAATATAGAGTCACGGACATACAGAACATGAGAAAAACCTGCGGAAATCACAAAGAGTTTCTAGATTAACAATGCCATTATACAGCGAGAGCCAGAATTTTACTAGGGCTGTTATGGTAATGATAACAGTTACCGATAAAAAAAACTATTAACATACCGATACTACTGGTAAGTCAAAAATGACTACGGATACTTTACTGTTACCGCTGGTAAAATGTTCATTGGTATATCAATAAACTGGTAAATCGTTGACCGGTAATGATACATTTACCGATACATAAAACTATTAAAATTTTGTTACATTAAAATTTTGACAGTGATAAAAAAAATATTTTGTTACTAATTCTAACTCTATTAATGTTTATATAAATAATTTGATTTATTTTGGTTGGCATAGAAAATTTTCTTGATTTATCACAAGTTCTTTACAACAATATGTAATAATAATTTTGCTATAAAGCCAAAAAGAATTATCATCGTAAATAGTACTACAAGCATCTGATTAAATATGATAAAATTTTTGAGATTAGAATTAATTAAAATAGTGAAAAAGCAAAATTAATAGGACTGGTAAATTTATCGTTACCACTGGTTTTGACATTTTTTACCGCTAATTTACCATTAATAATGGTAAATTTACCCTTATCATACCGATAGCATTAGTATACCGATGTAGCTTGATATTGATTATCAATTATTTGGTATTGGCATGGTAATGGTAAATTTACCAAACCCTAAATTTTATACCGTCCCGGCTAAAACAAAATGGTACAACATATATAACTAATAGCAATAAAATAGCCAATCACATAATAGTTAAGCTTACATTAGCAAAATTTAACAAGAATGTGAGACATTCTCCTTTATCTAGTGATGTGTTACCTAGATATGTATACAAAAATTAGATACAAGATTATTTAAACAAGTTGAATTATGCTCCCTGCTCGAGTTGATGTACTCAGCTAACAAATCCATTTGATATGAAGAAACTATTATGCATTTGATTTATTCAAAAATAGTAAATTAAGCATTTGACAAACAGAAAATTGAGTCTATCAGAGTTATAATTTATTGGAGTATAATCAAATACTGTGCAGAGAAAAGTGGATCTTTTGATCTATTAGCGTTGATAGTAAAGTACAACATATAACTGTATGAAAACAAACAAAATGCATTACCTAATATTTGGAATCTCTCGCTTACTGCTTCATTTGGGACACCTAGTTTAATGGTGTATAAAAAATATTCCGCCATTTTTTAAATGATTTTTCATTGTTCCTTGCAAATCATAGTTGTTTTTACGATGATCGCAAAATGTTATATATTAAAGTCTTTTCATTTGTAATATGTATTGGCAACAAACATGGTGACTAGAAAGTACTTAATAAATCCATTTCAAACCAACAAATATGGATGTTTGTACTTAGGATACTGATTGTTTCTTCGTTCGAGAATATTATCTCAGAATATTCAAATCTTTCTTTAAAAAAATCAACCCAGAGCCCTGATGAAATCGAAGGGATGAGAGGAGCTCCCCCCTAGCCTGGTCCGACCACAGACAGGAGGGTTTTAAGCCCAGCCCAGAACAGAGATTTGATGCCCCCCACCCGTTTATAAGTTTTCTGGTGACCCACCTCCGCGCCTTGAATGGGAGTAGGGCAGACGGAAGTCGAACCTGCGACCTGCTTACTAGGAAGCGAGTATCTTACCACTGCATCTTCATATTCCGTTCTTGTTGATAATGGGACATTTTGTGAGAATTTGAATGATTTTTTCTAAGAGAAAGAAGCGAAGAAGAAGAGAATGGTGGGTTGTGTGATATCTATAATAACTTGTATTTCCCACCAGACATGCACAATTTAGTTGATTCAAGGTACACTTGTCAAAATGGATATCTACCCTCTTATTGATCTGAAAGATTTTGTATTTCTAATATTCGTGATACTCAAAAGAATCTAAAAGCATATTATGAAATCTTAGCTTTTATCATTCACGTCTACGTAAAACATTTAAAATAACTTTTGGTATGTGGAAGAAAATAATTGTTATTTTAAATATATGTCAACATATAATTTTGATGATCAAGTAAGAATAGTTGCTATAATGGTTATTTATAGAATAGTATAATGATGAGGATAAAGGATTTTGTAATATTATGTTTGCGATTTTGTTCTACAAGAGTATATCAAGAATACTACATAACTAAAACAACTATTACAAGAGAAAATGAATCAGTCTACTGAGTCATGTTAAATGCAATGTCAATGGTATGAAATATCATAGGAATAGATTAGTTGCAGAATTTTTCGACAAATTGTTCTGTTTTTATCACTGAATTCATAGTTGAAATTACTGTATGTGTACCATTTATTAATGAATCAACTTATGTTTTATTTATTGATTAATTTTTACTGTTGAATATGAATTTATTATGTTTAGAAATATCATAATCACTAAACACAAATTAGTTCGGCTAGCATTAATCTTTTTACCCACTCAAGTGATCGCAAACACTTTGCTTCATTCACACAACTTCCACTTCCATCGCTTTCCCAACTCTGCTCAAAATATCCCTTCTCATATTCTGCACGCACCCTACGCATCTTCTTCTAGTTGAAATGATGTTCAATCATCTATCTGTGATAGTTTTGATTTCAACTATATCCAGCTGGTCATAGCATTGGTTAAGAGAACAAAAGGGGAAAAAAAAGGAGAAAATTCCATAAAACTGGTGAAAACTTCAAACAGCAAAGGTTGACAAAATAAGAAAAGGTTGCATAACTCTGTTTAATAGAACTCACTTCAACTCATGGCACGTTAACCTAATTGCCAGTTTAACTAACATATTACAGTAGCGAGGATTTTGACATGGCAGAATGAACATTTAAATGTCAGCATAAGGTGTATGGCCCCCATAAGATAAGCTTCTCACTTGAGTTTGTTAAAGAGTAACTAAGAAGTTTCTCATATCTTCACAAATTCAGATTTACATCAAATTCTAAAACTTTAAACTCTGAACATAAAGAACTAATAAAGAACGCGTACTTGGTCAAAAAATATAGAAGGAAAATAATTTTTTTGAAGTCACAGCCTGTTCAAGTACGATACGCATGTGGATGCATCAGATATATGAACATGTTTGTCAAGCACCAGCTTTTGCTTTCAAACAACGTATTGTTGTTGTTTTCCTAGAACTAGAATGATTAAGACCAATTATAGTAACTGTGCAAGTAGTTGTATAATTTCCGTCTTAAAGTGGCAAAGATACAGAGATAAGAAATATTTGATTTGTCTGCTTGGTACCTTGCAAAAAATTAGAGATAAGGACAATGACTAGCAAGATCTGCCGTTGTGAAACAGACTTGGTTGAGGGAAAGAAATTCATCAAATGTTTAGGTAGCATGCAGTGCACAATGAGTGCATAAGCTAGAACTATCTTGCATGATCTTTTCTTGGGAAATTTTTGTTACTAATTACTAGCAAGTTAACAATGGTCTAACTGAAGTTACAGCAAAACAAAACCAAAAAAACATAAAAATATCAATGACTCATTCAATTTGATACCTATAACTCACCACAGCAACTAAAAAGGCTCCTTTCAAATTTGCACATGCTTCACAACAAGCTTTAGTTCTTAGAAATGGGAACCACCTGCTCGACAAAATGGAAATAGTATTATATTACTTAAAAGAACATACATTATTAACCAAGTGTTTCAAGACCACTTATTTCAGGAAAATACGACTTCAATTTCCTAGGATAAATTTTATTCCATTTGATTTAATGATGAGGATGGTGATTATGAAAGTAAAAATAATCTTTTTCCTGTGATCTTATGTCACATATACATACCTCTGCCATTGTCCACTAGCACCAGCTGAAAATCCAAAAATGTTTCCAATAGCCATCCATGAGCAAAAAATTGCATTGGCAGAATTACATTGATCGGGTCCTATCACAAGATAAATTGTACCAAAATCTTATTTGTTGCCGTATTCACTTCAAATAGTGTATATGTAAATTATGACGATATTACAGGTAAGAAATCCTGCATTAAGCATAATCAGACATGAACCCACCTGAAAGATCGGCCAGAAGAGCACGTGAAGGACCCTACATGGAGAGGGAGGATAAAATTTGCAATCAATGATGGTGCTAAATGAAATTATAGTTGAGCTTGCATGTGTGCTTATCTGTATCGCTGGTATATCATGTGCTTGATCATACAAGATAGCTAACCTGTACTGTATTGTTGGCAAGGTCAAGCAACCAAAATCCAACTATGAATATTGCTGCAGCTCGCCATCTGGGTCCTTTATAATCCCTGCCATTATATGAGTAAATCTAAATGTTTTGAAATCTTTTGGTTGGTGTGAGATTGAGAGTAAGCTTACTTGCAATCTAGATTAGTATCTCCTAATAGGTATCCAGCATCTGCAGCAAAACCTATTAATATGACCTAATTCACCAAAGCCATAATTTGAAACAACACAAAGTTAGAAACTATCACACAAGCGCGCGCGCATGCACGCACACACACGCATATGCACAATGCAGCTAATAATAAAAATATTCACCGCAAAAGAAATCATTATGCATCCAGCCAAAATAAATGGTCGCCTTCTTCCTAATTTTAAATGGCATTTATCGCTCCATATACCTACACAAGGTTGAACCTGTAAACAAAATAGATTACTTGATGAATACTTCGGGCAACTTAATAATAATACCATTTCTATGTCAGTACTCATGGCAAGCAACAAATTTCACCACCCGATTATAATTACGGTTAAAGTGCCACACATCATTGAACAATAATTTTGTGAGCAGATATAACACCACAGTGAATTGATGAGTAATATAGATGGTAGAGGAGAAAATGTGGAACCCAAAATTAAATAAAGCAACTGGGAAGGGCTCACATGCTGTACCAAATAAAGGAAACTGAACCATATGCCAAAGAATTCTGTATTCAAAATAGATAAACCAAACATTTTTCATCACCTAACACTGCTGTAGCAAATTCCGTACGGATGGTACTTTTAAGCAATCAAGTTTTAACTTGTGGGGAAGGGAAGTAATGTTAAAACATTCAGACCTTCACTTGACAAACCAACTGTGAACAACACAGATTGTTAATACAAGAGAACATTTAAAAAGGAAAAAAAATGGAAAAAAAAAGCAATTTTCTGCATGAAGGTTCCGAAGAAAGAGAGTGAGAAAGCTAGTTATATGTAAACTACAATCTTTATAAATCTATATTAGCGCTGTAAAAGGTGAGTGTGTCCCCACACGATATAGGCTTGTTAATTTTTTCATTGTGCATGTTTCACTCAACTTAATCATGGATAGGGGAACATGGTCCAACTTTCTTGAATTATTTTTCTTCATCTTTGATTTTTGTTTGTCAAGCGCTTATGGTTAAATGGACAAGTCCACAAACAAACATTCAGATAGTTCAGCTCATTTGCCGCTTATTCACCAAAGCATGCTAAATGAACAATCTTTTGCAAAAGCTCTGAGGTTGCAGTACTATAAATTGCTTACCACTATATTCTCAATAAAAACATACGTGTAAGCAATATGACTTTATAAGGGAGATCAGTATTAAGTACTTGATAGTTGATATTGTATCAAAAATCTTAAAATCGTACGATTTAAATCCCATTTCAAATTGGATTTTTTTTCCCTTATGATTCAATATACATTTCGATTCAAACTCAATTTATGCCACAGGAAAAACGTTCAATCCATAGTGATATATTCAATATATTTACTGGATCCACAATTCTAATTTTAATGTTTTCTAAACAAAATGAAAATGAAAATGAGTGAAAATTGAGTTTTAGATGTGGATGTAGAAGTTCAAACATAAAAAATCCATTTAGGGTGAGTACAATCTTTAGAATATGGATCTTTCGAATCTACGATTTGTGATTAAATCCGTTTCATTTTAAAGTTTGAACTTTACGATTTGAATCCCATTTTGAATACTTTTCTTTATACAGTTTCATTGATTCAACATAATGTTGTACTTGCAAAATATTTTAATTAAGCTTGATTATAAATAAAGATGGCCTTACATGGTTCAAAACTTTAAATATTGTTAAGGCATGTACCCCTCCACCACCCAACCACCCCCCCCCCCAAAAAAACCACGTGGTTAAATCCATGTGTCTATTCCAACAGGTGTTCACTCCTGTGCCTAATTTTGGGCACAAAGAATACTGATTTGACCAATTTCAACCATTTTAAAAAAGGGAAAAAACAGTTTAAAGTAAAATTATAGGAAAAGACAAAAAGTGAATTCAGACATGACAAGGCTTATCCTCCATATATATGCTAGTCTGAGCAATATTATAGATTATGGTTTCCGCATGCTTTGCCAAAGGTAGCCAGCGTATGTGGGGTATTGATGTTGCTACATCGTCTCAGATATAATACATTTTTACTTTAGCTTACATAGCATAATAGCATTTATCAAAAATATAGTTAAAACACAAAGTATATTTTATGTTCTGTATACAAGACGATAGATAGTTGTAATATAGACAAATATAAATTCATTCTTTTGGAAAATTTGACTGATTTTTTTTCTTCTGTTGGAAAATTAAATTTTATGACATCATTTTTCTTGTGATTCTTGTTTTCAAATCAGCTAAATTTTCAAGAAATGTGAAATTTTATTCAAATTATTTGTTGAAATTGATATTTTAATCTTGAATAGTTAAACATGCAAGTATGTGAAAATTTATAGGTATAACAGATTAGATGAGAAGAAAAGGTGCATTGTTATGCCACAACAGCAATTAGTAATTGAGCTATTATATTATATAATGGATTCCATGGCAACCTGAAACCATACTGTTGAGGTTTGTCACCTTAATGAACGCATATTTTAACTTGATTGACATCTGTTATAAAATTATATTTAAACTTGTATTTTAAGTTTTAAGAATGAAAGTCAATGCTAATCAATCAAGTTAAATATAGAGTTGAAAACCATAAAACAATATCATTCTTCGTATTTTGAACTTCAAACCCAGAAAACATCACTTATAGTCATCAAGCTATTAAATCAAAACAAATCTTTTACCTAGGAATTATATTTATGGACAAAGAAAAACTGAAAGTGATCAACTGTAACAACAAAAAATCTATATCATTTACAAAGGCATCATCATTATTACTTCCAACCTTCCAAAACAATTGATGAACATTTTGTTTGTTTTGACTCTGCTGTATCCTTCTTACTCACCTCACTAGTAGATTAATATGCCATTTTCATAGTGGAATAGAATACAAGAACAAAAAATTAATTTTTTAGCGCTTAGTATGCTTAATTAGTGACTTAAGCACCGTAAAAGCATCATTATTCATCACGCAAATGCCATGAACACCCAACCACTGTTTTGCTTTTTAGATCTGAAATTTAAGAGGCAAAGCACAATAGTACCGATTTTTTCCTAAACATAGCATAAGCGAGATTTGAACAAAATTAAAAAGAATGGAGTACGGTGACTAAATTTTCTGATTATATGAGAGTTTGGAAGAGGATATCACTTCTCAAAAGGTCATGCCACAAAGTTCGATACTCAAATCAATTCCCGATGAAAAAACCTCACTCTTGTAGTGAAAACTTTGCTCTGCGGAAGCTTTTTCCCAATAGATCTTTTATCATCCAAATCACAAAGAAATAAAATTTGGATAGAAAATAAACGGACATTAAATCAAAAATCAATACACAAAAGATTCCACCCAACCACCCTCTTTATTGATTCACCAAAATTTGTTTACAATTAATCAAACAAAATAAGTAACAAAATACAAATTGAACCAATAACCAAATTAAGAAAGTGAGTCTTGATCTCTATGACTAAAATTGTTGGAGGAGAAGAACAAAGATGGAAGAAGAGATAATATATTTCCACACATTGTACACTCTCTTCTAGTCTCTATTTTTAACATTAATTACTTAATGCCTAAGTTAATATTAGATGGTAAAAAATAAATTAATTAACCAATTAGAGAGAAATAAACATAATCAAATATGCATATTAATTGGGGAAACAAAATCTTCTCTTTATTTTGCATATTTATTTCATTCTATTTGCGATTTTGTATCACCAAAATTTAACAACTCTATCATCACAATCAAATTCATTTACCAACTCTTGTCTTTAAGCGAGAAAAAAGCAAATAAGTAGTTAGTTATCTATGCCCAAAAAAAGTAAATAATTTAAAAAAGAAAGAGAGAAAAAAACATTTTGATAGTTTAATGCAAAGTTGATTATTTGACATGGTGCAAGTAAAAGCATTGTTCAACCTTGCCAAGAAGATTAACCATTTATACGAGCATTACGGCACGCGCTTCGCGCGTGATGATGACATATACTTTGTGCGTGAATTGTTTTTCTACAATTTATTTATGATTAACACATTCAATAGAAAATGATTTGCAAAAATATCTAGCCATGTTTTTACATTAAAATCAAGCGTAGTTAATTTAATTTTTTATTTCTACGTTGCAACGTTTAATTTTTTGTTAGTTTGAATTTTATTTGTTTAAATGATATTTATTTGTTAGATCCTATTCTTAAGCGTAGAGGGATAGTTTGAATTTGTAAAGAAATTTAACTGTTTTAAGTTTTAACTTAGTTTGAATAGTTCAGTTTAGCCTAGAAATAATAGGTTAAAAATAATAGGAATAACATTTGCAATTAATTAGGATTTTACCGATTTTTTTCAAGTACTTATACGTGGAATAATAGATAATAATTAAATTATATATGAGTAAAGGGTATTTTGGGAAGTTCATGGTCGGACCAAAAGTTTGTACTTCCAAGCCAACTATTAATAAAGATATATGTACACATAACGGTAGCATATGTCCACGAAAACATTTTGCAAGAAAACGGTTATTCGTAACGCCACACTTGCAACAACTATATCAGATTCAACTTAATCATTTCGGTTATTTCTCACCAAACCTCATCGTTATGAAGTAAATGGTTGTTATTTGTATAAATTCATGTAGTGTTCATTCATCAACAGTATCTATGTGCCAATTGTGTTTATTTGCCAATTCGAAACAATAATAGTATAAGGGTACTCAGGCTCATATTAAACTGTCATTAAAAAAACTAAAATTAAAACAAAAAGGGACATGCATTGTTATAAAGATATAAGGCAAGTGGAATTCTACAGTTTTATGCGTGCGTGAATGTGAAGAGATCGTTATGTACTGTATTCAACATTATGAATGAATAATACATCTCTATATACTATTACATGAAAGAATAGTGTTTCAGATATTTAGATAATAGTATAAGGGTGCTCAAGATCATATTGCATTATGTCATCTACAAGCAAGAGTTGACTATTTACATTGTCAGAAAAAACATGAGGCAAGTTGAGTTTTATAGTTTTTTTTATGTGTGATTGACTATAAAGGAATTGTTATGCATTTCATTTAACAACTTGAGTGAATCATGCATCTCTATCTACTACTGCATGAAATGATAGACAATATTTTACATATTTAGAAGATATATAACCTCAAAAGATAGAAACTTACAATTAATCCGGTGATAGGCCCACAAAGCCAAATGAATGAAGAAAACGCATGCTGAATTCCTAGAGTCTGTCAGTTTTAAGATAAACATCAATTAATGAGTAACTTCAGTTCGGATATAAGTTAAAAAGTAATATAGTCATTAAGTTAAATTTTCAAAATAAAAGAAGAAAACCATTATGAATACTAAAAATCAATGTCTTATAGAGCATTTAACATTATTTAATGGTCTACTTATATACAATAAAGGAAACAAAAACAACCTTTAACTAAAACAAGCAAATGAAATTGATACATACTATAATACACCATACATCTTTGCTTATCTACTAAAAGTAATCATATGAATTTCAAATTTCCAAATCATCTTTTCAACCAAGTTCAATTTATTAAAGAAGATATGTGCGTGTCTCTGTGTGTGTATTGTGTGTGTGTGCGCGCACAGTGGACATTAGAAAAGATTGTGCATGTATCTACTATATATAACAGAAACGCTATTTGAACCATGTATGATGAAATTCTGAAATCATCCTTTATTTATGAAAATGGGAAGGAAGATGATGAATGGACTCAAACGAGCTAACCCCACGTTCGGAACTTCACCCTACATGTGGACTTCGCGCTTCATTTTTAAATCTTCACGCAACACATTTTTACAAAATCATTATTTTGAAGTGGAAGTTGGGAGTGTGTAGAGTTGAAGAGGAAAAAAACTCCTTGAATAACAACTACAATAATAAACATAAACGGTTCATTTATTTACATTTTGATTTTTTTTCTATATAATTAGCATGATAGCAAAAGTATAGATAATATTAGCTCAATTTGAGTTCTAAAGATATGTGTAGGAATGTCTAGTTTGTTGACCTTTTGTGAAAAAAATGCTTCATAAGCTTCTTATATGTGATAATTACCAGAGCTGGTCTAAATAATAAAAAGAAGTCGATTGCGCCAAAAATACTCACCTTGAACAATGATTTAAATCTTTATATTGTAGCAATCGACATCTAGTAAACTAACTATAAACACACTCTCTCTCCTTCTCCCTCTCCCTCTGTATGGTATTGTATTGTTAAAGAACTCCACTTTTGGAAAAGAAGGTATGATTTTAAGGGGACTCCGTCCAAAAATAAAATTGTTAAGGGTGACATGATTAATGGAAAAAAATTAGAAGATTTACCGTTTTACCTTTGATCAAAGCAAATTCGGCAAACACCCTATCGAAAAATGAAAAAAAAAACAATGATTGTTCACCTATAACTGAATTCAAAGAGTTTTGATCGAAAAGAAAATCATAAAACGGTGGAGGACCACCCAAAAAAGTATATAACGGGGTAGTAACATAATTATTTTTGATGTTTTGTGAGAGGAGAATTTTTTTGGTACCCATTATAGCAAATTTTAGAACATTGAAAATATGACCACCTATTATCCAAAACTGAAGTCCCTTAACAATGTCATATTATAACATCAAAAAGGTAACGGTAACTTTTGAGTTTTTTTTTAACATAGGTTATTTGGTGTTATTTATAACATTAATGTTTTTATTCCAATCAATGAATTTTTTACTTTATTTCCAAATATATATTAGATATATACTTTACGTGATCATAATTTATAAGAGTATCGATATTATTAACTAAGTAACTGAATTAAGTTCCAAAATATGGCTTTAAAGTAATATGTTATGTACATTGTGAAATATTCAATTTGTTGATCTTTTGGAAACAACTAATTCAAAAACTTCATATATAAAAAAGTAATAAATGTCTTGAACAATGAGAATAATATGTTTTATGAAACTGAAGTATTATTAGTTATATAATAAATATGTAGTTGAGAAATCCTTGATCCTTGTGTTTCTTATTCCGACGTTATTAAATAAATGAAAATTTGATTATTAATTATCAATTATGAGTCAATTGTTTGTATACGTTGATAGTAATAATAGTATATCATTAAGAACATTATATACATAAACACAGTGACAAATGCTGGTGCAACTCAAGAGGGTTGGTTAACCCTTGAAAATTTGATTTTTTTTCCAGAGATCCTCTGATTTCGGTAATTCAACTCCTATGCAATTAATTTTACAGGGAGTTTTGTGTACTTTTCCATCTAATACTATATCCAGAAGTAGCTTTTGTCTTATTTTGCTAATTCACCTTCTCTAGATTTGCCTAAATAAAAACCAAAACCTAAACCTACATAAAATAGTGTTTCCTTCACCAACACACTTCAAAACACCAAAAATCAATATCTTATCTTAATCATCGATTTCTATCGCACTAGCTCCATCATCATACTCAACTCATTCATCGTTTTGTGTTTCTTCCATCAAATATTTTACGTATTCAAATTGAAAATTAAAATCAATTTTACTTAAATTTGATAGTAAGAACTGAATTTTAAAAAATTGTTTTGGTCTCATATTGTTTGATGTCATTATCTCTCTGTGTGAGTGCGTGGGCGCTTTGCCCTTGTTTCGTTTAGGTTTCAACTTTCAAGATATAGTGGATTGTTAAGTATTTTCATCATGTTGGATATAGACAGGAAAGATAGTTGTTTAATTTTTCTATCATTTGCCTTTAATAAAAACTAATTCATATGAATCTAAATTTGAAAAGATATAGTTAAACACACTTTACAAGCGAATTTGATGTACATTTTATTGCCTAGTGGAATTAGTTATTCTTTTATAATAGCTTGTTTTTTACTAGGAATTATTAATTGATACAGTGGATTTTTTTTTGGATTTTCTTATAGCGCATATACGCATGATAACAGTTGAACCTACTGAATTATTTATTGATTGAAGCATATTATTTATCATGGATTTTTTTATTAATTTGCACTGCAGTAAACCAGATGTCATTGAGTGATCCATTTGAAAACATCCTAAGGAAGTATGTATTGACCCCACAACACATACTTCAAGTAATACAAAGGGGATTATACCATTGGAATTCAAACTTGTGTAAACCGATTTCTATATAGATGCTTTACCATTGGGCTACATTTTGGGGTTATTTATCATGGACTTATGCTTGAGTGAAGTGAACAACAATTGATTTGTATTGGTAATTGGCTCGTAATTGGAACGATATTACACGAAAGAAAATTCTTGTGGGGGTCCATAGTAAAAAAACTTCCTGTGTGATCATCATCAACTATAAAGATCGAGTTTGATGCTTTTACAGATTGATTATTGCTGGCATGAATTCACAAATAATAGCAATTTATAGGTACTATCAGTATATAAAAAAATGGCAACTCTACTTATTCCTTCCCAATTTTGAGTAGCAACAGCCAGATTCCAGTTTTTCTTAAAAATTAATAAAATAATCCAAAACTTCACAATTCTGCTTAACTAGATCAGATGTAAAAAAAATGACAATTCAACTAACACAACCTTTCTACGGTAATTGAAACAAAATCAAACCTGAATATAAGGAGTCAATAAAGAAAGCTGAAGAGCCCAACCAAACTGCACGCCAGCACCAACCATAGATCCAAGAATCAACTTCTTCATACTCGATCCCCTCTTCACGTTCAACCCGTTGTAACTAGTAGAGGAAGAAGACGATCCAGGATGCAGATTGCTGTACGTTCTAGAAGGCGATAATGAGACAGGAATGCTGGTCGAATCTCTTCGATCTCGATCTCCATCGTCCCTGTCGTCGTCTAGAGCGACGAGCTCGAGCTCGGTCTCCCTCAGATGCCGGTATGGTAATCGGATCGAGATTCCATCCATTGTTTGATAAATTTGTAAGAGCTGCTAGGGTTAGCAGATCTGAAAAGAAAAGAAAAGGAGAGAACCGCGATATGGATGAAGGAGAGAGCACCGCAATACAGGTGAGAGAGACAATGGCGCGTAATAAATTGTTAGCAGCAGTACATCATGTTTCTTCCTAGTAGCAGATTTCAGATTTGTTAATTTCGATACTGCAATGGGAAAAGTCCTGTTTTAACGCGGTTGCTAGGTCTCATATGGTTGCCTCTTGATTCTTTCTTTAAACGTTACGTCACTCAGTATTTTTCTGTTTTTGTTTTTGTTTCACTTTTTTCTCTTTCAAACATTCAAACATTTTAGACCTCTTAATTAGGGTTGTTAATGAGTATTTGAAAATTTCAAAATTTGTTCGTATCTGTATCCGAAATATGGATAATTATTCGATATCCTAAAAATGGATACGAATGCGGACTTGAAAATATCCGCATCCGGTATTTATTCGTTCGGCTTTTTTCAATATTATAGTAATTTTTTGTGTATTTTAGTACATAAAATAAATGCCATTTACTGTTTTATCTAGATTAAAAAATTAATATGTCTATAAAATCAATATTTGCTAGATAAATTATTTTCAAGGCCAAAGTCAGCAGAATAATTGCTTTCAAGGACAAAGTCAGCAGTCCAATTACTTTTAAGGACATAATTTCATAGATTTTTAGGTCCTAGAAACTAATTATTTTACGTTTTGTCCTTGAAAGTAATTATTTTAATTGTGTGTCCTAGAAACTAATTCCACTTGCTAAAGAGGCCTTTGTGCCTAATTTCCATTTTTGCAATTGTATATTTAAATGTTTTATTTAAATATAGCATCGTTAATCGGATTAAAGTCTGAAAACCTACTTTTTTTTAAACAGTCGAATTGGGACTCGAGACCACTTTCATTGAGTCCAAAATGGCGTTTACAACTTTTTTGAGTATAAACATCGATATGTTTGGAGTTGAGTGAATTTTGCTATTTTTCATTTAGGGCTTTGGGTTAGGTTTCAGCCCACTAACCCATCTTAATACCCTAACTCAGCCCCTCTTCTCATTTCATTCTCATTTTTCCTAACACTTCAAGCTTTAGTAAAAATGGGGGAAGAGATTGGAAACTAAAATCCTAAGCCCTAGTTTCCTTTGCAAATTCAAGTTCTTGCTCCAAAATCAAAGAGAAGCTTAAGTAAGCATCCTATTCTTCTTCTCCATCTTAATCTCTCTCCAATTTCAGAAATTTCCTATAACCTAATTTAGGAAATATTGCTTTTGATCTTAGATTGGAGCTTCTAGAGTTGAAGTGGAAGAGTGGTTGATCTTTCCTTTGTTTTAAAGCTTCTCATTCGTGTTTTTGAGTTGAAAAGGTGAGTTTTTGAATTCACATCTACGTCTATAGCTTTCGTTGTTGTTAGGTATGAATTCCTAACATCTATTCATGTTCATTTGTTTTTTATTTGGATTGATTTGGTGAATTTCCAATTTTTGGTTTTTGAAGTCCAATTTTGTGAAAATCCTTTTATGGGTGTTTGAACATGTTTACCTGGGTGTATCGAAGAGCCTATTAGGCTGGTTGTCGCTTGGCATAAATCCCGAGTCGCCGTTGCTCGATCGATCGATTCCGGTAGAATTTTGCCCCACTCGGGGGCTAGGCTGATTCTGCTCTGGAAGTAGGTTCAGTCGACTGAACCAGTTGCCACTACGCCATAGATGGCATATTGCAACGAAAATACAAGATGTTGCTAGCTACAATGTAACGATAGCTATGATGATTTTTGTCTATTACAACATTAGCTTCAGGATGTTAGCATATATATCAATACTATGTTGCAGTAGCTATAGACTTATAAAAATATTATAAAAAATGAGTGCGGGCTGAAAAAAAAGCGGGCTGAAATAATTTTTAACGTGGGAAACAAAAACAAGGCGGCAAAAGTTAACAAAATATTGAAGGGTTTCACTCAAACACTTAACAAAATACGTACTCCGCCGCTCAACCTCTCAAACACTCTGCGATTTCAATTAGGGCTAAAAGTTCTAAGTTTACAAGCTTAATTGGGGTTCAATTATGGCAAGTTCAAGTTCAATTAGGGCTTCGGTGTTTCAATTAGGTCTTCAATTGGGGTTCGTTTGGGTTTCAAATTTCAGTTAGGGCTTCGATTTAATCTGCTGCTTAAGGTATCACTCTATGTATATTTCAAGTTTTTCCTGATTTGATTGTTGTGTTGCCTAATTTATTGATTTACTTGTGAGTTCAGGTGTAATCATATTCCTAATTTTATTATTGTGTTTGTCTTTGTATGTCATTTGTGTATAAATTAGTGATGAACGACGAGGAAAAAATATGGGCAGAACTTCCTAAGTTCAATGAAGGATATATCAGTGGAGTGAAACGTTTTATTCAAAATACTTTTTCTAGATTCGCGGTAGGTGATGAAATTACATGTCCTTGCAAAAAGTGTCATAATCGCAAGTGGCATCGTCAAGAGGTAGTCTACGACCATCTGATTTGGAATGGTCCATCTGAATTGTACGTGAAATGGATTTGTGAGGTTTCTTGTCTAGATCCTGAAAGGAGCGATAACGATATGGATCGTGAAGCGGGAATAAATTTTGGAGATAATCTCGATGAGATGTTGCATCGTACTTGTGAAAATATGTAGAACAATGAAGGTGGATCTTCTGATGGAGCAAATGGAGTAGATGTCGATGCTAGAAAATTTCATCATCGTGTTGAAGAGGGAAAGCAGCAATTATATCCCGGGTGTACTAAATTTTCGCGATTAAGTTTCATCGTCAGGCTTTATTCTTTAAAATGCCTACATGGAATCACCGAGTCTGGATTTACCGATTTATTAGAGTTGCTAAAAGAAGCTTTTCCACAAGCCCACATCCCTTTATCTTTTAATGCTACCAAAAATATCATTAAAGATTTAGGCCTCGATTACCAAAAAAATACATGCATGTCCAAATGACTGCATGCTATATTGGGCAGAAAATGAAAAGGAAAATAACTGCAAAACTTGTGGTTTTTCAAGGTGGGCTATACTGGAAAAGAAAGCGGGTGTTGACAATGATCCGGAGCAGCGGATTCACAAAGTACCAGCAAAAGTGATACATTATTTTCCACTAAAACCAAGGCTGCAAAGGATGTCCATGTCCAAGGAGTATGCAGAACTTATGATATGGCATGCAGTGAGACGAAAAAAGGTTGGCAGACTTCGACATCCAGCTGATGGCGAGGTTTGGAAGACGATGGATGCCAAATATCCTCATTTTTCATCTGAAAACAGAACTACATATATGTTCCAAAATAAAATATCACCTCACTCAAACAAATAAGCAAAATAAATATTAGTGATATATGTTCTGTTTATGATATAGAAGTTTGTAACTAAAAGAATAACAAGCATGCTATATATTCTGATCTGTCATATTAATCATCCAGCAAATGTTTTTATTTCAATTTTAATGTATTAATTTTTATTGTATCTGTTTATTATTTTTGCATTTTCACATTAATTTACGACTCAATAGCTAATAATAACATTTGATAAAAAATTACATAAAATCTTGATGCAGCGCCACCTTCATTTGTCCAAGGTATAAGTCGTAACCGACTTAAAGAAGCAGGTCTACAACTTAAGGGGTCAGGTGAAAAAGGACTACGACTTAAAAGCCTAAGTCGTTCACAAGCTAAAGCTAACAGTCAAGATATAAGTCGTACACGACTTAAGGATGCAGTGATGAGTCGTACAGTGATGAGTCGTTCGGGGTTGATGAGTCGTATACGAGTTAACGGAGCCTATAAGTCGTCCCAGCGACCTAGTATAACTCGGCGGCGAGTTAACTCGAGTACGCGACCTAACGAAGGTGCTAAGTCGTCTGAACGACCTATGGAGCTACGCGGTGAAGAGGCAGAACAATTTGATGAAGTGTTAGGTCGTGAACGACCTAACGAGTCAATGGATAGATCGGAGAAGACTGGAGGCGTGGATCTTCTCTGCCAACTTAATCTCAGCTGTTGATTTCTTAAGTCGTTGATGCCGCTTATTCTTAAGTCGCGCGAAGCCTGGTGCGTAGATTCTGCTGCGAGTTAATCTCCACCACTGGTTTCTTTAAGTCGCCGCATGGTTTAAGTCGCTGAAGACAAGTGTTGTAGTTGTCTGTCTTAAGTCGTCCCCGTGTTAGGTCGTAGGTCGTTGCCGACCTAAGTACTTGTATTTTCTTTGATGTTTTTGTCTGTGTTTGTTAAGTCGCTGAAGGCTTGTAAAATTGTTATGTTGAGTCGGAGACTTTGATAAGTCGGAACCGACTTAGTACTTGTAATATTTTAAGTTTTTCTGAACTGTGTTGTAAATAGTATACGACTTATGTTAAGTCGGAGATGTTGATAAGTCGGTTGCCGACTTATGACTTGTACTTTTTCTGTTTTGGTGTGTTGTAGCCTATAAATAGGCAAGTGAAGTCATTTGTAAAGGTTGTTGAATATTGAATAAAATTCTCTTTTGATTGCTTTGTGCTTTCATTCAAATTGGTAGTTGAGTGTAATCTCCTATCTCCTCTTTCGGATAATCGAGTGCGCTCGATTCAACGATTGTAGAAGCCGATTCGTGGAATCAAGTGCGCTTGATCAACGCTTGAAGAATTGAAGATCTTCGAACCCGGTATCGTGCGCGATCAACGAGTTCAGGATAGCTAGAATTCGGTATCTTCGGATCAACGAATTTGGGCATTTCAGCATCTTCCAATCCACCGATTGCTACATTCAACGATCTACATCATTTTTGTTATATCCGTTTAGTCAGTTTTGGTATCAGAGCTTGTTCTAGCCAATCATAGCTAGATCGAGACTTGGAGCCTAATCATTTTGAAGTTGGGCCGTGGTAAGCAAGTGAGGCCGAGAGTAAGAGGAAGAAGAGTCATCATTGTTCGAAGATTGTTTGATCGGATTTGCATTGGAGGCCGAAACTTTGTCCATCGTGTTCATCGCGATTTGCTACAAAGTGGAAGTTTTCGATCCGTTTCATTTTAGATCAAAATCCGGAAAGTGTTTGAATTTGAAGTGTTGAAGAATTTGTGAAGTATTCAATTATGCCGCCAAGAAGAGCTAATCGCCACCAAAACGTAGAAGCTTTGTATCGAAGAGAAGAAGCTGATGAGATGGAACAAAGAATCAATGAGAATTTTAGTGAGAAGCTTAATGAAGGAATTGGCCGGTTAGAGAGGCTTATGACAGAGATGAATCAAAATCGGAGAAGGGTTTCACCAGAATCAAATCATGGAGGTAGTAGAGTCTCACCACAATCCAATCGAGACCGAAGTGTTGAAAATGACCAAGGGCGTGGGAGGAACGTGAATGATCGTGAACGGAGGAATGTCGATAGAAGGGATGAAGGTGGAAGGCGTAATGGTAGTAGAGATGTTGGTGGTCAGAATCGACATCGCTATGCATCTGATTTTGAAGAGGAGTATGATGGTGGTAGTATTCAAGGAAGAGGTCAAGGAAGAAACTATTCTGAGTATGATCATAAATGGGAGTCGGGGATGAAGACAGAAATTCCTGAATTCAAGGGTGGCATGCAAGCGGAGGAATTTCTAGATTGGGTGGCTAATGTTGAGGAGATTTTTGACTTCAAAGAAGTTCCAGGACATCGTAGAGTGAAGTTGGTTGCTACAAGGCTAAGGGGAAGAGCTTTGGCGTGGTGGCAGCAAACCAAGCTTACACGTGAACGAATGGGAAAGTCAAAAGTTGAATCTTGGGAGAAGATGAAGAAATTGATGAAAGCAACGTTCTTACCTTACAATTATCAATCTTTGATGTATCAACGTTTGCAAAACTTGAGACAAGGGACGAAAACTGTGAATGACTATGCTGATGAATTCTATCAACTCATTGCGAGGAATGATATTATGGAAACAGAAGAGCAGCTGACATCTAGATTCATTGGGGGATTGAGAATGCAGATTCAGGATATGGTTAATATGTTCGATCCAAGATCTGTGGCAGAAGCACATCAGAAAGCATTGGCTTGGGAAAAACAAGGGAGACGAGGAAGTGGTGTGTTTACTAATTCTAGCAATCAAGCAAAGAATGTTGGAGGAAGTTCTAATGTTTCCAAACCTATCAGTAGACCAGTGTTGAAGGAGGTTGAGAAGGCGAAAGTTAATAATGGGTTTAAATGTTACAATTGTCAAGAATTGGGTCATAAAAGCAGTGAGTGTCCAAAGCCAAAGAAGAGAACCATGATTGCAGAAGTTGAGGATGAGGATGGTGATGGAGATTGTTCTAGCCCAGTTGAGGAGGATGAGCAGGATATTGCGTCAGGAGATGAAGGTTGTAACCTAATGCTGAGGAGATCGTGTTTAACACCGAAGCAGGAAGAAGCTAGTTGGTTGAGGAGTAATATCTTTCAGTCAACATGTACTATTCTGGGGAAGGTGTGTAAGTTTGTGATTGACGCAGGAAGCTGTGATAATATTATTTCAACCGAAGCTGTGACAAAGTTGAAATTGAAAACAGAGAAACATCCGAGTCCATACAAGTTAGCATGGCTGAGAAAAGGAGGAGAAGTGAAAGTGGATAGACGAGTTCGTGTTCCATTCTCTATTGGGAAGAAATACAAAGACGAAATCTGGTGTGATGTAGTAGAGATGGATGTATGCCACTTGCTATTGGGAAGACCATGGCAGTATGATCGAACAGTACAACATGACGGTCGGACCAATAGCTACAGTTTTATGTTTAAAGGCACGAAGATTATCTTAGTTCCGAAGAAGAGATCACAAGAAGAAAGTAAGTCAGAAGAAATTGAAGAGCTGAAAACTTTATTGACTCTAAAGGAGTTTGTTAAAGAAGTTGAAGAAGAGCCGGAAGTATTCTTGTTGATTGGGCGTGAAAGCAAAGAAGAGGTTGAGATTCCAGAAGAAGTAAAACCAATTTTGAAAGAATTTGACGATGTATTTCCAGAAGAGTTACCAACGGAGTTGCCACCGTTAAGAGATATACAACATCAGATAGATCTTGTTCCAGGTGCTGTGTTGCCACACTGACCACATTATCGAATGAGTCCGAAGGAACATGAAGAGTTGCGGAGGCAAGTGGAAGAATTGCTTGAACAGGGGCGTGTGCAGGAGAGTCTGAGTCCTTGTGCTGTACCAGCTTTATTGGTACCAAAGAAGGATGGGACATGGAGGATGTGCACTGACAGTCGAGCATTGAATAAGATTACCGTGAGATATAGATTTCCAATGCCGAGGTTGGATGACTTGCTTGATCAAATAAGCGGAGCTACTATCTTTTCGAAGATTGACTTGAAGAGCGGATATCATCAAATTCGTATCAGACCAGGCGATGAGTGGAAGACTGCTTTTAAAACCAGGGAAGGTCTATACGAATGGTTGGTCATGCCATTTGGTTTATCAAATGCACCAAGTACTTTCATGAGGGTGATGAATCAAATTTTTCGACCATTTATTGGGAAATTCGTGGTGGTGTATTTCGATGATATTCTTATTTACAGTGGGAGTCCAGAGGAACATTTGAATCATCTTAGAGAAGTGCTGATGGTACTACGACAAGAACAGTTTTATGCTGCAACGAAGAAATGCGTGTTCATGACGCATAGTGTTTTATTTCTGGGGTATGTTGTTTCCGAGAAAGGAATACAGGTTGACCAAAGTAAAGTTGAGGCGATCAGAAATTGGCCGCAGCCCAAGACGATAACGGAAGTTCGTAGTTTTCACGGGTTGGCTTCATTTTATCGAAGGTTTATTCCACACTTTAGTAGTGTGATGGCACCTATTACAGATTGCATGAAAGGTAGACAGTTTGCATGGACAGAGGAAGCAGGGAGTGCTTTTGGGAAGATCAAGGAATTGCTGACGTCCGCACCAATTCTAGTATTACCTGATTTTCAGTTGGTGTTTGAACTACACACTAATGCATCCAAGGTTGGGATTGGAGGGGTGTTGAGTCAGAAGGGACGTCCTATTGCATATTTCAGTGAGAAGTTGTCAGGAGCGAAGATGCGTTACAGTACATATGATGTGGAATTCTATGCTGTTGTACAATCTATTAAACACTGGAGACACTATCTATTTCAGAAGGAGTTTGTTCTGTATACTGATCATGAAGCGTTGAAGCATTTACAAGGGCAAGACAAGATTTCAGCAAGACATGCATCGTGGATTGCATATCTGCAACAGTTTACTTTTGTTGTTAAACACAAGTCAGGGGTGACAAATCGTGTGGCTGATGCTTTGAGTAGGAGGAGTCATTTGTTGACTACACTAAAGGTTGAAGTGACGGGGTTTGAAATATTGCCAGAATTATTTACTGAAGATCCTTACTTTGCAAAATTTGTTGATAAAGTCAAGGAGGGAGAGACGGATGACTTCGTGATGGTAGATGGTTTTCTGTTCAAAGGAAATCGATTGTGCATTCCGGAGGGTAGTTTGAGAATGAAGATTATCAAGGAATTACATGAAGAAGGACATGTTGGAAGAGACCGTACCTTACAGTTGATCTCACAGTCCTACTTTTGGCCATCGATGAGGAAAGAAGTGGAGAGGTTTGTTGAGAGATGTCATATCTGTCAAGTTTCGAAAGGAACTGCGACTAATGCGGGTTTATATATGCCGTTACCGGTACCAACTAAACCATGGGTTGATGTGAGTATGGACTTTGTGCTGGGGTTGCCGAGAACGCAGCGTGGTAATGATTCCATTTATGTGGTGGTTGACTGATTTTCGAAGATGGCACATTTTATTGCTTGTAAGAAGACGGCGGATGCTGTTCATGTTGCTTAGTTGTTTTTCAGAGAAATCTATCGACTTCATGGATTGCCAGAATCTATTGTGTCGGATAGAGATACTCGATTTCTGAGTCACTTTTGGTTGAGTTTGTGGAAAATGGTGGGAACGAAGCTGAAATTTAGTAGTGCTTATCACCCGCAAACGGATGGACAGACTGAGGTGGTTAACAGATCGTTGGGAAACTTGTTGAGATGTCTTGTTCAAGATCATCTAAAGAGTTGGGATGTGAAGTTATGCCAAGCAGAATTTGCTCATAATTATGCTGTGAATCGAAGTACTGGGTTCAGTCCATTCCAGATTGTTTATTCGAGCTTACCGAAGGGACCGTTGGATTTGACGGTAGTGCCACAATCAAAGAAGACAGTTAAGAAAGCTGCTGATTTTGTCGAAGGGTTAGCGGAATGTCATAAAATCGTTCAAGAACGATTGGAGAAAGCAAATGAGAAATATAAACGATCTGCAGATTTGAAACGACGAAGTGTTGAATTTCATGAAGGTGATTTGGTTTATGCAGTTTTAACGAAAGATCGTTTTCCAGTAGGCGCTTACAATAAATTGAAAGCACGTAAAATTGGTCCGGTGGAAGTGATGAAACGAATCAATGATAATGCTTATAAACTGAAGCTGCCAGATGATGTGTATACGTCGGACGTGTTCAATGTTAAACATCTTGTACCATATCACGGGAATGAACTAGCTGATGGAGAAGAACTTACAAATTCGAGGTCGAATTTCTCTCAACCTGGGGAGGATGATGCAGCGCCACCTTCATTTGTCCAAGGTATAAGTCGTAACCGACTTAAAGAAGCAGGTCTACAACTTAAGGGGTCAGGTGAAAAAGGACTACGACTTAAAAGCTTAAGTCGTTCACAAGCTAAAGCTAACAGTCAAGATATAAGTCGTACACGACTTAAGGATGCAGTGATGAGTCGTACAGTGATGAGTCGTTCGGGGTTGATGAGTCGTATACGAGTTAACGGAGCCTATAAGTCGTCCCAGCGACCTAGTATAACTCGGCGGCGAGTTAACTCGAGTATGCGACCTAACGAAGGTGCTAAGTCGTCTGAACGACCTATGGAGCTACGCGGTGAAGAGGCAGAACAATTTGATGAAGTGTTAGGTCGTGAACGACCTAACGAGTCAATGGATAGATCGGAGAAGACTGGAGGCGTGGATCTTCTCTGCCGACTTAATCTCAGCTGTTGATTTCTTAAGTCGTTGATGCCGCTTATTCTTAAGTCGCGCGAAGCCTGGTGCGTAGATTCTGCTGCGAGTTAATCTCCACCACTGGTTTCTTTAAGTCGCCGCATGGTTTAAGTCGCTGAAGACAAGTGTTGTAGCTGTCTGTCTTAAGTCGTCCCCGTGTTAGGTCGTAGGTCGTTGCCGACCTAAGTACTTGTATTTTCTTTGATGTTTTTGTCTGTGTTTGTTAAGTCGCTGAAGGCTTGTAAAATTGTTATGTTGAGTCGGAGACTTTGATAAGTCGGAACCGACTTAGTACTTGTAATATTTTAAGTTTTTCTGAACTGTGTTGTAAATAGTATACGACTTATGTTTAGTCGGAGATGTTGATAAGTCGGTTGCCGACTTATGACTTGTACTTTTTCTGTTTTGGTGTGTTGTAGCCTATAAATAGGCAAGTGAAGTCATTTGTAAAGGTTGTTGAATATTGAATAAAATTCTCTTTTGATTGCTTTGTGCTTTCATTCAAATTGGTAGTTGAGTGTAATCTCCTATCTCCTCTTTCGGATAATCGAGTGTGCTCGATTCAACGATTGTAGAAGCCGATTCGCGGAATCAAGTGCGCTTGATCAACGCTTGAAGAATTGAAGATCTTCGAACCCGGTATCGTGCGCGATCAATGAGTTCAGGATAGCTAGAATTCGGTATCTTCGGATCAACGAATTTGGGCATTTCAGCATCTTCCAATCCACCGATTGCTACATTCAACGATCTACATCATTTTTGTTATATCCGCTGCGTCAAATCTATAAAAATATAAATGAGCCTTTCTTTGCCCCCTTTGGCATAGAAAACTCAATTCTTCTTTTCCAAACCAGTGTCTGTCATGCCCATGCATTTGTACGCATTTGGTCAATATACGTCTGCAAGTTAGATGCATATTAAACATTAAATACGAGTCCAATCCATCTCTGTGGAAATTAAGTAATTTGTAAACTATTGGATACACTCTTAACTCTTAAGCATATGGATGTCAAGTTGATGTCTGTCTTTTGTCTGCTGTATGTTGATGGCTTTACTGCCTTGCTAAGCTTAAATCGTTTTAGTATTATATATATGTTCATGGCTCATGGGTTAATCACGGGGTAATCTTAGTTTTGCATCAGAATCTAAGATGAATCATGGGATATTTGTTATCTCTGTGCTTACAGTTAATAATTTGAAAGCATAGACATATGGGATATTTACTATGAAAATTTTCCTTAGCTCAGCCTTGAATTTTGCAAAACTGATACATCACTTGATACTATGCTTGAAAAAGCTCTGATATTGTTGCTACATATGTTGTGATTTTATACTTGTTGTTTCTTTATTTTTGCACTTGTAAGCTGCTTGAGAACTTACTGTTGCTCCATTTTTGCATCTGTGAGTTGCTCGAGACTTTTAGCTTGTGTGCATTTGTGGTTTCTGTTCTTCATTTGAACCGAGATTTGTTTTTATGTAAAGGCGATCATATTTACCTTAGTTTTGCTTTGACTTTGAGTATAATTTCTGAATTGATTAGTGATATATGTTCTGGAAAAATTGGTTTGATATCCTTTTGCTAGCTAACTTTTTTCATTTAATTTGTATCAGTCCAACGAATCAGATGGAGAACTTTTTGTTAAAACTCGCAAGTGGAAAGAAGGAAAGGTGTACAAGACTGACACTTCAGTAATGAAGTACAGAATTGTAAGAATTTTATTTTCTCTTCAATCAAATGTCAAAAAAATGCTTTGCAAACATAAGAAAAATCATATATGTACATAGATAAAATGGGATAAGGATGTAAACATGAAGGACATTTGCATTTAATGCTAGCACAACATTAGATCATTTCAGTATTATAAAATCTTGCCTGGGAAGGTAAGAAAAAAAATCTCTGACCAAAATTTGTACCAGTAATACAAAGCCTGAACTCTTTTCTATATATCAATCTCCTTATTTCTTTTCGTTCATTAAAACTTAGCATTCCAGAAAAGAAAATATAATCTTACAACTGAAGCTAAATTTCAACTCAACTAAACAAGCTAGAGGATCAAAAAGATCAAGCTGACAGTGTTTTTAAACAAAATCTGCTCTCTGTTCAAACTTGTTTTCAAGTGAGTAAACTACTTTTATAAAAGTTTAAATCTGTTGATAACCTGATGCATGTGATAAATCTTTGAAGTTATGATATGAAATATGCTTTGCATGATTGTTTAAATATGATTGCATATATATGTATGATGATATTTGTGTGCATGTCTGTATACAAGAATGTTTGCTCTGTTCTAAGTTCTACAGGCTTTAAACAAGTTCAAAAATCAATTGCTCTTCCCCTAAACTTCTATAGATTATGATGTATAAACAAAATATGTTTGAATTAACAAGATATCGTTTTTAAAAATGGTTTCAAGTGGATATATGGAGTAATTATTTGAAAAACAATAAATTACAGTGATGATCATTTAAAGTCAGGTAAATCGATGGTTTAAAATTTATGTTTTGAATATATAACTGGATTCGAACTTGAAAATTTTGAATTTTGATAATAGTTCCAAGATTTTTAAGTTTGGGGTTGAAGGGAATTCGCGAGATGAACGGATTTGGGTTTTCTGTCGATTTCTGGCGATCGGGGGAGAGATGGTCGTCGTGATCGAGGCTGGAGGAAGCTAGGATGGTGGGGGTCACGGGAAAAATGCTTGGTGGAATTCTAGACCACCGTGGTGGACGTGCGACGGCGAACTAGGGTTTTAAGTCCAGTTTTGGTTGACACTGTTCTCAAAGGCATTTCGTCGTCGAGGGTGAATCGGACTTGACTGGAGCGAGTGGAATCGAAGCAAGGAACTCTGGCGAGGGTCTGGACAAAGTGGCGAAGCTCCAGATCATCGGAGGTGGCGAAGCATAGAGGCTTTAGATGATCGGGTTGTTCCAGGGGAGGGTCGAGGTTGCTCGAATTTCGAATTTGTGCTTGATCTAGGATTTGGGTGGTCGGGATCGGAATGGTAAATTGAAGTCGACTTGTCGACGGTGGTTGGAGGCCGGAACTTCGTCGTGGATGGGTGCAGGTGCACAGCGTATCAGGGGTATCAGTTTTTGTTTTGAGAAGAAGTAGGAGAGAGGTCTCGGGTTGGACTCGGGAAAGTGAAGGCTTGGCTCGAGATTATACTCAAGTGTTTAGCAGGTTCAAAGGAAGTAGAAGGGTGTCGGGGAAAGTTGGAGTGTAGCTCGAGATTTTGACCGGGATTTTTGGGTTGAGCACGAGTAACTCTGGTTTGTCTCGAATTAAATGTAGGGTGTTAACAAGTTTTTAAGTTAAACATAATCAAATTTTAATTAATTAGGGTCTTGGGTAATTAAAGATTTATTAATTAATGAAGGTAATTATAGAGTAATTAATTAATTAATAAATTAGTAATGGAAGGTTAATCAATGTAATTAATTAAGGTTGGGAATAATTAGGGATAATTAATTAGTGAAATTAGTTAAAAGTTAATTAATAAGGGTTAATTAGTTAATAATCAAAAGATAATTACTTAGAGTAAGTAATTAATGGATAATTACTGAATGTAATTAATTAATGAAGTAATTAGAGGATAAATAATTTATGTAAGCAATTAAAGGTTAATTAATTAATGTGAATAATTAAAGGATGATTAATTAATTAAATAAATAATAATGATTGGTTTATAATTAATTAATGTTAATCAAGTAGGATATAAAAGTAATTAATTCAATTTATTTGATGATTAAATTTAATTAATTAGAAATGGTGATAAATTGGTCTTGCTTATGGATGATGGAATTGTATTGAATGATTGGATTAATATCTAGTTGATAATTTACGATGTATGGTGATATGATATGTTTGGATTGAACTGGGATAATGTGGGTTAGCCATCAATGATGAATTGCTGTGTAAGTGTGACATCCTGTTTGTTTTAATTAATCGTATTCACTTAAACAACTTGGATTAATGATGATATTGGATTCGAAGAGACCGGGGTCGGGTATCAGCAAGTACTCGAAACCACTTCGATTTGTAATTTACAGTAATTCTTTATAGTTTGGTTAGAAGTAAACAGGCTGGAATGAAATAATTTAAGTGTCATGGATATTTAAACTGGTAACGATTCTTGGATATTGTTTTGAGATAAATGATTGACTTAAATAAGATTAGAACTCGTAGGAAGTACGAGTTAAAACTTAGTATTTCAAGATATATGGTTTACTCACGCTGGTTTCCAGCCTGACTCGGGTGTTACTTTATGGTAATGCTCGGGTCAGACAGAGTATTACAGATTTTCAAGTAAGGACATTCTAGAGCTCAGAAGACGAGCTGGATGGCAGGAACGTATGGAGTGTTTCCGCTATGATATATTGTTGTATATTTGGACATGTTGATTATATATGTCCAGTGTTTGTGTATATGTTGTAACTCTGATGTATTAAAGTGTAATTTAACTGATACAGTTTCTTTGTATAAATGATATTATATGATATTATATTTTAATCTGCTGCGAATGTGAGATTCTATGTCTTGTTTTTCTGTTTTCTTCTTCTACCTCTTTTTTTTCCTAACTATCTGGAATTTTCGGGTTCGAAAATTCCGGGTCGTTACAATATAGGATAGCAGTCAAGTCATTTGAGACATTATGCCATTGACTTGAAGGGATGGTTATAAAGAGATGGTAGATTATGTGGTCCTCTTGTTATGGATTTGATTAACATGGTACTAGCCAAGTCTCATCACTCTAGGATGACCATTGCTCATGATTGAGACAAAATGCACCAGGGCACGAAAAGAGTCTTTTATTGGCTTAGTATGAAGAAGCATGTTGCAGAGTATGTAGCTAGATGTATGACTTGTCAAAGGGTAAAGATGGAGTAAGAGAAGCCAGGAGGATTATTATAGCTGTTGGATATTGCTTAGTGGAAGTGGGAGAGTATTTCTATGGATTTCATCGATGGACTACCTAGAAGTAGGAGAGGAAATAAGAGTATTTGGGTTATAGTCGACCGATTGACCAAATGTGCTTATGTCATTTCAGTTAGGAATACAAGGACTATTGTGTCTTTGGCAACACTATATGTAGCGATCCTGACTCGGCCTTCGAAAATCGGCACCCGTACTTCACTTGTACTCGAATGCCGTAGATTCAAACGCCGAATCTGGCTTGCCGGAGGTTATAACACAGTAAGTATAACAACACAGCGGAAGAAATAAATGAATAATATCATATACATCAAAAATGATACAATATCCAGCATATGATATACAACAATGATATCTATATGATACAAGAATATCAGAGACAAATAATAATGTTACAGCGGAAACAACAGAAGTGATAACACCAAACGATCTTTAAAAGAGAATGAGTCCAACAACTCCAACATCAAGCTCGAACCATCATCACCTTGCACCAAGATAAGCAAGGGCGGTCGTCCGGACGAACTCCAAAAACTGAACTAGCTCCCGATAATCTACTAAACCTGACTATTTGAAAAACCCAACTCTAGACTGCCCGTGTGGAAAATTGTGGGCACCCAGAGTTTAGGAAGGGAACAATAAACTCCAAGTCAGTCATGTGACTGGTGTGAGTAACAAAAACAGTTTATCTTTAAACAAACAACAAAGGAATTTTTTTAAACATTGAAATCCGCAATGCTTTTTGGAAAATGAAACTACCATAAGGCCTCCCGGCACACACACAATGCAATCACACACATGGGGGAGATTTCTCCTTATGATAGTCAAACATGCTTACTATGCAAAGAAAACTCTTTTGATATTATTACTAGTGCATAGTGTAGAAAACATTTCGAAAGTATAATATTAATCTTAGCCAGCATAGGTACCATTATACTATGTCTGCTATAGCTACCATTTTAAATGGCAGGTTCTACAACTAAAACCATACTGGGTTCGTATTGTTTCTTTGGATTTTTCCAACGAATGGTTAGCCTAAGGAACTTCCTATGCCACATGGGAACGCCTCTGGAGGGACGCCCCAAGAACCACCTGGCTCTCTGCCAACATAAGGCCGGTTACCCCCTTCCTGGGAAGTAAACCTAAGATATGCCACCCTCGGTCGTTTGCGACCTTTATCCGAGGCCTCGATCACACAGCAACAATCACACAGTAAATGAGATTGGAGCAACCACACAGGTAAATATCTGGGCTCCATACCATGACATCACCTTTTTCCAGAAGGAATGGACATACCCTAGGGGAGCTACCCCAGAAACCTTGCCACATTTTCCTGTTTCGACCATTTCTGGGGTGTGAGGTCCTGATGCGGTCTCGTCCACAAAGCTACGCTTTTTCACAAAGCCATGCTTTGATCAACAAATGATCAACAACACACAACAACACTTAGCATGCCACGTTACCAAATTGGGAATGTATCACTAGTAACCATCAACTACATAACCTCTGAGCTCGTACGTCTCAGAGAAGGGTGTTAAGCTAAGAGAATAAATCTCCGCCACCAAGCAGAAATGTATTTGATAGAAACCAGCTTTACATCTCAAAGTGTAACGTCAGACACACATCCATACAAGTCTGTTCCGAGTTCGAACAGAACCGAAGGCACTTCCTAAGAAGCCCTTACAATCCGTGTATTCACAATCCCGACCGGACTCCCCATCACATATGGAGTCTCTATACCGGAGCCACTCAGTGTAGAGACAATCGATAGGTTATCCTATCGTTCTCGCAAACACCCGGTCTTCAACACCGGTCTTCAAATGCTATCCATTTACGTCGTATCACTATTCAGAATGGGTTATATGACACAAAGTCCTCTCCCGGCTAAACCGAATGGTGAGCGCAATATTTTAAAAACATATGGATATTGGGATTTCAGTTAAGTCACAACTTATTACCCCAAAACTTCTCTTTCAAATGGTTTAAACACATTACCATTTTAATCTTTTTTTCAAAAAGATTCATCTCACAAAGTTCACCCAGTTTCACAAAGATCTATTCATAGATTTCCAAATCGATTTCCATTTCCATTGGATTAACTCGTCCAATCCTTAAATGAAAGATTTAATTGATAGCTTTCAAAACAATTCCATTTCGACCTTTTATACAAAAGGTACACCTTTCCAATTTCAAAACAAAGTTCAACAATCTTTCCCAAAGATTTATTCATAACTCGGAAAACCATTTTCATTTCGAACTTGTAATTCTTTTGACACAAATTGGAAATTCATTCCTTATATGAAAGCTTCTATTATTTGAAAACAAACAATTTTCATTTCGGAAAAATCCGATCTCATTTATACAAGTTAAAGTCCTTAAAGTTAAATTCAAATTCCCAAACCAATACTTTAAAAATGGTTTAAATTCATATAAACACATTCATAACATCTTAACCATAATTTCCAAACATGGAATTCAATTCCAAATTTTGAATTCAAATTCAAATTAAATTATTTAAATTGGAAAACTTTACCAAGTTATTCAAAATAACTTTTATCTTAAAGAATCCTTTTCAAAAGCTTTAACATTTAATCCCAATCCATTTCCAAAATCAATTGAAATTAAAATTTCAATTTCAAAAACATTAAATTTAAATCATTTGTGACTTAACCGATTTCCACGTGAAATCCATATTTTTGTATGTATGGTGTGTGGTCCAGGGGTTTTACACAGTAGTGCAACATTACAAATCATCACATCATCACAGATTTAAGCATATCAATATCGATAAGCGGTATATTCCTATAATGCTTATCTTCCATTTACCAATTCATAGATAAATAATATATATTCATCACAGATAAAATAAATTACATTCATCACAGCTTGAATTAAAACAAATTTACATCACAAAGCATCACACAGTAGAGAATATCAAACAATTCACAGCATTCAATAGAATACAATCATCCATAAGTGAAACCAATTAAGATATCTGATTAATCTAAACCAGATAATTTGCCTATGGATAATTCCTAGTCAGGGTTAATTAATAATTAATTAATTACAAACATTTAATTAATTATTCTTTAATTAATCATTAATTACCCTTGATTAATTAAACTCTATTTACATCAAGTAATTATCCTTAATTAATTACACAAATTAATTATTCTTAACCAGTTACAGTAATTAACCTTTAATTACTTCATAATCACTTATCATTGATTAATTAATCTAAATTAATCAACTCTTAATTACATCATTAATTATATTAATTAATGATCTCTAATTACTTCTTTAATTAATTACTCTATTTACATTAATTACATTAAGTAATTAATCTTTAATTAAACCTTATCTATTAATCACTCTTGATTAATCTTATCCAGTAATTAACTACTCTTAATTACTCATTAAATAAATTAATTACTCCTTAATTAATTATCTTTAATTAGTCCCTTACACAAAGTAATTACTCTTAACTAATCACTTAATTACACCCTTTAATCCTTAATTAATTAATTTAAACCTCTGATTACTTATTTAATTAATCCAAATCATTAATTAATTAAATAAATAAGTTATCCATTTTTTTATTAACTTAATAATTAATGAATTATAAATCATTCTTATATCTTAAAGTAAAACTCATTCATACTTATGATTTAATTATTAATTACAATATGTTTGGAAACATTGATTTCAAATTTCAAATTAAATTTCAAATTAAATTTCAAATTAAATTTCAAACTTTAGAATAAATACTAATTTATTTTCAAAAAGGTTAAAAATCCAAATTTTTTTTCTAACTTTTAATTTCTCATGTTAAAGTAATACTTTTGTTATAAAAGAAATTTTAAGAGTAAAAATCAAATTCTTTTTAAATTCACATATTAAAAGTATACCTTAACATTTAAATTCATTTTTTTAAACATTTAAATTTATAAAACTTTAATTTATCTCAAAATCTGGAATTCAAAGTTAAACTTAAAATCCAGGTTTCAAGTTTTGATTTAACTTTGTTTAAATTTTTACTTTATAATTTAAATTTCATTTTAAATTCAAATCTCTTTTTCAATACTTAACATTTTTAAGTATTAAAACAATTTAAATTTAAAACTTTATTTCCCAAATTGAACTTGAATATATAGTTATACTTTGACTTAAAATTCAGTTTAGACCTTGGTTTATAAAATTTAAATTTAGTTTTAAATTTCAAAACAAAACAGGTTTGGGAACCTGAAAGTAAGATCTATCCGAGCCTCACCAGCCTCTGCTTCGAGTCCTACCCCTCAATATCTCGAGTAAACACATGAGAAAACACACGAACAAATCCTGCTTCATCTCAACCAACCCAAGTTTTTCCCAGGTGTTAACTCCTTTATTTCGGTGACCTAAAAACTCTGCGACCTAACAGCTCTTAACGACCTAAAAGGCCTCACGACTTAAGGGAACTCACGACCTAAGGAACCTAACGACCTAAGGTATTTAATGACCTAAGGTACTTAACGACCTAAGGGAGTTAACGACCTAAGAGGCAAAACGATCTAACGACCTAGCAGACTTCACGACCTAACGAGCTAAGGAATGTCACAACCTAAGGAATGTCACGACTTAGTAGAATCTACGACCTAATGATCTAAATGGGTTCACGACCTAACTCCTGAAGCGGCTCAGCGACCTACGACTTAAGAGGCAAACGAGCTAAGGAGTTAACTACCTAAAGCTTACCGACCTAAGAGCTTCACGACTTAGCAGACTCTACGACCTACCGACCTAACTCCAAAAAGAAGAGAGTGGCCTAACGACTTAAAGCTTCACGACCTATCTTAGGTCGCTACCGACCTACCACTTCATCAGACGAGACCGAGTACAACTTCATCAGTCTACTTCTTAAGTCGCGAGTGGACTGCGACCTAGCTTAGGTCGCTCGCGACCTACGACTTAACTTAGGTCGTACACGACCTAAGACTTGGGGAAAACTTCTGTCCAGAATTTAAATCCTATAAATACATCACTACCTTCAACATGAAGGGGACTTTTGGCCGATCATTTCTTGAAGCGTCGTTACTCTGCCGAACTCTGAACTCATTCAACACGTGAAGATCTCCAAATATTCAAGACACTACAACAAGCTTCGAGAAGAATTTCATACATCCGACACGGATTCATCAAGTTTCATCATCGAAGTTTGAGCTAGTAGTCAAGAGTGTTTTTGTGATCAAATTATATCGTATTTCACAAGTGTATTGTATCGCATTGTAACTGAATCAGCAATAAAAGACTATAAAGTGGACGTAGGCTCAATTACGGGCCGAACCACTATAAATCTGTTGTCTTTTTACCATTTTACTGCTATTTTACTGCTCATATCTTGTTCCCGTCATGCGGGTGGTGCTTTCACAACTCTATTATACACACCGGGTGTTAGCATTCAATTTTCAGCGTTAACATTTTGGTGCTTTCACTGAGAGATTGAACTCAGGAATCCTCTCAACATTACTTCGCAAAGGCTTGTTGAAAGAATCTCCTTAAAGATCTGAAGTCTAACTGAAATAATGGTTCCGGGAAAAAGAGGTAAACCTACCAGATCCGAAAATGTTCATGAAGGGACTTCCGCTTTCCCAACAGCAGACCAAGCAACTCCTACCGTTGGAGTCACCAGGGCTGAATTGGATGACGCAGTTTCTGGGTTATACCAACAGATTGAAGCTCAAAACGCTTTGGTGATGGATAGATTAAATGCTCTACTTGGGGAAAATCGTCAGCCAGAAAACCATGAAACAACCTTTGCCGAAATGCCACCTTTCCAAGCTGAAGGTTCTATACCGCAACCAACTCTTCACGAACATGTGCCCAGGCAAACTTTCGAGAAAAGGACTGATGCCTGCCCGGCGATGACTGTGAACGATAGAGAGTACCTATCAGAGATGATTGGCCAAATCATGAAAGAGAGCATGCAAAGGGAAGAAAATGAGAGCGACTGGGGATTTGCACCAAGCAGAACGCCGTTTACCGAAAGGATCCTGAAAGCAGAATTTCCAAGGAAATTTGCACCTCCTGCTATTCCAGCCTATAGAGGAACAAGTGACCCTAGTCATTTCTTATACAAGTACGACTGGCATATGACTGGGGCAAGAGCATCGGATGAGATTAAATGCCGATATTTTCCAGTATACTTGGAAGGTGTGGCCCTACTTTGGTTCACAAAGCTTTCGGTTCGGTCTGTAGATCAATTCTCCGACTTAACGCGAAAGTTCAAAGAACAATTCAGATTGTATGCTTCAAAAGCTAAGGATATAATGTCATTGTCTAGCCTTGAACAAGCTCCCGGAGAATCAATCAAATCTTTCTTGAGCCGTTTCAACATAGCTTTAGCCGAAGTGGATAATGCAGAGCCGCGTATGATCCTAACTTACTTGGTGCGAGCCGTCAATAAATCAAATGAATTTGGAAAATGGGTAAAGATGAAAGAACCGAACTCGCTTGAAATTTTTTATAAAAAGGCCGATGAATTTATGCGCCTAGAATACCTTTCCGCACCAGCAAAGGTGGTGGTTGCAAAGGACAACAATAATGATCTTACTTTTAACAAGAGAGATTCTAGGAATCAGAAAAGGGAAAATGACGGAGGAAAGAACCAGGGGAATGAGAAGAAATCACGCCACTTTAATCCTTTAGATTTTACCCCTTTAACTGATACGCTAAGAAATATCTTCTTTGCAATAAAGGATGTTGTCAGGTATCCTAAGCCACCTGAGATGAGGAGAGGTGCAGTGCGTAATGGAAAATTCTGCCAATTTCACAATCAACCTGGCCATGACACTGACCAATGTCGCCAGTTAAAAAATGTGATTGAAGAATTGCTGAAGCAGGGTAAACTCCAACAATATGTTAAGAGAAACGGAGTCGATCCAACCTCATCCACTCAGGGTTAACAACGTCCTGCCCATCAATCTGAATCTCGCAACAACACTGCAGTGCAAGATTCAGAAAAGCTTGTCATTAATGTTGTCACAGGACCGCACCTAGCAGGCAGAAGTTGGGACGACTGCTAATTGTCCACAAAACTACGGCCGGGGCATCTTTCACTTTCTCTGGCATATAAATCCAAAGCTATGAATCTAGTGCAAATGGAAATTCAGCCCGGAGATTCTGAAACAACAATCACTTGCATCCATTTTTTACTTAACAGCATTGCTTAAATTTGTAAAATGATAATGGATGTGTAACTTTGGCATTGTAAACTGCTGAGAAATCAGTATAATTGAATAATGAAAAACTATGAATCTTGTGTTCTTTACTATTTTATAATGCCTGTTTTATTTCGATATGTAAATACTTTAAATGTATTGCTAAAATGTCGATTCAAAATTGCAGGACATTAAAACAAGGCTTACTCGTCACAAGGCCAAGCGAGCCCTATAAGTCACTTATTAAGCAAATTTCAAGCAGCAAAAATTCCAGATTCAAATCCCATGCAAGAAGAACTTCACATAAAAAGTTGGCGACTCCACTGTGTCAAGCACTCGTTAACTGGTTGCGATCGTCAGTATAAAAAGACATCCAACCAAGTAATTTGCGTTTGCCCCATGAAGTCACTCAACAGTGAAGTCTACTTCTTCGGATAAAGCAATTTACTTGCAACAGAGAGGAAGATGCGCTTGGAAATGATAATAAAGGATCGCTGATGAGCAGATGATGAGAAAACATGGGCCGGCAAACATAGAAGCAGCCAAAAGGAGGTATGCCTCTCAATAAGAGGGCTGGAAGATCCACTAAAGGGACACCTTCCCAAGTAGAAGGAACAAGACCCTTGCTAACTGGTTGTGATGCATCCGATCAGACAGCTTGCGTCCGTCCCGTGGATCCACTCGCCCCTGAGACGCAACCTTCCTGGCACACCAATCAACCAAAGCTCCTCTCCGGAAGCCAACCAAAGCCCTCTAACGAGGCACGCCAATAAATGAAAGTGCTTTCCTCAATCAAAAAAGATTGGTGGAACCACCGGAGGGGCACCTTCCCAAGCTGAAGGAACAGGGCCCTTGTTAATTGATTGCGATCGTTCGTGCAAACGAACATCCAATCAAGCAACTTGCGTCCGCCCCGTGGATCCATCCAACCATGAGAAAATAACTTCCAGGCAATCAAAAAGCCCTTTTCGGAGGCACAAGCCCTCTTCGGAGGCACAAGCCCTCTTCGGAGGCACATGCCCTGTTCGGAGGCAAAAGCCCTCTCCCGAGGCACCACAAGCCCTCTTCGGAGGCCCATGCCCTCTTCGGAGGCAAAAGCCCTCTCCCGAGGCACCACAAGCCCTCTTTGGAGGCACATGCCCTCTTCGGAGGCAAAAGCCCTCTCCTGAGGCACTACAAGCCCTCTTTGGAGGCACAAGCCCTCTTCGGAGGCACAAGCCCTCTTCGGAGGCACAAGCCTTCTTCGGAGGCATGTCCCAAAATTGCTTCTCCTCGGAGACCGAAACTGCTTCTCTTCTGAGACCAAAAATGCTTCTCTTCGGAGACCAAAAATGCTTCTCTTCGGAGACCACGAAGACTTCTTCGGAAGCACTAAGACAAATAAAGCCTTTCAACAAGGCACATCCAAAAAACTTTGTTGATGGAACCACTAACGACCGCAGCTAAATACTTATGATCATTTGTACAAACAAATAGGCAGTAAAATAGCCAGTGGCTGTCTTGTGGATCCATTCAACAATGAGATATAATTGTCTGATAAACAGATCAAAACATTCTTCAGAAGCTCACTTCACTACGTAGGAAAATCCACTTTTTAACAAATAAAAGTGATCATCCCCGAAAGTTGAAGTGTTCTTCATAAAGAAAGAGAAAGTAAAAATTTCTCCAACACAAAACGTATTCTATTAAAAGAAGAATAGTACTTCTTCAAATCGGAAGAATTATTCTCTAAAATAAGAATACAAGTCTTTTTAGAATATTGCAGTGAGCCGTGATACGGGGGCATATAACTATGTTAATAGAGACAACGCTCAACCATCATATCACGAGCTCACTACGGTATCGTATAAAGTAAATAAAGAATCATTTATTCTACATTACAATGGGAAATAAATGCATTCTCACATACACAAGAATTTTTACAAGTAAAATAGCTATTTTATTCAATACTATGAAAGCTTTTTACATTGTGCAGATTACAAAAAGAAGCGAGGACCGGTACCCGCACAATCTCCGGTCGATACATGCAAAAAGCAAAACAAAAAGTAGAAAATCCAGCTTATTATTCCTCCTTCCCGCCGCCTTTGGAGCTCTTGCCCAGCCTGATGGTTAGTTTCGGAATCCGGCGTGGACGGGTTGGGGAAGGAGGAGTGGTCGGATTTTCTTCGGCTTTGTCTTCTCCAGCTGAAGCAGTTTTCTTCTTCTTCCTGATCGCACGCTTCCCCTTCCTCTTCGAAGAAGACTCACTTCCCGGAGAGAACAATGTGGAAAGCTTCGCATCATCATCAAATGACTGCTCCGGAGTCTTCTCACTGTCCTCCGTCTCTTCCGCTTTCTGCTTTTGGGAAGCAGGTGGATCCTCTAAGCCTTGAAGGGCTGCTATCTGTTCTTCCCGCGACCCTGGCTGAGAAGCGGGAGTAGCTTGATGGGATGGAGGAGGAACAGCTGGAAGAGCAGGAGAGTGCACAATGCTTGGTGCTTCCGCTACAACAAAAAGAGAAGATATCAGATCATCAGAACTTAAGTAATAAGCAAGAAATTCATCGAGATCGGTTGAATCGATTGAGTAGTTAGACTTAAAGTTACCTGGAGAAGTTGGTTTATTTACGACGACTTCTAAAATTTTCAGCTTCGGCGTCGTCTTGGGTCTTCTCCTCAACTTGAGTAGTGGGAGGCTCGTTAGTTGCCGTCTTAATTTCGGCTTTTGCGGAAGGTGAAGAATAAGAACTAGAGCCGACAATGTCAGGGTCAACTGGAGCCGGAAGATGAGCAGGGTCGGTTAAAGGCGCTTTCTCTGAACGCTCTTCCCCTGCCACTTCGGCGCGTTCCCTAGCAAGCTGCTCTTTCCCTCTAGCAAGCGCAACGCGTGCTTCATCATCCAGATAAAGCGCTGCAAGGTCTGCTTCCGCATAGCCAGCAAACATGTCAAGTATGGCCTCCCAAACCTCGGCCAATGTAATCTCATATTTAGGACCCAAGAATGAAAGACTACCGCGACCCAGAACACTGTGTATATAGAAGTCAAATAAAGTAGAGTCGATGTTGACTTTGGTTGCCTCGTGAGACTCTTTGGCTGCAACTTGTCCGGCAACCGCATCATCGCGCTCTTTCTCAACTTTAAGAAGTCGAGCTTTTAGCATCTCAATCTCCGTGTTTTGGGAGTAAAATGTTTCCCGCAGTTGAGCGCTTTCTTTGCGGTATTTTTCAGTGATATGTTGTTCAGCTGCAAGTTTTATCTCAGCATCCCTTTGAGCAGCGTGCGCGTCCCGCACTTGTTTCTGGAAAACTTCTTCTTTTTGAATATGTGAGGCAGAAGAAGTAGCAAGATTTTCTTTAAGTTGCTTGACTTCAGATTCAAGTCTTGCATTATCATCGGCAATGCTTGACATTTCTGCGTCATGTTGCTTGACAACTTTCTTCCACTCAGAGTGATCGTCTTCCATTGTCAGCATGGCCTCAAGATTCATGCGGTTGACCCTTTGAAGTTCATCAACCAGTTTCTGCCATCCAGACATTCTCTCAATGTCGAGCCTAACAGCATCTAGATTCCTCAGCATAGCCTGCTTATCGATAGGGATTAAATCTAAATCAAAGCGCACTCCTTTTAAGCACCAATTCGGAAATCGGCTTTGAAGTGTTGAGGGGCCATCTTTAACTTGATACTGAGGCCTGTTTATTATTGCCTGGATGTCAGACTTCTTTAAGGCAGGAGAGCCGGACGGGATATTAGAAGAGATAGAAGCGTCAGTTTTCTCAGAAATTGAAGACGCGTCCTTTTCATCAAGTCTAACCCGTTTACTCGGGTCTTCAGCAGCATGGCTCTTCCCTTTATCATCATGATATTTCCTTTTGTGGGAATCATCGTCCCTTCTTCTCTACTGCTCCTCATAAGCTCGCCTCTCTTGAGCTTTTCTAACTGCTCGCTCTTCATCAGATTCTCTACGAGCAGGGAGATAGCGACTGTAATCATAAGATTCGCGCCCTCCATAGCGTCGAAAGTTGTCGTAATAAGAGCCACTTCGCCCCATCAGAGAACCTGAAATTGAAGAAAAGACAAGTCTTAGAAATCTTCAAATTGAAGAAGCTAAGTGCACATAAGTGCCAAAAAATCCTAAGTGTGTGCGGTGTGCAAACTACGCGCGTCAGACTACAAACCACTCTTGGGTGTGGAAATGGCAATAACTTGTGTGGTAGGTGTTGTAGTTTGTTGCAAAGAAGAGGTCGCTTCAACAACAGGAGAGATCACTTTTGAAATATCTTCTTTAAAGAGCTCCTGAGAAGTTATCATTATATCGCTCAAGTTATCGAAAGTGTCATCGCCGCGATACCCAGCAGAACTCTCTTTTTCAACTTCCACGTTTGCCGTCTTTTCAGAAATTTGTGGATTTTCTTCCTCTTCAATAACTGGGGCAAGTGCAAGCTTGCTAGACGACCCCATAACATCAGTAGAAGTAGAACACATCACTAGTGAAGTCTCAGCGGTGGGTTCTTTCAGTGAAAGTTCTTTAGCAGGGGCTGGGGCATCTAACGTCGTTGCTGGAGAATCAGGAATCTCATGAGGCTGGGTGGAACGAGAAGAATGCAGAAGTTCGAACTGGTGCAAAAATTCATCTTTCAACAAGAATTTGGCGTTTCTCTCTTCCATAGCCACAGCATGTAGAGTTTCGAAGATTGACTTGAGTCCGGGATTTCTAAGCGGGGGAGGAAGTGCTGAAAAAAGAAAAGAATGAAGATAAGCATTTGATAACTCGGGTTTCAAAAAACTTATAAGATAAACAGAGAAAGGCAATCTTACTCTCGATTCTCCAAACAGCGTAGAATCCCGGAGGGCATCGAACAAAGAAGAATTGATTTAGAAACCCATGAGCACTATCAGGCATATCCAAAATCAATTTCCGATTTCTGGCACCTCTTACAAGCACGATTGAAGGATGATCTTTATTCTTAGAAAAGGTGCATAGATAGCAAATTTCATCGAAGCTCGGGAGACGGTCGAGCGTCCTTCTAAACAGAACACACAACCCCATCAGAACAACGTAACCGTTAGGGTGCAGCTGGAAGGGCGAGATGGCTAATCGAAGAAAGAGTTCTCGGAGAAATTCATTGAAAGGTGGAATAGCTCCACTCAAGCACATCTGGCGATTCACTGCGACAAAACCGAGAGGTGGTCTGTCAGCAGTGTCGTTTGCTCCAGGGAATATGGCATCTGATTCGGCAATACCGAACTGGGAACACAATTGTCTAAAAACTTTGTGGCTCAGAGTGGTCGGAGTTCTCTCCGGAGGATCGATTAATGGATTTGCAATCGGGAAAGCTTCTTCGGCTGGTCCTGAGTCCTCTTGTTGAGATGTCATTCTACACAATCAACTGGATATTTAAATACGAAGGTGCACGTTTCCTAAAAGTGTGAAGTGTTGTGCAAAACTAAAACAATAACAAGCAAGTATAACTGAAATTGAGATAGTTGACATTTATCGACTATAAAGTTTCAAGGCTTGTCATTTTAAGTTCAAATACAATGTTGTGTTGATGCAAACAAATCAGCTTAGGTTGATTATTTCAGCTTTGCTTTAATACTTCATTTGAATTTATCGTTTCACAGCATTTCATTCACAAAATTCATTTAAGTTGATTATTCTTTGTCGACTAATATGTCATTCGATGTGGGCAATCAATGACAGTATATTCGTCCCATTTTTCTGCAAATATTGTTTTTAAACAGGTTATTAGCATTAAAGTTAAGGCAATCTGAAAAGAAGTACAACAAAGTCCAAAACAGTTCAAACAGTTCGAAATTCAGTCAAGTTCTGCTCAAATTTCCAAGTGTTAGGTCATTCACGACCTAGCATAGGTCGGAACCTTTTTTGGTCGCACAGTGCAAGTTGGAAAGTTCAAGGCGATTTAAATTTGTCAAGTCCTAACTCGGCCGCGACTTAGAGCTTATGCCGCAAAAGTTAGGTCGTTGGTATGTTAAGTCGTCCTGCATTCACTCGAGGTAATTAGGTTGCTGAATTGTTAAGTCGTCATATTCAAAGTTCGGTTGAGTCCAAAGGTTCAAGTCTTAGATCGCTTACGACCTAGCATAGGTCGGAAATGTTCGGCTTTATTTAGGTCGCAGGGATTCTTAGGTCGCAAGAATGATTAGGTCGGTCAAATATCTTAGGTCGTAAGTCATAGGTCGTGGAAGGCTCAGCAAAAAACTCTCAAGTCGTACAAATCTGTTAAGTCGCCGACTTCCCCTCCACGCAATCCCTTACTGGATCCGATAACCCGATATAGCCATTATAAAGAAAACTGTCATCCTCTTCGTGAATTTCATCCATCTCCACATACTGCCAGATCACCCAACAAATCAATTTCAAATCCCTCCGATCCATTAAAAACATTACCGTGCATTCATGAAACACATCAACATATCAAACGACAAAAGTCGATTGTAATAACTGTTCAAAAGATGAAACACGGCGTAGGGAATTGGATTTGGGTCGGAGAGCGCACGTTCATGATTAGGCGGTGATTATGGTGGGACAGAAATTGAATTCACTTACGTAGTATGCTAGTAATGATGAATCGACGGCTAAGTGAGTTGAATTCTCTCTTGGAAGTTCGAAGATTCTTCAATGGCAGTGGGAAAGCAGAGCAGTAAAGTAAGGAGGAAGAAAGCGACCTAACAGTTTATATGGGGCTGAGTGAAGAAGGCGAATAGGCATACGAGTTAGCACAGTTTTAGGTCGTCCACGATTTAGCGAAGTTAAGTCGAAGCACACGACCTATGGCATAGGCCTGTACTTCGAGGGGAAAATGTTAACTCCTTTATTTCGGCGACCTAAAAACTCTGCGACCTAATAGCTCTTAACGACCTAAAAGGCCTCACGACTTAAGGGAACTCACGACCTAAGGAACCTAACGACCTAAGGTATTTAACGACCTAAGGTACTTAACGACCTAAGGGAGTTAACGACCTAGCAGACTTCACGACCTAACGAGCTAAGGAATGTCACGACCTAAGGAATGCCACGACTTAGCAGAATCTACGACCTAACGATCTAAATGGGTTCACGACCTAACTCCTGAAGCGGCTCAACGACCTACGACTTAAGAGGCAAACGAGCTATGGAGTTAACTACCTAAAGCTTACCGACCTAAGAGCTTCACGACTTAGCAGACTCTACGACCTACCGACCTAACTCCAAAAAGAAGAGAGTGGCCTAACGACTTAAAGATTCACGACCTATCTTAGGTCGCTACCGACCTACCACTTCATCAGACGAGACCGAGTACAACTTCATCAGCCTACTTCTTAAGTCGCGAGTGGACTGCGACCTAGCTTAGGTCGCTCGCGACCTACGACTTAACTTAGGTCGTACACGACCTAAGACTTGGGGAAAACTTCTGTCCAGAATTTAACTCCTATAAATACACCACTACCTTCAACATGAAGGGGACTTTTGGCCGATCATTTCTTGAAGAGTCGTTACTCTACCGAACTCTGAACTCATTCAACACTTGAAGATCTCCAAATATTCAAGGCACTACAACAAGCTTCGAGAAGAATTTCATACATCCGACACGGATTCATCAAGTTTCATCATCGAAGTTTGAGCTAGTAGTCAAGAGTGTTTTTGTGATCAAATTGTATCGTATTTCACAAGTGTATTGTATCGCATTGTAACTGAATCAGCAATAAAAGACTATAAAGTGGACGTAGGCTCAATTACGGGCCGAACCACTATAAATCTGTTGTCTTTTTACTATTTTACTGCTATTTTACTGCTTATATCTTATTCCCGTCACGTGGGTGGTGCTTTCATAACTCTATTATACACACCGGGTGTTAGCGTTCAATTTTCAGCGTTAACACCAGGCTTCCAGAATTCATGCACGTACACGTGCACGACGCCGATGGTCGACTTCAGGCGACCTCACATTGTCGAGCAAGTCAAGGATCATCCCTAATCCAATTCCCGACCACCTAAACTTCTCCATCATCTCGAATTCGAAATCGAGTTCGAGCTTGAAACCTGGAAAATGAACTGGAAAGCACACTCAGACCTGGCAACGCCTCGTCCTCGCAACCTCGACCACCGGAGATGCCCAAACTTCATCCACTCCACGACAACACGCTACACTTCCACTCCCTTAAATCTCGTGAAACTCGATCACGTATTGGGGACGAACACGCCTCGTTACAGACACATCCAGAAACTTGAAACAAAGCCCTAAATCGACCTCGTACCGTTAATTCATGCAATAGAAAAAATTATTCCATAATTTTCTCGAGATCACAGATGTTTATACTAGCTTCAAACCAAGTTTCAACATTTAAAATTGGATCGATCACCAGAAATTTGTAAAAGTGCAATTTTTTGTTCAAATACAAACTGCTCTTTAATCCTAGCTCTAAAAAATATGATTTAAGCTTTAAAATTCATGATTAAGCATACGAATTCAGATTATATATTTGAAATCATAAATTACGAAGTTTGAAATTTGGCTAATTTAAAGTTGGTTCAGATATCTCGATTTCCGGAATCATTCATAAGATGTTTAAACTTAAATTGATTTTTAAAACTTAGTTGATGATCAAACAAACAGTTTTTGTTTTGATCCTAAGTTCAAACAGTTAATAGATCAAGGGGAGTTGATTTTTGAAACTAGAGTCTTGGGTTAGAACTGAAAACAGAGAACACATATGGATAAAAGCCTGCACTCAATCCATTCCTCATTCATATATACTTAGAGAATTCATATGTATATATATATATATGTAGATAAACACACTTGTCAAAGCTTTAAATCCATATTTAAAAAAAAGAAGTTACTCACCGTGTTGTTTCCAGAGGAAAGAAAACAGAGTTGATGAAGAAATAGGTTTGAGTATCTTTGCTTGCTGAAACCATTTCTTTGATCCCCTGGTTCTCATTGATTTGAGTTGTTATTTAGGTTGAAGCTTTGACTGATATTTACTTTAGTTTTTCTCAGTTTAGAATGATCAAAACTGAGGTGAGAAGAATTGATGGATATATAGAAATGAAGTTTACTGGTGGTGATATTTTTGTACAGGTTGATGTATTTTTATTTGTTTGTACAAATTGATTTTTGTTTTGGTCAGAGATTTTTAGGCTGAAATGATATAATATGGTGTGCTATAAGATCATGCATTAATTACCTTGTACAAAATATATTTTTATTTGTTCCTTCTCTTGCAAGCTTCATTCATATGTATTTTTTTTTTCTAGTGTTCATACTTATGTATATACTTGAATGTATTATTTGTTTCATTCTTTTACAATATTTCTTTACTTGTATGTATTTTATTTGTCTTATGCTTTGTGATATAAAATGAATTCTAATTTTAACATGATGTTTAAATTTATTCTAATATATTTACTTTATATTGTATAAAAACTATATGTTTTTATATTTTACTTTAGTCTTTGTAATATTACTTCATACTATAAACAATTTCTATTTTAATTTGTTGTTAAATTTTAGCTAATGGGTTACTTTTATATTTTTCATAGATGATTTTATAACCATTTACTTAAAATTAAAATTCAAATCCAATACATACATACATACATACATATATATATATATATATTCAAATCTACTCATATATGCACATATACGTATATACTCACATATATATACAAGATCTAAATTCGAATGATTTAACACATACTTTATTTGAATTTGGAGAAACTCAAATCTGTTTACCAATTTAATTTCACACATTTTATTCAAAAATTAAATTAATTATCAACTTAAACTTAGTTAAAATCCGGGATCGTTACACTATATGTGAGAGTGGTCTTTAGGTTTCATAGAGTTCCTTTTAGCATCGTTAGCGACCAAGATATGCTTTTCACCAATGAGTTTTGAAGGAGTCTACTTGAGGCTTTAGGCATTGAGTTGAGCTTGAGTACTGCATATTACCTACAGACGAATGAAGAGATGAAGAAGGAGATTAGAGTACTGGAGGATTTTCTTTGGATCTGCAATTGTATTTTGGAGGCCCTTAGGAGAATCACTTTCCACTAGTGGGGTTCACTTATAATAACAGCTATCAGAAGAGTATTGGGATGGCACCATTCGAGACATTATATAAGAGACCCTATAGATCACCATCGTGTTGGTGGGACACTACAGATAGAATTATTCTTGGATCGGATACAGAGAGGGAGGCATAAGAGAAGGTAGACTTGATCCATAGGAGAAGGAAAACCGCACAGAATAAGCAGAAGTCTTAAGTCAACGTGAGACCCACGGAGTTGGAGTTCGCAGTGGGTGACACTGTTTTTGTGAAGGTCTCATCGCTTATGCATATTATGAAATTTGGTAGTTCGAGAAAGTTAGCTGTAACACCCTACCTTTATATCCATACTATACAAGAGTATTACTGTAACGATCTGCGGATTTTCACGCTCGAAAATCAACATCCATACTTTACATTGTACTCGAATGCCATAGATTCGACCGTTCAAATCCGAGTCGCCGGAGCTTATAACAACATTAAGTAAATAACACAGCGGAATAAAAGCATAATACATTGATATACAATATCTGATACAACAGAGAGATACAATGAATATCAATATACATCAGAGATATGATACAACAAATAGCAGCGGAAAGAAAATAGATAACATCAGCAGCGGATAATCTCCATCTTCAAAGCACCAATCCAGAAATAGCTCGAACTCCCAATAACGATACACCAAGATAAGCAAGTGCAGTCCGTTCCAAAGACTGAACTAGCTCCAAAAAAACTACTAATCTGATTATCTGAAAAACCCAACTCTAAACTGCTCGTGTAGAAAAATTTTGAGCATCCAGAGTTTAGGAAAGAGACAATAAACTCCGGATCAATCATGGGACTGGTGTGAGCAACAAAAACAGTTTATCTTTAAAACAAATAGCAGATAATTTTAAAGTCAATTCGCAATGCTTTTGGAAAATGAAACTACCATAAGACCTCCCGCCACACACACAATGCAAACGCAGAATTGGAGGAGATTTCTTCTTATGATAGTCAAAGATGCTTACTACGCAAAATCAAATCATTTTGATATTATTATTAGTGCATAGTGAGGAAATCGTTTCGAAGGTAGAATATCAATCTTAGCCAGCATAGGCATTTCACGTTATGCCTATTATAGCTACTATGTTCAATAGCAGGTTACCGCCACATTCCATAGCAGGTTATACAACTAAAACCGTATAGGGTTCGTATTTGGAAGAATGGATTTCCAACAAATGGTCAGGCTAAGGAACTTCCTATTCCACGAAAGAAACGCCTCTGGCGGGACGCTCCGAGAACCAAACCGTTCTTTGCCAAACAAGGTCGGCTACCCCCCTTCCCGGGGAATATACAAAACCTGAGATATGCCACCCCCGGTCCTTTGGGTACTTTATCCGAGCGCTCGGTATCCAACATCACACATAATAAATAAGTGTATCCACATGAGTAAGTATCTGGGCTCCATACCATGATACTACCCTTTTCCAGAAGGAATGGTCATACCCTAGGGGAGCTACCCCTGAAACCTTGCCGCAACATTCCTGTTTCGACCATTTCCGGTTTGTGAGGCTCGACGAAGTCTCGTCCACAAAGCTACGCTTTTTCAAAAAGCCACGCTTTGGGTCAACAGATGATCAACCTATGATCACAAAGATAAATGATCAAACAAATGATCATATCACAAATGATCAAACACTGATCATCACACAGCAACACTCAGCATGTCACATTACCAAATTGGGATATATCGTTGATAACTTCAACTACATAACCTCTGAGCTCGTACGTCTCAGAGAAGGGTGTTAAGCTAAAAGAATAAATTCTCCGCCACCAACAGAAATGTATTTGAAAGAAATCGGCTTTATATCTCAAAGTGTAATGTCAGACATGTAACCATACAAGTCTGTTCCGGGTTCGAACACAACCGAAGGCACTTCTCACGAAGCCCTTGCAAATCCGGATAATTTTCAATCACGTCCGGACTTCCCATCACAAAAAGAGTGATATAAATCTCTATACCGGAGCAACTCGGTGCAGAGACATTCGACAGGTTGTCCTTTCATTTTCGAAAGTATTCGGTCTTCAACACCGGTCTTCAAATGCTATCCATAACGTCGAATCACATATTCGGAATGGGTTATACGACCCAAAGGTCCTTTCCCGGCTAACCCGAATAGTGAGCGCAATATTTAAAAATATATGGATATTGGGATTTCAATTAAGTCACAACTTATTACCCAAAATCTTTCTTCAAATGGTTTAACAAATTACCATTTTCAAATCTTTAAACAAAAAGATTCATTTTAAACAACCTTCAACGGTTTAAACAATTTCCACATTTTAATCTTTTAAATAAAAGATTCATTCACAGATTTTCTAAATCAATTTCCATTTCAATTTAACTCGTTAAATCATTAAATCAAAGATTTAACTTATAGCTTTCAAAATAATTTCATTTCGAATGGTTTAAATAAATCACCATTTTAAATCTGTTAAAAGTAAACAGATTCAATTCATAGTTTTCAAAACAATTCCATTCATAACTTAGAAAAACAAATTTTCAAATCAATCTTGAAATTCCTTTAATTAAACTGGAATTTCATTTCTTATCTGAAAGCTTTTATCATTTTGAAAACAAACAGTTTCATTTCAGAAAATCTGATTCATTCATACGAGTTAAAGTTCTTTGGGTTAAATCCAAATTCTCAAAATTATACTTTTAAATGGTTTAAATTCAGATAAACACATTTATAACATTTTCAACCGTAATTTCAAATCATAGGATTCAATTTCAAACTTGAATTCAAATTTAAATCAAATTATTTAAATTTCAAAACTCGATTAAGTTATTCAAAATAACTTTTATCTTTGAAATTCCATTTCAAAAGCTTTTCACTTTAAACCCAAATTTCCAATTTCAAAATCAATTGAAATTAAAATTTCAATTTCAAAAATATCAAATTTAGATTATCTGTGACTTAACCGATTTCCACATGAAATCCATATTTATGTGTGTAAAAGTGTAGTCCAGGGGTTTTACACACAATAGTGCAACATCAATCATCACAGATATATCGATAAGTAGTAAAATCAATAACGCTTATCTTCATTCACAAATCACAGGTATATATCACAGATAAGTAAATTATAGATCACAACATAAATCAGGATGTATCACAAAGCATCACAATCAGGGATATCAAACAATCAAATCAATAGAATCCAAACATTCAAAAGTAAGGTCATATTTATTATCTGATAAATTTAAATCAGATAATTTCTTATGAATAATTTACTAATCCTGGTTAATTAATATTAATAAATTACAGGTCATTTTGATTTAATTATTCTTTAATCATTTATTAATTAACCATTAATAATAAATTAATTAACCTTTAATTATAATTCATCAACCTTTAATCATCATTGAATAATTAATCTTTAATTTTTTTTTGTTCATCATTTAATTAATTATCTTTAATTAATAAATTAGCCCTTAATTTATTACCGTTTGATTTATTATCCTTAATTAATTAAAATAAGTGATTATTCTTAATCACTAAATCAACTTTAACCATTAATTAATTACTTTTAACTAAGTAATTATCTTTAATTATTTTCAGTAGTTAATTAACTTTTAACTTAAATTAATTATCTCAAATTACCTTGATTAACTTATCACATTATCCTGAATAAATTATTGCTTTTAAAACTGGTTATTTCTTTACCTTCGAAATTTTATTATCATTTCAAAAACCCGAGACTAGATCATGTCTTCCCCGAGCCAAATCTGGGTTTCCCCGAGACCAAACCCGAGCTACTCGCAACCTACCAAAACTTCGAGACAAACTCAATATCGTCTCGAGTCCAACCCGGAATCAAACCTTCTTCCAAAAACTCCATTCATCTTCCAGATACAACGTGCATGCGTGCTCATGTACAGATCACCTGACCACCTCCGTTCCTTGCCGAGGTCATCAGCAAATCAGCGACCACCTTCCCGACTCACCCGACCCACAAACTCCGACCATCTCGCCTGCGAGACGAAATTGAACCAAACGAACAAAAACTGGAACCAACGCGATTGGAAAAACCACCAACCATTGACGAACCTGACCACGATGAACCTCACCGCTACCACCATCGAATCGTCTCGACTTCCAGCTCCACTTCCCACCATCGCGAACCGCTCCGGTCCACCCTAGTCGCCGTACGAATCCCCACGACATCGGCAGCTTCAACTAGGTATAAAACCCTACATTCGATCATACCCAAAAATTCACGCAATCGAAATTTTTTTTAGCATTTTTCCTATGATGTTACATCTTCAAGCTTGCATCATACCAAAATTCAACAACTAAAATTTATTGAATCATCCTACATTGACAAAAATGCAATTTCCGTTCATATTCAAATTGCACCATGAATAATGAACTAAAAATCATCGTTTTCAATTTAAAAATCCTAACTTTGTATATAGATCATTGGTAGGTATTTGAATCAGTAATTAATTATACTTGAATTTAACACAAATTAAATGGTTTTCCTGTAAATCATTTTACAGTGGGTATCTCCATTGACAAGCTTGCAAAAGTTTTTTTTTCTTGATTCTATATTCAGACAACATGTTTTGGTTTAAAAAAAAACATACACCTATAATTAATCAAATGAGAATATATGTTCGTTGAAGGGTACTTGACTCTGTAACTACATTAAATCCACAGATTCAAGTTTAACAGGAAAAATTTCAAACCAATTACATAGACCATCATAACATTATCAATACATCAAACACACAAATGAACTGAAGACTATAAATTTTGTTTACTCACAAATTAGGAAGGAGCAGAGCAGTTTTGCTTTAGTTTGAAACAGTTGACATTTTCGAAACTAAGAAAATGATTTGCATCCTTAATCACTTGCTTGCATTGTTGAAAAATGTTTCAGTTTGTTTTAAGTTTGAAAGGAAAAGAAAAAGAACTTCCTATGAAGAACAAATGAAACGAGCAGATGTATATAAAGAGAAGAAAGGGGGGACAGTGTTTTCAAAAGCTTATGCATTTTTTCCTATTTGTATTTATCGTTAGATTTTACTTAATGTATTTACTTTGTATTTTATTTTACTTCTATTATTATTATTTTTTTGTTTCATTTATTCTATTTGTTCTATTTTTTTATACTAGTTTATAAATATGTAATTAAGATTTAAATTGGTATAAAACTATGTATATATAATTTATTTATTTATATAGATGAATCTCCATATTTCATTTTATTGTTAAATTTTCCAAATTTATTTACTTTATGGTTATCTTATATTTTTCTAGCTTAAACATTTATTATTATTAAATCTCTAAGATTAATTATCTAAATTTTTATATTACTATTTAAATTCAAATTATCATTGGTTATTAAAATTTACATCAATTATTTATTTACTAAATTATTTCAAATCCAATATATAAACATCTTAACAATATTTTAAATTTTTATTATTTATACAGAATTAATCTGTATTCGGGGAAACTCGCAATCAAATAAATCCATTTATAATAAATTTTACAAATTTTTTATTCAAAAATTCATTTAATCATCAATTTAAATTAAATTAAAATCTAGGGTCGTTACAATTACTAAATAATACTGTCAAATCATATGGAGAATGAGATGATATGGAGTACACATAGGAATATTCCCTTAGGCTAACACTAGTACATATTTAAACATCAAATATAACTTACCACAATACGTTCACAGTATCGGAACAAAGAAATAATACATGTGCCCCTTGGATAGGACAATACACAATATATAGGAAACACCAAAGATCACAAAGTCAATCACAACGACAATATATAATATACGATATACAAATCCTTTCCAAAATACATCCATGAAGTGCATTATATATGATAATATGCAATTAAATTGTATAAATAACCCCCACTATAACCAATAAACACATGCTAGTCTCATCGTCCCTGAACCTGAGATGTCTTGGATAGACCTGAGTATTAGAAATAATACACGGGTAAGACTATATCTAAATCAGAGGTATACTAATATGATAACATCCATAATATCAAAAGCATGCTATAGTGTATACATGGTATATATATGTATATAATTAAAATATCATAAACAATCACAGATGTATCACATAATCTCAAATATCACAAAAGCATGCATAAAGACATCATCACCCATATAAAAGCACATCAAATCATTAATCATAGAATCAATAAAAAAAGGTAAACCATCCATATATGAAATCATCAATAAAGGCCAAAATTATCAAATATGAGATGTGATCAAGCATATCTCTTAATCTCAAATAATAAAATACTATCATTAAAACAGTGAAAAATAGACTGTCTAACTGTAAAATATAGGGCACCTACCCATTAATAAGAACTAATAAGAAAATCCAATATACTCTAAAGACCTATCTAAATATAATCCCATCTCCTCGTATATGAATAAATTAAACTAAATCATGGTGGAGAATGATTGTATGACAGATATGAAGTTCCAAGTAGAGTCATATATACATCAATATGTGGGTCACATAACCTATATCTATAATTAAGTGAGGCGTATCAATAGAATATGCCAAACTACCACTCCGTTAGAACCAAAAGGGAGACTGATTGTCGTTTGCCTGCTCTAGGAGCTAGGATCACCTATAGGATCTACTTCTACATTCTTTAGTTATCTCAATGGACATCGTGACTCATATCCACCAATGGCTCGTTAATGCATAGCCTCTTAGTCATGACTCTGCTTTGCCCCAATGGGTAACAGACTGCCGGCTTATGTGACATAAAAAGGGGTTATAAGGCACCTACCTTATGCATCACCTAACCCAGACCTCATGATGTGGGGCACCTACCCCATGAGTCACCTAACCCAAATCATGTGATACGCATTAAAATAATATCCAATGTAGCGTCATGGATCTAGGGCATGACCCCAAGATTAGGCCACTAAGGTGGATTTTAACCATCCGGTTCTCTCCAACGCCATTAAATGAGTACATCATGAAAGTGGCACACAATATCAATAAATATAAGGACACCTGCCTAGCTCGTACCTACGAGCGTCACCTTACGTAAGTACATTCTCATATACAATTCCCATTACATGAGCATTATCTACATAACATGTGTAACACCCCACAATTTTTATGGTAGTTTATTAAAATAGAAATTAATTAATTAATAAAAAATAAACAATAAAAATGGAAATTTCACAAATGTCAAAGTTCGGCTATAAAACTTATACCATTGGATTCGTGGTGATTTCCTGATCAATTTTCATACACAAACTTTTTTGGTCAAACGAAAAGTTATCAACGTTTGAATTTTCATAGTTGGAAAAAATATATATGTAATTAAGAAAATATTTTGAAATCAATTAACGATTAATTAACACCATTAAACATAATTGTTACTTAATGTTTAAGAATTATAATTAAGGAACATGATAACGTTAATTAACGTTGGTTGAGTAATAAAGGAAACAAATCAACAAAATGAGAGAATGATATAAATTCACCAAATCTACACTACTTAGGTCGAATGAGACCATGGACGGTCAACCTAGGATGTGAAATGGTCGATCCAAAGGGTTTTGTAGGCGGCAATGAATTTTGGCCGTGTGGCCCAGATTTAATTTAGTTCGATCCGGGGGTTAGCACTAGTTTGAACCTCTATAAATTAGGACCTAGGGCTTCACATCTAACTCAGTGTGTTCTAACGAGTGTGGAAGCTCTGTCACTTTATCTTCTACTTCAAAAAATTTCTAAATATACAAAAATAGATCTAAATTGCATGGATACTGTTTGGAGAAGAATAAAAGAGGATAGAGGATAGAGATAGGTTCAATCAAGTTGCTACATCGAAGGCAAAATTTTAGAACTGTTCTTAATTAATAAAATTAAATCTAAATCTCTCTTCTCTAATCCAAATTCTAATAGGTCTATATAAATGTTATTTGTGGATCCGAATAAGGAGTCAAAATGGAGAATACAAATAATAGAAATTAGATCTAGATTTGATTTAGAGTTTCAGAAACGCTAAAGCAAAGTGAGTAAAAATGTTATATATTTTTATATAATAGTAGATTATATCATAGCAGAACTAATCCAACATGCCTGATAAGTTAAATTAAATTACAAGTTAATCCCTATTATATGAAATGATATTATTTAATATTGCTTGTGAATTTTACTGTTAAATTGAATACTTCCCTATTATGAACAAGTTTGCAAATTTATATGTAATCGATTAAATTTACGTAATGATTAGAATTGTTAGCTTCTACATCGGATATTAATTTAATAAAGCATAACGATTAAATTTTATTTTATGTGATGGACATGAATTTCACGATATCTTAATTATATTGATTAAAAGTTCTTATCTGTTCGACGTTGATGAATAAAAATTAGGGAATGAAGTTATTTGATTTTGGAGTTTTAGAGATATATTAATTTATTGGAATTTATATGGTTGCAATTAGATTTTCATACATTATCAAGTCTAAATTAGCAAAAGTGTGATGTTTGAAATGACAAAGAATAAATACATGTTTATAAAACAAATAGATGTACAAAATAGGGATGATTACCCTATTTTTTACTGTCTATTTCAATAAATAAAAAGAGAATTTCTTGTAATTACAAACACTACACAAACCGCCTCTTTTGGATAAGATATGAAAACTTACCATGTTAACAAATAATCAATGAAGTTTAATTCCAATCTATTAAAATATAGCAACTCCCAAGAGTTGAATATTAAGATAAGAATGAAATAAAAATATCGATAAAATGGGAAGTAATGTAGAAAATACGGAGTTATGGGCAAGAATAAAAAGAAATAGATGATAAAATGGAATGGAAATTAAAGTGAAATTAATGAATGCAGTGGCAACGATATTGATAACTAAGAATGAGAAGCTATAAATGAATTTGTTAAGATGAAAGGTAAATGCATTGAGGAGATAAAGGAAGTGTAGGAAGAATGAATATTCATGAATATGAAATATGTTTATATTTCGCATCTAATATGCGTTTATGACGGGCGTCGACAATTATAATTTATTATATAAATCATAGAAAGAAAATGACACTGAGAGTCATTATAGTAGGTTGAAGTGCGAAAGCCTATTTGAAATGACCCGAAATTTTCGATCCCGAAAATTCCAGATAGTTAGGGAAAGAAGAAAGAGATAGAAGAAGAACCAGAAAATAAAACACAAAATCTCACATTCGCAGCGGATCAAAATATAATATCAAATAATAACAGTTATACAAATGTAATCTATACTTGTCAAATTACACTTTAATACATCAGAGTTACAACATATACACAAACACTGGACAAATACAATCAACATGTACCAGACAAACTATAATATATCACAGCGGAATACACTCCATACGTTCCTGCCATCCAGCTCGCCTCATGAGCTCCAGAACGTTCTTACCTGAAAATCTGTAATACTCGGTCTGACCCGAGCATTACATCAAAGTAACACCCAGGTCAGGCTGGAAACCAGCATGAGTAAACCCATCTAACCAGAAATGCAAAAGCATACAACTTATATAGAACCCGGGGTAACTCATATCAATTTACAAATCATCAACTTGTTATAGTCATCACTGATTTCACACATCAATTTCTAAGTACCAAACTTAGATTAAATGGTCCAATTTACTTAAATCATTTCATTTCAGCTTATTTATTTCACATATCATTCTATGAAGAATTGAAGTGATTTCAGGTATTTACAAATACCGAATCCAATCTCTTCGTATCCAAAACGTGTCTTAAAGGCCAAGTTGTTTAAAGGTTTAAACAATTCAATTCAATTTAATATATTGAATTCATATAGCATTTAACATAGATAAATATTATACATTTATCATTGATATATCATAACACAGAATATCACTACATATCATCCAATAGATATAATCTAATAGATATCATCTAGATCAGATATTCTACTCAAACAATCATCCATAAACAAGAATTATTAATCCATGTTATAATTAATTTAATAACCATAAATTAATATATTTACTTAAGAATTAATCTCCTAATCCTGCTCAACAATCATTAATTAATTACAACTTTTAATTAATTAATGACTCCTTGATTTCCTTATCAATCAATTAATTAATCTCTAATCACATATTAATTAACCTTTAACTATCAATTAATAAACCTAAATTATTAATTAATCTCCTTCATTACAAGTAATCAATCCTTAATTACTTTTAAAATCAATTAATTAACCTTTAATTAATTAAATAATAACCCTTAATTAATTATTAATTAAACCAATTAATTATTCTTAATTAATTACTTAATGAATCCTTTATAATTAATTATCAAATTAATTAATTATACTTAATTCCCTTTGTTAAATTAAATAATCTCAAGACATTAGATCCTTAATTATCCTAAGATTAAAACATTATCTTATTTATACCTTTATTAACATTACCATTTTTAAACCAATTTATCTTCAAAATTTACATTTCTTAAAAAAATTATTTAACTTGATAAAATTGAAGTTTAAAAAAACATAACTCCTTCTAAAATAACTTAAACATTATAAATAGAAGTTTTTATAAGCTAATTTCCGTTTGTATTTTAAAACTTGCTTTTATAAAAAATCTTAAACTTCATTAAAATTAAAGTTTAAAATCACTTTAAACTTCACAAAAATTTAAATCAATAAAGCTTCCAAAACTACTTAATTAATAGTTAAAGAAAATAATTAGAAAAAGGGTAAGTTTAACCAAGAAAGCTTTAAACTAGATTTAAATTTAAATTTCAAAACAATTTGATTTAAACCCTTTTAAAAAACTGCTTATCATCTCTACTGCTTCGAGTCACACTTGAAGATCACTCGGGTCTAACCCGTGTAAACATCTTCTTTACCCATTTTTATTTTATTTAAACTTTAGTTTAAATTTAAGTTTTAAAAACTTACAGGTTAATCCCGCTAAACCACTCGAGTATGAACTCGAGTTACTTCCTCAACCACTCGATCACTCCTTCGAGCCAAAACCTACCCAAACAACAGACACCCCAAACTTCCTTGTGCACCTGCACAATCAACACCGATGCCGATGATCACCTCTGGTGACGTCGACACACCATTCATCACCTTAACATCAATGCTCGATCACCCAAATACAAACCCAAGCTTCAAATCAAAATCGAGTGAGGAGAACAAATATTGGAACCCACAACCCACCAGAAATGTCTCGAACATCCTCCCTCCGACCACCTGAGTCGCCGTAATTCCAGTCACATCATCGCCAAACTTCCACGAACCAAATCCCAAAGTTTCATCGAACTCGATGCATCAGAGAAAAAGCAGAGGTCCAAGCTACCCAGCTCGTCCAATTTAGGGTCAGAAACTAAATTTACTCGCCCCGACACCACGTTGATTAGATTACCCAACGGATATTTTTCCAAGCCTCGTCGCACCTTCCCCTATCTCCAGCCCAATTCCCGATCATCACAGACCCCTAAGCCACCAGAAACTCCCTCAAAACCACTTTCCAGTCAACGCTGAAATGCTCTTCCATCCTATCACTAAAAATCTTGATTTTTGTTTTAAAAAACCCTCATTTTCGAATTTGATTCAAGCTATAAACATGAATCAGAAATCCATGATAATGGATTTTAACATACATTTACTTTTCCTTCTGTTCTATCTTATTTCAGTATTATTTCAACACTATTTTACTTGAAACAAATTTTAAGCTTTAATTTAGGATTTTGTAAACATATCTTATTTAAATCTTAAGTCCTAACAGTGACTTAATAAAAGGATATTGAATTTTGATTAAATTTTGTACTCTGTAACATAAGAGTAGAGAACAACATCATGCACAACTAAACTCAACAAACACACAGTATTCACATTTGCATATACACAAGCACAAATAACTTATTCCAGGAATTCATATGGAACCAGATTTAAATTCACTTCAAAATTTAAAGATGAAATGTTTACTCACATGGTTGAAGAACAGAGTTATAAAGTAAAATTTGGATTTTGAAAGAATAGATTTACTCACCAGAAAATGATAACATAGGGTTGCTCCTGGTTTTGAAATAAACACAGTTGAGTTGCTTTTGTTCCCAGTCTTAAACTTTGATTTTCCTAGACTTCAAATTGATGATACAATTGATCAAGTTTGTTTGTATTTAGTTCAGGTTGTAGTAAAGTGTTTTATAAAACTCAGGCTTATGAACGAAATGGAGTTATGTAGATGATATAAAAAAGAGATGTGTACAGCTGATGATATTGATGCAAGATATTTGCTTGTACTAAAATAATTTGTTTATTTTGCACCAGAGGGTTCTCTTTCAAAATGGTAGGCTGAAAAGATTAGGTTGTGGGCTTCATTAATTGATTTTGTCTTGTTTTATTATCATCTTGTACTTATATATATATATATATATATTTTTAAAACAATTGCAGCCTGATTTTGGAGAGCATACTTATGTATTACTATGTACACTTGATGTTTTGTTGAGAGCATGTTCATAACCAGGTTATTATCCTTTCTTTGTTCATGTATCCTATATACCTTTCAAAATATTTTTTTTTAGATTTGTTTTTTTTAGAGTTAACTATCAACATTTATTTGCTTATTTATTTTGTACATTTTATACTTGTATTAATTACATACTTCTAGTGGTAATATATGTTTATATTTACTTTATAATTTCATTTTGATTTATACTTAAGTTTTAATTTATTGATAGGATATAGTTTACTTTATATTTCACTTAACTATAATTTATTTTTATGTATAACTAAATTTTGGATTTATACTTATGTTTTACATTTCTAAGGTTTATTCTTATTGTTAATAAAATATTTGTTCCTATTTGAATACCCAAATTAATTTACTTATTTATTATTTGTTATTTAATATTCATGTTAGTTTCATAGTTCCTAGAGTTAATATATTTATTTTTATAATCATGTTTCATTTTACACTTATGTTCAAATGTTGATAAAGTATGTTTTATACATATCAATATCTGTTTTAGAGATAATAAGTCTATATTTTATTTAATTTGATTAAATTCTAATTAAAATAATATGGCTAAATTTCCAGGATGTCACAATATTTAACAACACAATATTTGTTAATTTGCCAATGTTAAATAATTATACTAGTAGATTATCAAATAAATATTTATCCAGATTTTTATAATTCAGTTTCTATTATATTTCCAAATTCATTTATATATTCAGATATCTTTTATTGACAGAATCTTATTCGTTCGACTTATAAAATTAATATTTCGATAACTTCAAATTAGTTATTTACCCAATTAACCGGGGTTAAAAATCCGGGTCGTCACATTCCTCCCCCCTTGAATCTTTTCGTCCTCGAAAAGGAATGAAACCAGAATTTTATGAAAATGCTTAAAATCAGATAAATATTCTTTAATCATTTTTAAATCACTTTAAAGATCTATATAATATTACTAGAATACTTTTATAACTCGATGTTTCGACAAGTCCATCCTCGTTCTCATAGAGATTCGGTCATATGTTGATCAGGCGTAGGACTGAAAATCTATAAGTACTTGGTAAACTCGTTTTTAACACCCAGTGAAAATACTTGGGAAAATAATTTTTTATTGAAAATGTAGAAAACAGTTTTTGAAAATAGAGGAAATATCTTTGGTGAGAATGCTCTTGGAATCATCACCCCCATCCATGGTCACAGTTACATCTTGGGTTACGTTGCCATCGCAGGAAAAGTCCATGTAACTGATTACACCATGGAACCCACAACAGATCGCAGTTACATTCCAGGGTTACGTTGCCGTCGTAGCAAAAGTCCATGTAACTGTTGGCTCTCAGCGGCACACACGATTTTCGCTGTCAAAATGAAACTTCTCCACTCTCACATAGGTCGTAGTCTACCGATGTAAAATCAAATGTAGACTGTTAGCTCTCAGCGGCACACACGACTTTCGCTATGTTACCATAGTGTCGCAGTCTACCGATATAAAATCAAACGTAGACTGTTGGCTCTCAGCGGCTCACACGACTTTCGCTATGGTCTGTAGTAGATCGCAGTGACATCGAGTTACACTATCGTCACAGCATAACCCAAATGCCTCTGTAGGCATCAGCCCCTCGACTTTCGCTTCACAATAATCCTCAAGAACTAGTTTTGTCCGGACTCCTCACAGGATCAACTTTAGAACCTCCCCCTTAGAGGCTCAAGGTAGTGCCACCCTGTGGCACTCCTGAGAAGTTCATTCAAGGGAGCGCCTTTTTCCCCAGAGCCACTTCAAAACACTTTATACTATACACATATAGTATTTTCCAAATCATACATTGAGTATGAATCACATATAAAGCTCTTTTTACAAAATCGATTCCCAAAATCGATAATTCACAAACTAGGCTTTCCAAATTCTAAATTTGATTTTCCTCAAAAATCAAAAGCCTTTTTAGAAATCCATAGGTTCCCAAAACCTTTCCTCAAAATCATTTGCACAAATCCTTTATATATATATAATAATAATAACCTTTGGAAATTTTTGAATCACTTTATACTTGTATAAATTCACTTTTATACTTCAAATACTTCCAAAACCCCCTTTTTTTCTTCTCTGGCAATAGATTCATTAAGGAGAGATTTATTTTATACAACAAGGATATATAACTTTGTTTATTCCAAATCAAATATTCAAATTAGATTACTTATAAAGTCATTTGCCAAATTATTTACTTTGATAAAGTAAATTTTAACCATATAGATATTCCATTTTCACTTTTATTTATTATATATTTCTCAAAATTTACTTCCATTTCAAAAATCATATTACAGTTCTTATCTCCAATTCAATATCAATTTCATTCAAACTCGTATGATGTCCACATATCATCCGTACGCAATATCAATCTGATCGCTCACTTGATCAAACAATTTCACTTCCGAACTAGTACTGTCCACTCGACTTCCTAGTGCGGACTCAGATCTGGTTTCTTGATCAGAAACCGTTATTCTCCTTGCATAGTCACAACTATGATAGAGAATATCCAGAACCAATCAAAAATCCATATCCAGGTTCGCCGTCGAAAATCGAGTGAAAAATTCCTGCTCGGATCGATAATACTATCTCGAAATTTTGAGCTCGAATCTGGATCAAATCACTATGCGAATAAAATAATATACGTACATCCTACGTATTTTTCTTCATGGATTATTAGCTAAATCAATCTCTCCTTTCTATTCATCCTTACTTTGATTTTATTCACTTATTCACATTTGCCTTAATCCCCAATTGGATTATCACTTCAATTCTTATCTCAGTTGGGTATTTACTCATAAACAGTTTGAACTCCGACCATTTTATACTTAGAAAATAACTTAAATTTTTTTAAAAATAGATAAGTAGTTGAAAAATAATTATTAGTTGAAAAATAGATGGTAAAATAGTTAAGTAGTTTTAAGATAGTTGTAAAATAGTAAGATAATTTCAAAATAGTTGTAAAATATTAATTAGTTATAAAGTAGTAAAAAAATAGTGATTAGTTTGTAAAACAAATATAAAATAGTAATTAGTTTTCAAAATAATTGTAAGATAAATATAAAATAGTTTGGGTTTTGAAAAGAAGGGTTGTATAGTAAATAGCTTAAGAAAATAGTTTATATTAAAACAATTTATTTGAAAATAGTCTCAAAGTCAAACTGTACAACTTCCCAATCTCCATTTCCAATCAATTGCCAATTTCCAATTAACTTTCAATTTTATTTCACTTTAAACCATCTCGAATTATACAAATTCGAGTTATTATTTCAGATGTTGATTTAATCCCATAAATCAAATTTACCTTTACTTTTAATTTAATAGCCTAACCATTTAATTCTGAGTTCAAATTTCAAAATTCCATTTTAATTTATTTTTACTTCTACATAAACTTATTTATAGGTTCAAATAAGAGTTCAAAACAATTTTATCTTAAAAATTCAATTTATTACCTAATTTTATCTTCCAGTTTTAAAACCAGTTTTTAAACAAAATTTAATTTACAAATTCAATTATTCAAATTTTCAGTTTAAAGTAGTTCCATATCCTTAATTTCAAATTAAAATTTAATTTCCTTTTTTTTCAATAATGGATATCTCACCACAATCCCTTTCTTCATTCATTTAAACAAATCCAATTCACAATGTAAGGATTATTAATAACAATAGGATGACATCATCCAATTATTCCAAAACATCCATCCATTTCCAATTTCCAAATCTCAAACCCCATTTTGAGATCACACAAACTCCCAATTCAAATTAACCTTTTAACTTCCCAAGTTAAATCTAAATTTCATCTTGAAATTTCCAATTCAGGTTGCTTGTTAACTTATTTCACTTTCCCAAAGTAAATTTCAATTTTCTTAATCTAGACAAACTTACCCAATTTGAATTCCCATTTCAAATTTTAAACTTCACATTAATAATCTTATAAGTTCAAAAACTTATCACCTTGGATATCACATCTCATTTCAAATTTAAAACTCAACATTTAGAGTTTATTTCAAATCATTTTTGATATTGTTTGTATTCCTCATATATACATATTATTTCCTTTACACACTAAGTTATCCTTAAATTTTAAATCACCTTTGGTTCAAAACAATTTTCAACAACTTTTGTTGAAATAGGACCCTTCCATTTAAATATATTAAATAACATTATTTATCATTTCTTTATCAATTTGAAACAATTTTCAAATTCTGAACCTAGATTTTAAAACTTCACAATCTAGATCATCTTCAGTTCCAATTTATAAGTCATGCTTATCTAAAACATTTCATTTTGCTTACACAACAATCATTTATGATAATAACCAAGGTTATTGCAACTGGAAACCATTCATTATCATCTTATTCTGAAACTCTTTCCCAAATTCAAGATTTTAATCTTAGTTCGAATCTATTTCAAACTTATCTTTATTCAATTTTAGTTTGGTTATATTTCTATTACTTCTTAATTTAATTCCAATAATTTAACAACTAATTACCTTAATATTTATTAGAAAGAAATATTGCTTTATATATCAAAATATATTCTTATAAAATCATTTAAAATCTTTATATACGAAAATAACAAGTACGCTCTCATATATATATACACTCAACTCATTCTAGGGTACCATCGACCCTATACTTAATGAGTATCCCCTACCAGAGCCAAGGTTCTCGCTTAACCTCGCTCTGATACCAAATGAAACGACCCAAAATTTTTGATCCCGAAAATTCCAGATAGTTAGGGAAAGAAGAAAGAGATAGAAGAAGAAACAGAAAATAAAACACAGAATCTCACATTCACAGCGAATCAAAATATAATATCAAATAATAACAGTTATACAAATGAAATCTGTACTTGTCAAATTACACTTTAATACATCAGAGTTACAACATATACACAAACACTGGACAGATACAATCAACATGTCCCAAACAAACTACAATATATCACAGCGGAATACACTCCATACGTTCCTGCTATCCAGCTCGCCTCATGAGCTCCAGAACGTTCTTACCTGAAAATCTGTAATTGTAACGACCCGTATTTTTACGGATCGAAACATTGTAAAACAGTTATTATTAGACTGTTAGTGTTGTTGATAAGTTGTCCAGAGTCTAAGTCTTAGGTCGTATGAGAGTTTGGAGCAACCTAAGGAAGTGGCGAGTTAAGGAGTAGACGACTTAGTGAAGTGGAGCGACCTAAGAAGTTAGGTCGTGTGATAGTTAGGTCGTGTGATAGATAGGTCGTGTGATAGTTTAGGTCGGTCGAGTGACCTAAGTAGTAGACGACCTAAGGAGTTTACGACTTAAGGGTTTGGAGCGACCTATAGGAGTTAGCGACCTAAGGAATGAAGCGGCAAGAAGTTTGCGACCTAAGAAGTTAGCGGCAACGACCTAGTGGTTAGCGACCTATTTGTTAGCGACCTAAGAGTTAACGGTATAGGAGTTAGCAGGTTAGCGTAGTTAGGTCGTGAGCGACCTAAGTTCAGAAGTAGAGTAGTTAGGTCGTTAGACGACCTAAGATGGTAGGTCGCATGGATGCGCATGTCTGGGTTAGGTCGTAGGTCGTAGAAGCGCATCTGTTAGGTCGTAGAAGCGCGTGTGTTAAGTCGTAGGTCGTAGAGGCGCATTTGTTAGGTCGGGGGTTTTTAGGTCGTGGGTTCTTAGGTCGTGGACGACCTAATTACGAGCGGACGACCTAAGGGGGATTTCAGCCTATAAATAGGTGGGTTCTTCTTCATTTTTTGGGATCCGGATTTTTGAAGCGACGAAGTGCTACCATTTTGAGAGCTCGACTTCTACAATTCTTCACTTCTTTTCTCCACTCTAATCTTGTGATTCCTTCCATCCAAATCGAAGATCAAGATCGAAGATCCAAGAGCTAAAGTTGAAGATCTACATTCTTCGAAGAGAGATTTCATCGTTTGAAGTGGAATTGTGATAGATCGAGTTAGATCCTTCGCTGTCCAGATCTGAAGTGCGTTGCTTTTGGGTTGTTTAGGTGATTTGGTGAGTGGTGATTATCTCTCACACGGATCCAAAGGAGTATATCGGATCGTTGGCTTGATTTTGTGTAAAGTAGTGATTTTCATGCATTTTTGTAAACTTAAGTGTAGATCCATTGTTCATGATGATTTGACAACCATTTTACTACATGATAACCTATGCAAGTTCATTCATCAAGATTATAGAGATATTTCTCATGTCTTCATGCTTGTTAGACTTTAGACTCTTTATTTACGAAATTGCCATTACTGTTATAATTGTCTATTTAGATCATATTTGAATGCTTGATTACTTGGATTAATGTTTGACTTGATTGATTGCTATGAATTAGATGATTGATGATTTGATTTAGACCGAAGATGATTCAAAAGCTAAGGAAAGGCTCTTGAATTGGAAAAGCTGCTTGTGGCATATGTGGCGGATGAGGAAGCTCATATGGATAGATTTGATGATGACGTTGAGATGAGGCTTTGCTATGATGATGATGAGGCAAAGCAAGATATGTGATAGCCTTGGTCTAATCCAGACGGGATCATTCCAATCATGTTGAAAACTCGGTGAAATGGTTCGAGTTTGAGGATAATGGTTTGCTCGAGAGGCGCTTGAGCTAGTATGGAAATAGTCGTCGAGGAGGATGACTAGAAGGCTGAGATCTCATCGTTGTTGAAGGTTCTAGCATACTCAAAGCAAGAGTACGTTGGGCAGATTCGATAGTCCCTAAAGACTATGATTGTAGTCGAGTACTCTGGGCAGATTCGATAGTCCTAGGCACAGGTCACGACGACGTGTGGAGTTATGTCTAGAACCGGGGTTTCCATTAGCCCTTGACGGACGGCTGAAAGAATGTGCCGGTCATTCAATTAATGGTGGTATCGAAGCAATGATAACAGTGATAGCCAGAGTCATGGATGTTTGGTTGTATCGTCATTCGGTCTCAAGAGCAGTGTTTTCTGAGTGCTTATCTGATCTTGGTTTAGGCCTTGGGGGTTTGTACTTGGAAAACATCGCCCTTGACTCGAGTGATAATTACTTTACTTTAAATTGTATGCTTTGCTATGTTTGCTTCTGCTTAGTGTGTGTCTGGGGGCTATCACTGTAGAAAGAGGTGGAGTGGGAGGGTTGTATTCCTATTCCTTTTCCTTTATGCTCTTTTGGTATGTTGTTAGTTAATTTACCGCTCACTAAGACTGTGGTCTGACTCAAAGCTTTATGTTTTAACTCTTATTGCCTTGGGCTGTTCGTCCATTTTGGGACGGGCATACTAGGTAGCAGGTGACAGATGCTGTTCTTGCTTTCCACGGTGCTGATGTCGAAGACGAGCTGGAGGCTTGCATATTATCTTCTTACTATATGTACTAGATGTTCCGCTGCTTGTATATTCTCTGAGTGTTATGTAGTGAGGCTTGATGTATTGACTATTCAGATGTTTGTATTCAACTATTATGAAGTTTTATTGATGAGATTCTATTCTGTGAAGCGTCACTATATATATATTCTATTGTATTTTGTCCATGCTCTTTGAGTAATACGATAGATTCTGCTGTTTTAATTTACCCTGGCAATCGTCCTTGGCTGCCTGGCACACTTTACAGCGCACTATCTTTAAGTTCGGTGCAGGGGTCGTGGGCGGTCGTCACAGTAATACTCGGTCTGACCCGAGCATTACATCAAAGTAACATCCGGGTCAGGCTGGAAACCAGTGTGAGTAAACCCATCTAACCAGAAATGTAAAAGCATACAACTTATATAGAACCCGGGGTAACTCTTATCAATTTACAAATCATCAACTTGTTATAGTCATCACTGATTTCACACATCAATTTCTAAGTACCAAACTTAGATTAAATGGTCCAATTTACTTAAATCATTTCATTTCAGCTTATTTATTTCACATATCATTCTATGAAGAATTGAAGTGATTTTGGGTATTTACAAATACCGAATCCAGTCTCTTCGTATCCAAAACGTGTCTTAAAGGCCAAGTTGTTTAAAGGTTTAAACAATTCAATTCAATTTAATATATTGAATTCATACAGCATTTAACATAGATAAATATTATACATTTATCATTGATATATCATAACACAGAATATAACTGCATATCATCCAATAGATATAATCCAATAGATATCATCCAGATCAAATATTATACTCAAACAATCATCCATAAACAAGAATTATTAATCCATGTTATAATTAATTTAATAACCTTAAATTAATATATTTACTTAAGAATTAATCTCCTAATCCTGCTCAACAATCATTAATTAATTACAACTTTTAATTAATTAATGACTCCTTAATTTCCTTATCAATCAATTAATTAATCTCCAATCATAGATTAATTATCCTTTAACTATCAATTAATAAACCTAAATTATTAATTAATCTCCTTCATTACAAGTAATCAATCCTTAATTACTTTTAAAATCAATTAATTAACCTTTAATTAATTAAATAATAACCCTTAATTAATTATTAATTAAACCAATTAATTATTCTTAATTAATTACTTAATGAATCCTTTATAATTAATTATCAAATTAATTAATTATACTTAATTCCCTTTATTAAATTAAATAATCTCAAGACATTAGATCCTTAATTATCCTAAGATTAAAACATTATCTTATTAATACCTTTATTAACATTACCATTTTTAAACCAATTTATCTTCAAAATTTACATTACTTAAAAAAATTATTTAACTTGATAAAATTGAAGTTTAACAAAACATAACTCCTTCTAAAATAACTTAAACATTATAAATAGAAGTTTTTATAAGCTAATTTCCGTTTGTATTTTAAAACTTTCTTTTATAAAAAATCTTAAACTTCATTAAAATTAAAGTTTAAAATCACTTTAAACTTCACAAAAATTTAAATCAATAAAGCTTCCAAAACTACTTAATTAACAGTTTAAGAAAATAATTAGAAAAAGGGTAAGTTTAACCAAGAAAGCTTTAAACTAGATTTAAATTTAAATTTCAAAACAATTTGATTTAAACCCTTTTAAAAAACTGCTTATCATCTCTACTGCTTCGAGTCACAGTCGAAGATCGCTCGGGTCTAACCCGAGTAAACATCTTCTCTACCTATTTTTATTTTATTTAAACATTAGTTTAAATTTAAGTTTTAAAAACTTACAGGTTAATCCCGCTAAACCACTCGAGTATGAACTCGAGTTACTTCCTCAACCACTCGATCACTCCTTCGAGCCAAAACCTACCCAAACAACAGACACCCCAAACTTCCTTGTGCACCTGCACAATCAACACCGATGCTGATAATCACCTCTGGTGACGTCGACACACCATTCATCACCTTAACATCAATGCTCGTTCACCCAAATACAAACCCAAGCTTCAAATCAAAATCGAGTGAGGAGAATAAATATTGGAACCCACAACCCACCAGAACTGTCTCGAACATCCTCCCTCCGACCACCTGAGTCGCCGTAACTCCAATCACATCATCGCCAAACTTCCACAAACCAAATCCCAAATTTTCATCGAACTCGATGCATCAGTGAAAAAGCAGAGGTCCAAGCTACCCAGCTCGTCCAATTTAGGGTTAGAAACTAAATTTACTCGCCCTGACACCACATTGATTAGACTACCCACCGGATATTTTTCCAAGCCTCGCCGCACCTTCCCCTATCTCCAGCCCAATTCCCGATCATCACAGACCCCTAGGCCACCAGAAACTCCCTCAAAACCACTTTCCAGTCAACACTGAAATGCTCTTCCATCCTATCACTAAAAATCTTGATTTTTGTTTTAAAAACCCTCATTTTCGAATTTGATTCAAGCTGTAAACATGAATCAGAAATCCATGATAATGGATTTTAACATACATTTACATTTCCTTCTGTTCTATCTTATTTCAGTAATATTTCAACACTATTTTACTTGAAACAAATTTTAAGCTTTAATTTAGGATTTTGCAAACATATCTTATTTAAATCTTAAGTCCTAACAGTGACTTAATAAAAGGATATTGAATTTTGATTAAATTTTGTACTCTGTAACATAAGAGCAGAGAACAACATCATGCACAACTAAACTCAATAAACACACAGTATTCACATTTGCATATACACAAGCACAGATAACTTATTCCAGGAATTCATATGGAACCAGATTTAAATTCACTTCAAAATTTAAAGATGAAATGTTTACTCACATGGTTAAAGAACAGAGTTATAAAGTAAAATTTGGATTTCGAAAGAATAGATTTACTCACCAGAAAATGATAACATAGGGTTGCTCCTGGTTTTGAAATAAACATAGCTGAGTTGCTTTTGTTCCCAGTCTTAAACTTTGATTTTCCCAGACTTCAAATTGATGATACAATTGATCAAGTTAGTTTGTATTTAGTTCAGGTTGTAGTAAAGTGTTTTATAAAACTCAGGCTTATGAACGAAATGGAGTTATGTAGATGATATAAAAAAGAGATGTGTACAGCTGATGATATTGATGCAAGATATTTGCTTGTACTAAAAAAATTTATTTATTTTGCACCAGAGGGTTCTCTTTCAAAATGGTAGGTTGAAAAGATTAGGTTATGGGCTTCATTAATTGATTTTGTCTTGTTTTATTATCATCTTGTACTTATATATATATATTTTTAAAACAATTGCAGCCTGATTTTGGGGAGCATACTTATGTATTACTATGTACACTTGATGTTTTGTTGAGAGCATGTTCATAACCAGGTTATTATCCTTTCTTTGTTCATGTATCCTATATACCTTTCAAAATATTATTTTTTTAGATTTGTTTTTTTAGAGTTAACTATCAACATTATTTGCTTATTTTTTTGTACATTTTATACTTGTATTTATTACATACTTCTAGTGGTAATATATGTTTATATTTACTTTATAATTTCATTTTGATTTATACTTAAGTTTTAATTTATTGATAGGATATAGTTTACTTTATATTTCACTTAACTATAATTTATTTTTATGTATAACTAAATTTTGGATTTATACTTATGTTTTACATTCCTAAGGTTTATTCTTATTGTTAAAAAAATATTTATTCCTATTTGAATACCCAAATTAATTTACTTATTTATTATTTGTTATTTAATATTCATGTTAGTTTCATAGTTCCTAGAGTTAATATATTTATTTTTATAATCATGTTTCATTTACACTTATGTTCAAATGTTGATAAAGTATGTTTTATACATATAAATATCTGTTTTAGAGATAATAAGTCTATATTTTATTTAATCTGATTAAATTCTAATTAAAATAATATGGCTAAATTTCCGGGATGTCACAATATTTAACAACACATTATTTGTTCTAAAGGAATAATTTGCCAATGTTAAATAATTATATTAGTAGATTATCAAATAAATATTTATCCAGATTTTTATAATTCAGTTTCTATTATACTTCCAAATTCATTTATATATCCAGATATCTTTTATTGATAGAATCTTATTCGTTCGACTTATAAAATTAATATTCCGATAACTTCAAATTAGTTATTTACCCAATTAGCCGGGGTTAAAAATCCGGGTCGTCACACTATTCAACCATAGGACCCATGTAGAGTATACGCTTGCGTATAGATGAAGAAATACCCTTAAGTTTTGGTAATGCTTGTAACGGAACCTCCGTGATTCAAGGCACTTAACGGACCTTTTGCGGATGGCGAAACTTTGCAAGCACTAGTAGTCTACTTCAAATTTGTTAGAGGAGGGTATTGCCTTTATTGCACTATGCTACACTTCTTTATTTAAAGTATTTCAATAACCTAATTTCGATGAATTCCAATATTATAATTTCAATAAATTCCTATATTAGATTTCAAATGAATTTTAGTTATCAAACAATTTGTAATAAACTGAATTTACGACCCTCGAAAATCGACATTAATACGTTCACTATATAGCATGCCGAGCAACCGAGTATCGAAAATACCCGATCATTAGGGGTAAAGAAGAAAATGATATAAGAAGAAATAGAACAACAACAACATAGAATCTCACAATCGCAGCGGAACAAAATATAATATATAATAACATATTTTTATACAGGAGAATCTGTAACTGTCAATACACACACACAACCATCAGAGTACATCCATCAATATGGACAGTTATCCACAACTTGTCCTCACCAGTTTGGACTACACAGTCTACACACACAACGAAATATAATCAAGTATGAGTATACGTCTCTATCATCCAGCTCATCTCCTGAGCTCCGTAGTATCCTAGCATGAATCTGTAATACTCGGTTTGACCCGAGCATTATAATAAAATAACACCCGAGTCAATCTGGAAAACCAGCATGAGAAAACACACTCAACTTGAATTATTAAAGTTATCAAAATCCTTTGAAAAACAAAGGTATCTCGTAAGGCCACATCACACATAAACACGACGGGTTTTTACCTTACAATAACCAAAACATTTTATATTAAAATCATCTGATATTATATTAGTGTCTATAGAAAGTAAATTAGAAAATAGTTGAAATGCTTGCATCTCACATTTTCAGCATAGTTGGGCACAATCAAAATCGTACAGCGCTTATTGGAGAATGATTTCCATACAATGACTGCGCTACTAGGGTACTGCCTATCCAATACACCTCTAGAAAAATGTAACATCCTGATATTTTCAACCATTCGCATCCACACATGCCGAACTTGAATCGTTCAAAATATCAGATTGTTAATTTATATTTGGCAAAACTCAGTATATACAGTAAATAAAATAATCACAGAACCACAGACATAGAGTAATATAACAATATGCAGCGGAAACAATGAATAGTAGTTCATGAAGCTACTATATATATAATAGAGTTAAATAAGATACAACAGAAGTCTCAAATACAATAGTCAAATACAAGATCAGAATACATCACTGGAATCAACTGAATAACTGCAAGCTGAAAAGATGTAGATGGATCTCCAAACGAAGCTCCAACTCCAAAGGTGAGTCTCGAATACTGGTACAGTCGGTCTGACCTGAGCGTAAAGCAAAACACAAAACAGTTGAGTCAGGATTAACATTCTTATATCAATAAATCCAACTCAAGTGAAATATCAACTGAAATATAAGTAACTCAAAGGATTTTTGGGATAACCATCCTCTAAGGATCCATTAAACTATCTACTAGGTAGTAATATACGCTATTAACTACCGAACGTTATTATAACACCGTGGTCATTTAGCAATATCGTACTTCAAAACTAGAATATCATATCTATTTCAAAACCATATCAATACGATATAATTCTCACTTAAAATAATATTCATTTCAAAAATCATAGCACTTCAAAGTTATAACACTTTCAAAACCAATGTTAACCCTTAATTTCTCACGACTTAAGAATGGTACGATTCAAGTAGGGTGTGCAACTTAGCGACTTAAGTTATGCCACGACATAACGAGTTAAAGGCGTGACCGACTTATAAAGTGTGCCGACTTAACAGGTCATGACTTAAGGCAGCATACGACCTAAGCTACAGGCCCGACCTAACAGGAGCCGACTTAAGATAATCTACAACTTAAGAACTAAGACCGACTTAGGAAGGCTCCGAGTTAAGAAATGCTCCGAGTAAAGGAAATGCTCCGAGTTAAGGAATGCTCCGAGTTAAGAAAGGCTCCGAGTTAAGGAAGGCTCCGAGTTAAGGAATGCTCCGAGTTAAGAAAGGCTCCGAGTTAAGGAAGGCTCCGAGTTAAGGAATGCTCCGAGTTAAGGAAGGCTCCGAGTTAAGAAATGCTCCGACTTAAGGGTTTACAAGATAAGGAAGTCTCCGACTCAAGGCTGTTACTAACTTAACCACTTAAGGGATCTCCGACCTACCAGTTTAAGATGCCACCGACCTACGACTTATGTTAAGTCGCTGCCGACCTATAACAGCTCGTATTCAGGAGTAACAGGTGCAAGCGCTCCTATCTCGTCGCCGACTTAGGGCCTACGACTTACTATAAGTGGGCTACGACTTAAGGACTTAGGGCCTACGACTTACTATAAGTCGGCTACGACTTAAGGACTTAGAGAATTTTTCCTATTCAGATTCGACCCTATAAATACCCCCCAAACTCCAACGAGCAAAGGACTTTTGGCCAGCCATTTCTTAGAGCATCGCTACTCTGCCGAACTCTCAACTCAATCAACACACGAAGATCTTCAAATACTCAAGACACTACAACAAGCTTCGGGAGGAATTCCATACATCCGACACGGATTCATCGAGTTTCATCATCGAAGATTGAGCTAATAGTCAAGAGTGTTTTCGTGATCAAATTGTGTTGTGTTTAGAAGAACATTGTACCGAATTGTAATCAAATCAGCAATAAAAGACTATAAAGTGGACGTAGGCTCAGTTACGGGCCGAACCACTATAAACCTGTTGTTATTTACCGTTTTACTGCTATTTTCAGCTTGTATTCTATTCCCGTACCAACGGGTGGTGCTTTCACAATTCTATTACACACACCGGGTGTTAGCGTTCACTTTTTAGCGTTAACATTTTGGTGCTTTCACTTGAACTCAGGAAGATTTTCAACGTTGCTTCGCAAAAAACTTGTGAAAAAAAAACCTCTCTTAAAACCAGAAGTTTATCTGAGACAATGGCTCCTGGAAGAAGAGGCAGACCTACTAGATCCGGAACTGCTCATGAAGGAACCTCCGCTTCCCCAATAGCAGACCAAGCAACTCCTACCGTTGGAGTCACCAGGGCTGAATTAGATGAAGCAGTTTCTGGATTATATCAATGAATTGAAACTCAAAACGCTTTGGTAATGGATAGATTAACTGCTCTGCTTGGGGCAAATCTTCAACCAGAAAACCATCAAACAACTTTTCCTGAAATGCCACCTTTCCAAGCCGAAGGTTTTATGTCGCAGCCAACTTGTCACGAACATGTGCCCAGGCAAGCTTCCGAGAGAAGGGCTGATACCTGTCCGGAGATGTCTTTGAACGATAAAGAGTACCTGTCCGAAATGGTGGGCCGCATCATGAAAGAGAGCATGCATAGGGAAGAGAATGAGAGTGATTGGGGATTTGCACCAAGCAGAACTCCGTTTACTGAAAGGATCTTAAAAGCTGAATTTCCAAGGAAATTTGCACCTCCTACTATCCAAGCCTATAGGGGAACGAGTGACCCTAATCATTTCCTATACAAATACGATTGGCATATGACCGGTGCGAGAGCATCAGACGAGATCAAGTGTCGATACTTTCCAGTATACCTGGAAGGTGTGGCTTTACTTTGGTTCACAAAGCTTCCAGTTCGGTCTGTAGATAAGTTCTCCGACTTAGCGCAAAAGTTCAAAGAACAGTTCAGATTGTATGCTTCAAAAGCTAAGGATATAATGTCACTGTCTAACCTTGAACAAGCGCCCGGAGAATCAATAAAATCTTTCTTGAGCCGTTTCAATATAGCTTTAGCCAAAGTAGAAAATGCAGAGCCATGCATGATCCTGACTTATTTGATGCGAGCCATTGATAAATCGAGCAAATTTGGAATATGGCTAAAGATGAAGGAACCGAACTCGCTTGAAATTTTTTATAAAAAGGCCGACGAGTTCATTCGCCTTGAAAGCCTTTCTACGACATCAAAAGTAGTTGTTGCCCAAGCTAACGGTAACAATGTCGCATCTAGCAAAAGAGAATCTGAAAGTCAGAAAAGGGAAAATGAAGGAGGAAAGAGCCAGCGAAATGAGAAGAAACTCCGTCGCCTTAATCCTTCGAACTTTACTCCTTTAACTGACACCCCGGAAAATATCTTTTTTGCAACAAAAGATGTTGTCATGTATCCTAAGCCACCGGAGATGAAAAGAGGTGCTGTGCGTAATGGGAAATTCTGCCAATTTCACAATCAACCAGGCCATGACACTGATCAATGTCGCCAATTAAAAAGTGTGATTGAAAAATTGCTGAAAGAGGGTAAACTTCAACAGTATGTGAAGAAAGGTGGAGTTGATCCAACCTCATCTACTCGGGGGCAACAACATCCTATCCATCAATCCGGCTCTCGCAATAGCACGGCAGTGCAAGAGTCCGAGCAGCTTATCATTAATGCTGTCACAGGAGGTCCATACCCAGCAAGCAGAAGTTGGGACGACTACTAATGACCCACAAAAACTGCGGCTGGGGCATCTTTCACTTTCTCTGGCATAAAAATGCAAAAGCTATGAATCAAGCACAAATGGAAATCCAGCCTGGAGATTCTGAAACAACAATCACTTGCATCTGTTTTTTACTTAACAACATTGCTTAAATTTGTAAAATCATGATGGATGTATAACTTTTGCATTGTAAACCGCTGAGAAATCAGTGTGATTCAATAATGAAAAACTATAAATTCTGTGTTCCTTATTACAAAATGCCTGTTATATTTCGATGTGTAAATACTCTAAATGTATTGCTAAAATATCGATCTAATATTGCAGGTCATTAAAGCAAAGCTCACCCATCACAAAGCCAAGCGAGCCCTATAAGTCGCTCAATAAACGAATTTCAAGCAACAAAAATTCCAAACTCAAATCCCATACAAGAGAAACTCCACATAAAAAGTTGACGACCCCACTGTGTCAAGCCCTTGTTATCTGGTTGCGATCATTGATATAAAAAAAATCCAACCAAGTAACTTGCGTTTACCCTGTGGAGTCACTCAACAGTGAAGTCTACTTCTTCGGATAAAGCTATTTTCTTGCAAAAGAAAGGAAGACGCGCTTGGAAACAATGATAAAGGATCGCAGATGGGTAGATGATGGAAAAACATGAGCCGGCAAACATAGAAGCAGCCAAAAGGAGGCATGTCTCTTAATAAGAAGGCCGGTAGATCCACTAAAGGGACGCCTTCCCAAGCAGAAGGAATAGGACCCTCGCTAACTGATCGTGATGCATCCGATCAGACAGCTTGCGTCTGTCCCGTGGATCCACTCGCCCCTGAGACGCAACCTTCCTGGCACACCAACCAACTAAAGCCCTTTAACGAGGCACGCCAATAAATGGGAGTGCTTTCCTCAATCAAAAAGATTGGTGGGACTACCGAAGGGGCACCTTGTTAGTTGATTGCGATCGTTTGTACAAACGAACATCCAATCAAGCAACTTGCATCCGCCCCATGGACCCATCCGACCATGAGAAAGTATCTTCCAGGCAATCAACAAGCCCTCTTCGGAGGCACAAGCCATCTTCGGCGGCACGCTTCACCATGCTTGAAGCATAAAATAAAAAGCCCTCTTCAGAGGCACAAGCCCTCTTCGGAGGCACATTTCACCAGAGTAGAAGTGTAAAATGCTCCTCTTCGGAGGCCCACTTCACCAGAGCTGAAATGAAAAATCGCTTCTCTTCGGAGACCAAAATCGCTTCTCTTCGGAGACCAAAATTGCTTCTCTTCGGAGACCAAAAGACCTCTTCAGGGGCACGCTTCACCATGCTTGAAGCACCAAATACAAGCTCTCTTCGGAGGCACAAAAACAAAGTCTTCTTCGGAAGCATTAAACAAACCAAAGCATTCTTCAGAAGCTCACTTCACTGCGTAGGAAGATCCACTTATTAACAAATAAAAGTGATCATCCCCGAAAGTTGAAGTGTTCTTCCGACAGAAAGAGAAAGTAAAAACGTCTCCAAAAACGAGATATACTCTATTAAAAACAGAATGATTCCTCCCTCAAAAGTGGAATAGTTATTCTCTAATATAAGAGTATCATTCTTGTAAAAGCAAGAAATATTGCAATGCACTTGTGGTATGGGGGCAACATTATACAATTCAGTCACGTTAATAGAAGTAATACGCAAAGCAACATACCACAAGTTCACTACAATATCACATAAAGAAGATGTGGAATAAATGCATTCTCAAACACAGACAAAAAGTTTGTACAAGTAAAAAGAATCGTTTACTCTACACTTCAAATGAAAAACATACACAAGAATTTGTACAAGTAAAAGAGTTATTTTATTCAATGCTATGAAAACTTTTTACATTGTGCAGATTACAAAAAGAAGCGGAGACCGGTATCCGCACAACTCCCGGTCCATACATACAAAAAACAGAAAAGGCAAAATCAGGCTCATTTCTCCTTCTTCTCGCCTTTAGAGCCTCTACCCGGCCTGATAATTAGCTTCGGAGGTCATTGTGGATGAGTCGGAGAAGAAGGAGAAAGAGGCACAGCTGGATCAACTTCTGCTTCCTCTCCAGCGGCAGAAGAGCTTTTCTTGCCTTTCTTCGAAATTACGCGTTTTCCCTTCTTTTTCGAGGAAGTCTCACTGCCTGGAGTAAAAAATTCTGAAAGCTTGGTGTCGTCGTCGCAAGACTGCTCCGGAGTCTTCTTGACTTCTTCAAGTTCCCCAGTTCTTGGCTCTTGTGAAACGACCGGTTCGTCCAAGTCTTTAAGAGCTTCAATTTTCTCTTCTTGCGATCCTGGTTGAGAAGCTAGAAGAGGAGTAACTTGAGAAGGAGGAGGAACGACAGCTGAAGAAGGAGGAGTTGGCACAACTTTCGGTACTTCCGCTGCAAAAGAAAAGAAGTTAAAATCGGTATTCTCCGAAAAAAGTGAAGTTATTAGTTCGTCAAACTCGGTTAAATTGAATAAGTGATTGACTGGATCCGAGTTAACGCCAAAGTTACCTGGGGAAGTCAATTTCGTGAAATTAATCTCGAATTTCTCAGCCTCAATATCTTCCAAGGCCTCGTCCTCAGTAGGAGTAGTCACAATTTCTGTGTCAACTTTAGCAGGAAGCGAAGAATGGGCACTGGAATCTATAATATTGGCATTAGCTGGACTTGAAGTACAAGCAGGGGCAATTGAAGGAGCTCCCTCTTTCGTGTGTTCATCTCCTACAGAGTCAGCTCACGCTCTGGCAAGTTGCTCTTTTCCTTTAGCAAGAGCGACATGAGCTTCATCGTCAAGATAGCGCGCCTCAAGTCCTGCTTCATCATAACCGGCACCGCCAAGCATATCAACTGCGGCTTCCCACACCTCAGCCAGAGTAATCTCGTATTCAGGACATAGAAAAGAAAGACTCCCACGACCCAGAACGCTGTGCAAATAAAAGTCAAATAAGGTAGAGCTGACATTAGCTTTTGTTGCCTCGTGCGATTGCTCAACCGCTTCTTTTTCGGCAACGGCTGCAACTCGACCAGCAACAGCCTCGTCATGCTCCTTTTCAGCTTTGGCAAGTCGAGACTTTAGCAATTCAATCTCCACGTTCTGGGAGTTAACTGTTTCCCGTAACTGAGCGTTATTTTTGCGGTATTCTTCAACAATGAACTGCTCAGCCACAAATTTCATTTCAGCTTCCCTCTGAGTGGCGTGCGCATCCCGCACTTGTTTTTGAAACACTTCTTCCTTTTGAGATTGTGAAGCGGAAGAAGCGGCGAGATCTTCCTTGAGTTTTTTGACCTCGGACTCAAGTCTCGCATTATCATTAGCAATACTCGTCATTTCCGCGTCATGCTGCTTGCACCATTTATCCCATTCAGCTTTATCATTTTCCAGAGTTAGCATGTTTTCGAGATTCATGTGGTTGACTCTTTGAAGTTCATCAACAAGCTTTTGCCATTGTGACATCCGGTCAATGTCAAGCTTGACGACATCTAAATTTCTGAGCATGGCTTGCTTATCTATCGGGACCAAATCTAGGTCAAAGCGCACTCCTTTTAAGCACCAATTCGGAAATCGGCTTTGAAGTGTTGGAGGGCCATCTTTAACCTGATACTGAGGCCTGCTGATGATTGCTTGGATATCAGTTTTCTTCAAAGGAGGAGAGCTAGCCGGAATATTAGGAAAAATGGGAGCATAAGTCTTCTCAGAAATTGCAGACGAGTCACTATGCTTGGACCGCTTGCTTGATTCGTCAGCAATATGAGTCTTCCCCTTATCATCATAAGACTTTCGCTTATGAGAACTATCGCTTCTGTGGGAAGAGTCGTATCGTTCGTCTCTCCTCCCGTATTGATTCTCATAATCCCGCTTCTCTTGCTCATAATCCCGTCTTTCCCGAGCTTTCCTAATAGCTCTTTCTTCATCCGTCTCCCTCGGGGCATCGAGGTATCGCCTAAAGTCATAAGTTCCGCGGCCCCTATAGCGCTGAAATATGTCGTAATGTGAGCCAGAGCGCCCCATCGGAGAATCTGAAAATAAAAAGAAGTGAAGTTTAGAAATCTCCAGGGAAAAAAGGATAAGTGCGTATAAGTACCGAAAAATCCTAAGTGTGTGCGGCGTGCAAACTACGCGCGTCAAACTACAAACCACGTTTTAATGTGGAAACGGAGACAACTGGTGTAGAAGGTGTCGAGGCTTGTTTCAAAGAGGAAGTCGCTTCAACGACGGGGGAGATCGCTTTTGAAATATTATCTTTAAAGAGCTCCCGAGAGGTTATCATGATATCGCTCAGATTATCAAAAGTATCGTCGCCGTGATGCACGGGAGAATTATCTTTTTCAACTTCTACGTCAGCCGCCTTTTCAGAAATGTGAAGATTTTCCTCTTCTTCAGTAATCGGGGCAAGTGCTAACTTACTGGACGACCCCGCAATGTCGATAGAAGTAGAACACTTTACCAATGAAGTCTCAATGGTAAGTTCGTTCGGTGAAAGTTCTTTAGCAGAATCGGGGGCATCTGACTACTTAGCTGGAGAATCAGGGACTTCCTGTGGCTGAGTAAAGCGGGAAGAGTGTAGAAGCCCGAATCGATGTAAAAATTCGTCTGTCAACAGAAATTGGATACTCCTTTCCTCGACTGGCACTGCCATAAGCCTTTCAAAAGTCGCTTTGTGACCGGGATTTCTAGAAGGAGGAGGAAGTGCTGAAAAGAAAAGGGCAAAGTTAACACTTGACAACTTAAACTTCGGCAAGTTCGAAAAAACATAAGAAACAGAGACAAATGATCTTACTTCCTACTCTCCAGATGGCGTAAAATCCTGGAGGACAGCGGACATAGAAAAACTGACTTAGGAAATTGTGAACACTGTCAGGGAGACCAACGATCAACTTACGATTTCTAACACTACTCACAACCGTAATGGAAGGATGGTCTTTGTGCTTTGTAAATGTGCACAGGAAGCGAATTTCTCCAAAATTGGGAAAACGGTCCAGCGTTCTCCTAAAAAGCACACACAGTCCCAGCAGGATGGCGTAGCCATTAGGGTGTAGTTGAAAAGGGGAGATAGATAGTCGGAGGAGAAGTTCTCGAAGACAGTCGTTAAATGGTGGGATAGCTCCACTCAAGCACATTTGGCGGTTAACTGCGACAAAGCCATGGGGCGGCCTATCAGCATTGTCATTGATTCCAGGGAACAAAGCGTCAGCTTCGGCAATGCCAAACTGAATGCATAATTGACGAAAAAATTTATGGCTCAGAGTGGTAGGGGTCCTTTCCGGAGGATCGTTCAATGGAGTAGCAATTGGAAAGGTTCCTCCAGCTGGTTCCAAGTCTTCTTGTTGAGATGACATTCTACATAATGAACTGGATGATCAAACATTAAGGTGCACGTTTCCTAAAAAGTGTGAAGTGTTGTGTAGAGCCAATAAAAATAACAAGTAAACACAACTGGAATTAAACTAGTCGACAATCGGTTGATTATGAGATCACAGAACTTGTTAATATTTAAGTACTGTGTTAATACAAACAAATCAGTTTCAGTTGGCTATTACGATTTTGCTTTAATACTTCACTTGAATTGGTTATTGTACAACATTTCATTCATGCAGTTCATTTAATTTGATTTTTTCTTTATCGACTAATCTGTCATTTGATGTGGGCAGTCAGTTGTAGTATATTCGTCCCAGTTTTTCTGTGAATGTTATAACTGGCAATTAGAGTTATTGATAATCTGTAGAAGAATGCAACAAAGTTCAACAGTCCAAAGTTCAAGGCAATGAGAAATATGTTCAAGTTCTAGCTCGCCCACGGTCTAAGGGATATGCTATGAGTCAGGTTGAGTCGTAACTTTTAAATCGTGGCACATATTCAAGCAAAATTTGAACAAGTACTAAGTCGTAAACGACTCAAGTGATAAGTCGCCCATAACTCAAGCATTGACTCGACAACGACTTAGGCACAAACTCGGCTGCGACTTAAGAATTGGTTCCTGCAGGTTAGGGTCAACTATTCTCTAAGTCGTAAGTCGTGAGGTATAGAAGAAGCTTCAATTCACTGCAACGAAAAACTCCAAAGTCCTAACTCGTCCACGACTTAAAGCTTATGTCGTAAAAAGGATAACTCGGTGAAGGCTTAAGTCGGGAGGACGCATAGGTCGTACGATGCTACTAAATCGTAACCGAGTTAACATCTCATTGACTTTTCCCCTAAATTCCTAACCCGATATCATCCTAACCCGTTAACCCATTAACCCTTCCATGATCGGAAACTTTCATTCTTCACACTGCTTAAATCATCCAAAAAACCAAGATTATATCGCCAAAGCCTCGCCAAACTAGTCAGTTGAGCCTGAAACGCGGTAATCCATCATCTCCATCGCCCTAATCATCAAAAGCCAAATCGGGCGGGATCGAGTACACGAACTGTCGATACAGTGGAATTCGCGACAAAGCATTGCATGAGAGGGTGGATTGAGTACAAGGATGAGGATTCACGAAGTAATGGTGATCGAGAATCAAGGAGGGAGCGAGAACACTTACGCAATAAGGAATCGGTGATCGATCGACTGTTGAAGAAAGGGAAAAATCGCCTTAAGGAAGCTCGGAAGAATGTTAATAACAGAAATGACTTAGGAGATAGGCAATGGATAAAAGGAACGACTCAAGCTTTTTATACCTCGGAGCAACAGAATTTGAATCGGCCCACACGAGTTAAGATGAGTCGAAGCACACGACCTACGACTTAGGCGTGTACTTCGAGGGGCAAATGTTAACCCTTAATTTCTCACGACTTAAGAATGGTACGATTCAAGTAGGGTGTGCAACTTAGCGACTTAAGTTATGCCACGACATAACGAGTTAAAGGCGTGACCGACTTATAAAGTGTGCCGACTTAACAGGTCACGACTTAAGGCAGCATACGACCTAAGCTACAGGCCCGACCTAACAGGAGCCGACTTAAGATAATCTACAACTTAAGAACTAAGGCCGACTTAGGAAGGCTCCGAGTTAAGGAAATGCTCCGAGTTAAGGAATGCTCCGAGTTAAGAAAGGCTCCGAGTTAAGGAAGGCTCCGAGTTAAGGAATGCTCCGAGTTAAGAAAGGCTCCGAGTTAAGGAAGGCTCCGAGTTAAGGAATGCTCCGAGTTAAGAAAGGCTCCGAGTTAAGGAAGGCTCCGAGTTAAGGAATGCTCCGAGTTAAGAAAGGCTCCGAGTTAAGGAAGGCTCCGAGTTAAGGGTTTACAAGATATGGAAGTCTCCGACTCAAGGCTGTTACTAACTTAACCACTTAAGGGATCTCCGACCTACCAGTTTAAGATGCCACCGACCTACGACTTATGTTAAGTCGCTGCCGACCTATAACAGCTCGTATTCAGGAGTAACAGGTGCAAGCGCTCCTATCTCGTCGCCGACTTAGGGCCTACGACTTACTATAAGTGGGCTACGACTTAAGGACTTAGGGCCTACGACTTACTATAAGTCGGCTACGACTTAAGGACTTAGAGAATTTTTCCTATTCAGATTCGACCCTATAAATACCCCCCAAACTCCAACGAGCAAAGGACTTTTGGCCAGCCGTTTCTTGGAGCATCGCTACTCTGCCGAACTCTCAACTCAATCAACACACGAAGATCTTCAAATACTCGAGACACTACAACAAGCTTCGGGAGGAATTCCATACATCCGACACGGATTCATCGAGTTTCATCATTGAAGATTGAGCTAATAGTCAAGAGTGTTTTCGTGATCAAATTGTGTTGTGTTTAGAAGAATATTGTGCCGAATTGTAATCAAATCAGCAATAAAAGACTATAAAGTGGACGTAGGCTCAGTTACGGGCCGAACCACTATAAACCTGTTGTTATTTACCGTTTTACTGCTATTTTCAGCTTGTATTCTGTTCCCGTACCAACGGGTGGTGCTTTCACAATTCTATTACACACACCGGGTGTTAGCGTTCACTTTTTAGCGTTAACAACCAAACACTTGAAATTATAACACTTTGGAAATCATAACACTTTGGAAATCATAATTTAGACATCATAATACTTTCCCCTAACAGTTTGGATATTAATAATATATATAATAAAATAGTTTCCTCAATTTCACAAATCGACTCAAATCAACTCTGATTAAAATTCAAATTTAATTCAAATCTCAATTCATCAATTTCAATTCAATTTTGTTTCTCAATAAACCCTTTCAAATTATATCGATTTCAAATACAGATTTGAACCTTAAATAAACCATTTTAATTTCAATATATTTCAATGCTTTAAATATTCCATAATTTCAAAACTAAGTTTGATAATTTCATATATATCTAAATTTAACTTCATTATTATTTAGTTTTGAAATGTTCAATTAATCAATCCAATATCAATTAAATAGACTTTAAATTACATTTGAAATAAACTAGATATTCCTTCAATTTATTTAAACTTGAAATATTCAGTTTATCACTTTAATCAAATTTGATTTATAAAATCATATCCTTTAAAAATCGCAACCTCGATAAGTTTCAAATTAATTTAATTATATAAAACCCTTAACAAATAAATTTCAAATCAATATCTATTCATCTATCCAACCTTAATTTCTAATATCATTATAAAATATAATTTTAAATAAATACTTAACCATATTATATTTTAATTAAATCAAACTTTATTTTTAAACTTATTTATATTAAAACTAATTTATACATATCTTAAAAATCAAGAATTAATTATATATAAAATAACATATATATATATATAATAACTTGAAACCAATATTTATTAAATCATATATCTCTTTAAACCATAGAAATCATTTCAAAATATAAATATAGACCACGGTGTCTGTATAAAATTTTCTATCCTATGGTCAAGTGATACAGATATTTATCACTTCAATCCGTAATTTAAATTTATACGGGTATATATCATTTCAACACGCAATCAAAAATTTAATTCAATGAAAATCACTTTGGTTTATCATTTCAACCCATAATGATTTTCTTCTATTCTACAGATCATTCGGGTATGTATCATTTCAACCCATAGTGAATCCTATACTAACAGGGAACTTGCAGAGTGATAACAGATATGACAATAATATAACAGGCATATATCATCAATATGAATAATAGATAATGGTGTCAGATGTCAAAGGTGAACAGATACAAATAATAACATGTATATAGAAATGTAAATAACTAACAACGGCATATTTCAATTGTCGTTTCAATTGAAAACAAATTTAATAAATATAAGAATGTTAATCGTGAGTGATTGCTCACCTTTCGAGGCTAGAGACACAAGGAGATGATACAGACACAGATATGCATACAGAACATCGACATGCTAGGAATGGCTCCGACGAATTCGATATTGAAATGATAAGTCAAGATGGGAACAAGATTTAGGAAACAAGATATATTACATATATAAATTTTCTAAAAATCAACATTCAACTTTAACACCAATCAAAAAAATAAAATCTATATTTATACATATATTTTAAACCAAAATACAAACAAAATCTTTATATTTAATATTCAAAAATCAATGTTCATAATAAAATTGATATACCCTTATAACTCTATATACTTTATAATATCTAAACTGTATAAACTAATATAAATGAAGTCATAGCAATAGATCTTTAATAAACTATATAAAAACATATATATATATATATACACACAGACATATAAAGACTGACATATTATTTTTATATAACCAACATATTATGAAATTTATATAAACTAGTATACAAAAATTTATAACATATATATGTGAACTAACCTGAGCACACATACCAATATATGAACATATGTATAACTTAAGTAAACCTTTATATATAAAAACTAGAAATTAACATATATAAAAAAATATACAAATGAACAAGACTCTCATTCTACAATTGAATCTGTAAACAATGTATATACAAACTTACTTTATTATAGAACATATATACGATCAACACACATGTATAATAATTTAAAATATAACGATCAACAAGCCTATATCCTATACTATACAGAATATATATCTTATAAGTAAACTCTAACAATTGATATAAACAGTTTATACGTATAACATATTAAAACAATAGTGTAAACATAACAAAGATATATATATATATATATATATATATACTGACAGAAAATACATCAATATATAAATCCGACAGTCAAGACCCATATATATTTAAAAATACATGGGTAAGTTAGAAAATTATGCACTGAGAGAACAGTTAGGCATACTATTTATATATATGCAATTGCCATAGAATTGTAAAATATGAAACTCTATACAAAACATACAATATCTGTTATTATAATAAGTACTCTATATAAAAGCATGAAAGTTTATTTTAAATTTAAAATACATTCTTTAAATCAAAATATACAAACTAGTATTTACCACATATTATTTAAATTAATACATAAAACATATGTAAACTTTATACAACCAACCTATAGTATATATGACACAATATATATATATATATATATATATACACAAACTTACGGTTTGGGCTGGTTGTTGGAGAGGAAATTTACGTGTGGTAGCGGGTTTGGTCGGGTTTTGGAATGTTGGCGGCTGCTCGTGGAAAGGCTGCAATGTTGATGGGTTGGAGGAGTAGGTGGTTGAAACAGGGAGAAGCTTTGGCCATGTGAAGCTCGGCACATGCAGGGTCTTGGGTCACTGGTTCGGCAAGTGGCAAGGAAGGTGTACAGGTTGACATGGAGGGGAAAGAAGAATGGATGCACGACACAATGGGCTATTGTGCTTTGGGTGCTCGGAGCTACTGACGTGGATTGGTGGAGTGGGGTACACAGCCGAAGGTGAGGCGAGGGTGGAACGGCTCGCATGGGGAGGTTGTAGGGAAGATGAATTATGCGACTTTATAACTTTGTATGATATAATATTTTTTTCTGAAGTGAAAGAGAAGGCTGCTATTGGGAAAGGAAAATGAAAGCAAGCCAGAAAAAAATGAAAAGAAGAGAAGAAAATAAATGGAACCGATAATATAATAAATTGTTATGGGAATAGAAAAGGTCAAAAGGCTGAAATAATAATTGTTGATGGCTGTTGGGTTTATATGGAGAAAAGTTGAATGGTCACAAAAAAATCAAAAGCCAAATTGCGGAGCCAATACGGAAAATCGTTCCGTGGATTTTGCCACTTTCCGGACTCCAAAACATAGAATTGAATATACCGTAGAGATCAGCACGACAAGACGATTAAAATGGTATACAGATATTAGTGGTACGATCATCTTATCAAAAGTCGATAATCAGTACCAAAATGCTGCTAAAACGCCGAAAATAAGACGAATGGAGCAATAACAGTCAAAATTTGGAAAAACGAAAGATGACGTCTCACTCAGAAGATGATTTTCAAGTTTATTGTTTAAAAATATTCAGGTTTGGAAAACATATTATTATCATCAATTTTTAACTGATTTAAATAAAATTACACAATAAACTAAACCTCCATATTAGTTGATGAAAATTTAACATTAGCTATGTTTAATTAGACGTATTTCAAATATCAAATTTTTATTTTCAGATTCAAATGTTTAAAATTTCACAAAATTAATTAAATAAATAAAACCACTAAAATTTACGGGTCGTTACACTCTCCCCCACTTAAAACTTTTCGTCCCCGAAAAGGAAGGAGTTAGGAGAATGGAAACAACCAGGAAAAAAATTAGTTTATAAAACAAAATAAAACAATCAATTTAAACCATTTAAATTTCAATTTGAATTAATTAATATTCAGTAATTTGGTTAAATCCATTTTACTAAATCAATTAATAGTCATTCAATTCAATTTTTTTGTTAGCTCAATTGTAAATTCAAATCATATAAATTTCATTTAGTTTTAAATTAATATCCATCCACTTATTTATATAAAGATCAATCACATATATAATTTGTTTTCCATTAAAGATTTAAGTCATAAATTAGTCATTTCAAAAAATATATTACTTAAGCTGTAACGGATCGGGTTTTGCCCACTCGAAAATCAACATCCGTACTTCACATTGTACTAGAATGCCGCAGATTCGACCGTTCAAATCCGATTCGCCGGAGCTATAACACAATTAAGTAAATAACACAGCGGAAGAAAAGAATAATACATTGATATATAATATCTGATACAACAGAGTAATACAATGAATATCAATATACATCAGAGATATGATACAAGAAATAGCAGCGGAAAAGAAAAGATAACAACAGTAGCGGAACAATATCAATAGAAATGATAACTCCAAAATGATCTTCAGACAAGAATGAATCCACAACTCCAAGATAAGCAACTCCGATGAATGAACTAGCTCCAGATAATCTACTAAACCTGAATATCTGAAAAGAAACCCAACTCTAGACTGCTCGTGTGGAAAATTATGAGCACCCAGAGTTTAGGAAGGGAACAATAAACTCCGGATCAGTCATGGGACTGGTGTGAGCAACAAAAACAGTTTATCTTTAAACAACAACAAATAAATTTTTTTTTAAACATTGAAATCCGCAATGCTTTTGGAAAATGAAACTACCATAAGACCTCCCGCCACACACACAATGCAAACGCAGAATTGGAGGAGATTTCTTCTTATGATAGTCAAACATGCTTACTACGCAAAATCATTGGATATTATCATTAGTGCATAGTGTAGAAAAACATTTCGAAAGTATAATATTAATCTTAGCCAGCATAGGTACCATTATACTATGCCTACTATAGCTACCATATTAGATGGCAGGTTCTACAACTAAAACCGTACAAGTTCGTATTGGGAAATGGATTTCCAACAAATGGTCAGGCTAAGGAACTTCCTTCCGCCGCATGGGATCGCCTCTGGCGGGACGTCCCGAGAGACAAACTGCTCTCTGCCAAACAAGGCCGGGTTACCCCTGTAACAGGTAACTCACGAATATGCCACCCCCCGGTCCTTTGGGACCTTTATCCGAGGCGCCTCTAAACCAACATCACACATAATAAAGTGTATCCACATGAGTAAGTATCTGGGCTCCATACCATGATACCACCCCTTTCCAAAAGGAAATGACATACCCTAAAGGGCGCGACCCTCATAACCTTGCCGCAACGATCCTGTTTCGACCATTTCTGGGTTGTGAGGCCCTGACGAAGTCTCGTCCACAAAGCTACGCTTTGTTCACAAAGCCATGCTTCGGGTCAAACAAATGATCAACCTATGATCACAAAGATATAAGATCAAACAAATGATCATATCGCAAATGATCAAACACTGATCATTTCACAGCAGCACTCAGCATGCCACATTACCAAATTGGGATATATCGCTGATAAATTTCAACTACATAACCTCTGAGCTCGTACGTCTCAGAGAAGGGTGTTAAGCTAAGAGAATAAATTCTCCGCCACCAACAGATATGTATTTGAAAGAAATCGGCTTTATATCTCAAAGTGTAATGTCAGACATACAATCCATACAAGTCTGTTCCGGGTTCGAACAGAACCGAAGGCACTTCTCACGAAGCCCTTGCAAATCCGGATAATTTCCAATCACGTCCGGACTTCCCGTCACTAAGGGTGATAAAACCTCTATACCGGGGATCAGCCGATGTAGAGTAACTCGACGGTAATCCTTCCGTTTTCAAAAATATCCGGTCTTCAACACCGGTCTTCAAATGCTATCCATATACGACGTATCACATATTCGGAATGGGTTATACGACCCAAAGGTCCTCTCCCGGCTAAACCGAATAGTGAGCGTAATATTTAAAAACATATGGATATGGGATTTCAATTAAGTCACAACTTATTACCCAAAATCTTTCTTTTCAAATGGTTAAAACAAATTACCATTTACATCTTTTTAAACAAAAAGATTCATTTTAACAACCCTCAACGGTTTAAACAATTTTTCACACTTTAATCTTTTAAACAAAAGATTCATTCACAGATTTTCCAAATCAATTTCCATTTCAATTTGATTAACTCGTTAAACCTTTAAATCAAGATTTAACTTATAGCTTTCAAAACAATCCCATTTCAAATGATTTAAACCAATCATTATTCTAAATCTGTTAAAGATAACAGATTCAATTCATAACTTTCAAAAAGAATTCATTCATAACTTGGAAAACCATTTTTCAATTCAGTCTTGAAATTCCTTTAATTAAATTGGAATTTCATTTCTTATCTATATGAAAGCTTTTATTCTGTTAAAACAAACAGTTTCATTTCAGAAAATCCGATTCATTCATACGAGTTAAGGTTCTTGGGTTAAATTCAAATTCTCAAACCAATATTTTAAAATGGTTCAAATTCATAGAAAACACATTTATATCATCTTTAATCCCTAGTTCCAAATCATATGATTCAATTCCCAACTTGAATTCAAATTTAAATCAAATTATTTAATTTCAAAACTCGATTAAGTTATTCAAAATAGCTTTTATATTTGAAATTCCATTCCGAAAGCTTTTCACTTTAAACCCAAATTTCTAATTTCAAAATCAATTGAAATTAAAATTTCAATTTCAAAAACATTAATTTGAATTATCTGTGACTTAACCGATTTCCACGTGAAATCCATATTTGTGTGTGTAAAAGTGTAGTCTAGGGGTTTCACACAATAGTGCAACATCAATCATCACCGATATATCGATAAGCGGTATAATCGATAACGCTTATCTTCATTCACAGATTCATAGATAAAATAAATTTATCAGTCACAAAGATTCACTAATACAATTCGATGTGGGTTTCGGATAACCAACTGGAATCCGACTCCCTGTCGCATCGAAATTCAAATGTCGTTCTACGGGTCAAGGTTTCATATTCACATAGTAATATATCACAGAAATAGAAATCACAGATCACGACATAAATCAAGATGTATCACAAATCATCATATATCAGGGATATCAAACAATCAAGTCATTCAATAGAATTCAAACATTCATAGGTAAGGTCAGTTAATTGTCTGATTAATTTAAATCAGATAAGTCATCAATCGTGGTTAATTACATAAATTAATTTTTCAAACCATTTGATTTATTATCCTTTAATCATTTATTAATTTAATTAATTAACCTTAAATAATCTAATAATTAACCCTTAATTATTTATCTTTAATTGATTGATTAACCCTTAATTAATTACCACTTAATTAATAAAATTTCAATAGGTGATCATCCCTAACCACTTTCATTAATTTATTGATCTTTGATTACTTATCTTTAAATTAATTGCTTTAATTTATTAACCATATTAATTAATTATCCTTTCACTAATCATTTGATAAATAAATCAACTTTAATCATTAAATAAATTATCCTTAATCAATTATTTCTTAATCACTTGATTTATCAATTTTAATCATTAATTAATATTTAATTAATAATTCTTCATTAATGATTTTAACCCTTTAATTACTTATTTAATTTGTCCAATTTATCAACTAATTAAATAAATAAATTATCCATCTCGATTAACATAATTTAATGAATTTCAAATCGTTAAATCTTCCTCGGCTTTAAGATAAACCTCATTCTTATTAACGATTAAATTATCATTATCAAAAAGGGTTTTAAAACATGGTTAAGCATTAACTAAAGTAATTAGAATTTGTGTTAAAGTTTTAACCTTAATTGTTAAATACTTATCTGAATTTACAGTGTTTAAACTAATTTAAACAAGTGATTATCTTTATTTTGTTTTACAACATTATGTGGCAGTTTGTCTTAAACCCGAGAATCTCCTGGTTCCACTCGAGTAATGCTTCGGGTTCCTCATCAATATTTCCCGAGGCACTCACCTATACGCTCGTCTTCTCCTTCTTCTTCTTTATTACCAAAACTTAGATAAATTTGCAGCTTTAAAACTGTAGCTATTACCCACCAAACACTCGAGTATAAACTCGAGTTAAACCCCAAAATTCCCGAGGCACTCACGAGTCGAACTCCACAAAACTCGAGCAATAGAAACTTCGTCTTTCCCAAACTAAAACTACCCAGATATTCACGCGACCCCAAACGTGTACGTGTACGTGTACACCACCATGGCGACGCTCCGGCCATCACCACTAGCGTCGACAAGTCGACTATCACCCTCGCACACCATTCTGACCACCAAATCGTCAATAACTACTCGAAATCAAGATCGAGTATTCAAGCCCACATCTGGAACTACAGACCCCACCTAAAACAGCCTCGCGCGCACACCCTCGACCACCGGAGACCCCACAATCTCGGCCACGCCATCGCCAACTACCCCTCTACCATCACCCAGAACTCCTTCGCACTCGATCCATTGTTGACGACGCGCGAGACAAAAACTCCGGCCATACCAAAATTAGGTCACCGTAGAAAAACCCCTCGCCGCCGCTTCCACAAGGCGCTGCACCCTCACCCACTATTTTTCCCCCACTCCCTGTTCGCTCCTCCACCTCTAGCCCAAGCGTCAGCCCTTCCAGCCGCCTCGATCAACCACGGCAACTCGAAATGCCAAAAACCAAGAAACCCAAACTGCTCTTACATTTGATCATTAAAAATTTCGATAAGAACTTTAAAATTCACGTCTTCCAGCGAGTATTCAAGCTATATATTTGAATTCGAAAGTGGCACGATTCAAATTTTGATAAATTTGAAGTTGTGCTCGAAAATATTCTTTCTAGAGGTGATACTAAGTGGTTTCCATTTGAATTTATTTTTAAAATTAAATTCAGAGTTAAACAATCAATACTCATTTTGATTCCAAGTCCAATTATTGAATGGTTTGGGAAGAAATGATTTTTTTGAAATCAAATCTTGTTTCCAGAGCATCAAAGGGTAAACATATATAAGCACTTCCAGTTTTAAAATCTATCCTGAGGCTCTGTATATATATGTACAAGTTATCCATCAATATATATCTCACCCAATCAACAAAGTACCAGATTTTACCATACAACTAATTGAAGCTTAAAACGAAGTTACTCACAATTATCAAGATATCAAAACAGTTAAGCTTCGAAAAAATAGGAGTTGCTCACTTGTAAAAACAGAGAACAGGGGACAGTCTTCTTATTTCTGGTTCCAGGTTTTAAATGCTTTGGTTTTGATTCCTGAAGCTGATGTTTTTTTGAACTGCAACTTTGATTATGTTGAATTTGTTGCTTTGTAGGTTCGAATCAAGTTGATTCTTCTCTCAAGCTTTGAAGTTATTGAATTCATTTTCCAGTTGTTTATGTTTGTTCAAGTTTTAAAGAGGATGCTTGCTTTAGGGGTTACTCAGTTTCGAATGATAAAAACTGAGATGAAGATGTTGATAGATATAAAAGAGGAGTTGTACAGGGTATACAATATTTATATTTGTTTGTACACTGGAGAGCAGAAACTTTGGAGGCTAATGCTTGAGTACTTGTTGTATATTATAATTTCTTTTGTATAGTTAGATCAGAGGAATGGAGGCTGATACAATTTAGTTTGTACAAATTTGCATAAAATTATCTATACACTTATGCTTTGTCTCGGCTGATAAAATATTTCATTGTGTACTTTATGCTTCATATTATACTTTTACATTGTGTCTTGCATTTATTATGTTGTACCTTATGTCTACAATCTTTATACTTTATTATTTGTTTCCATCTTATCTCGGCTGTACAAAGCATGGAGATAGTTTGCTATCTTGTTTTGGTTTCACACTTGTATATATATTTTTGCTATCTTGATGTCTTCATATGTGTCTTGTTTTCAAAAGCTTATGCAATTTTTTCCTTGTTTGTTTTATTTTTCTTTGTCTTAAGCTTTATTACTTTGTGGTGATGTTGATATAAATCAATTTTCTATTTTTAACTTACATTTTGTCTACATTTATTCATACTATTTTACTTTTATATTTATTGTTTTATATTAAATTTATAAATTCAAATTATTATTATTAACCCATTCATTTACAATTTAAATTCAAATGTATATACATATATATTATTCAAATTTACTCATATATTACATATACATTCATATGTACACATATATACACAATATACAATATTTTTAATTTAAATGATTTATACAGAATATATTTGAATCCGGGAAAACTCGCAATCTATTTACCGTTTTATTTTACTATTTTAATTCAAAAATTAATAAATTATCATTTTAAATATTTATAAAATTCGGGGTCGTTACATAAGCTTCTATTGCCGTACTTAAGTTTATAACCTAATTCGGTTATTGAATAAAAATTTAAGTTTTTGATATTTGCCTTTGAAGAGAAAAGAAATATTTTAATATATCTAAAAAATCCAACTAAAATATTTTAGCTCACTCACTTAGTAAAATATAAGATATATTTAAAACACCCTTATAACATTATGCAAAGATTTTTCAAAAGTCTAAAAAATGTTAGAAATTTATATTAAAACATTATAATAAGCTTTAGAATAAAGTTCCTTAAATCCGATAATTTATTAGACTCTTTATTATTCTTTTTAAAATAAGTATAAACTCAAGATTATTAAACAGAAACTAATAATATACTTCAAATCTTATATTAAATTTCTAAATCAAAGTATAAAATTTCATATCTTCATAACTAGTTTTACACACCTGTTTAAAATGAATGTTCAAATTATGGAAAAAAAATTATTATGGTTTAATGCAAAATTTCAAATAGTAAATAAACCAATAAATTTACTATTAATACTTCGAAATCAAGTAAATATTCCAACTATACCTCCAACATAGAGATTCAAATTTACTTGTCAAGTATATTACTATTAATAAACTTCGCAAATCAAAATTTTCTTCCATTTATATAATATCTTTAAATTATACATTCAAAGAAACTTATATAAACTTTACTTGAAATATTCATTTGAAAGCTTCATTTGTAAATCAATTATCATTAATACTTTAATACTTTTCAAACTCATTTGTAAAATTTCTTGCTTCATTTAAAAATACCATTTAAATATTTAAATAACACCTTTATAATTATATATAAACTATTTGAAAACAATTATTTACATCATTACTTATATTTACCAAGAAGCTATTGAAAACATGAAATCCATAATTCATAAATTTATTAATTTTATCTCAAGATACCCCTCAAACATCATTAATAGATCTAAAATCATTTGCTTTATATATGTTTTATTTAATTAATAACTTCTAAAATATTTAAAACACTAATAATTTACTATTAAATCAGGTAGTATATAAATAAACAATATTTAAACATTTTAAATTATTTAGAAAGAAAGGTGATCAAAATATCCTTTATATAATACTTTATCAAAATACTTTTATAACTCGATGTCTTAACAGGTTTATCCTCGTTCTTGCAGACTCTAGTCGTACGTTGATCGGGCGTAAGACTAGAAATCTCCAAGTACTTAGTAGACCTATTTCAACACCCAGTGAAAATACTTAAAAACAGGTATGAGAAGCACCGCTCAAAATCCAATGTCAAAAGATGATAATACGATAGCAGTAGCCCGCTGCTGATCCAGTATTTACGCAATGGACACAAAACTTTCCAGAAGATCCTTCCACCTTTCGGATTCCAGAAAAATATCATAGCCAGTTCATAAACAAGGGACCATCGACCCCTGCTACAGTTGTAACAACCCGCATATTTATCGATTTTATATTTAAAGCTTTTATTTAAATATTTATCATTAGTCGGATGTTAGTCCGAAAAGCTACTTTTGCATATGGTCAAATTAGGACTCGAGACCACCTCCATTGAGTTCAAAATGACGTTTGCGATCTTTTTAAGTGTAAACTTCGATATGTTTGGAGATAGTGAAATTTTCGTCACTTTTCCCGCTTGTGACTTTGGTTGGGACTGCACCTTCTTAATTCAGCCCAACCCTCTTCCTCACTTGATCAAACACTTCAAGCTTTGTCAAAAATGGTGGTGGGAAAGAGAAATTAAAACTCCAAACTCAAATTCTATTTCAAATCCGAGATTCAACTCCAAATTCAAGTAGAAGATAGTAGATTCAATCTTGTGGTTGTTTCTTGCACTGATTTCAAGCTCCATCTTCATCAAATTCGTGAAAAGGTGAGATTTTTATCTCACACTCTCGTCTATATCTATCTTGGACTGTTGGGAATGGTTCCCTATCATTTTAACATGCACATTTGCATTTGGTTTGGATTGGATTGGCGAAAAACCCAAAATTTTAGTGTTTTTGGTGAAAAACCGCACTTAGGTCGTTCTGCCTTCGCTAAGTCGTTCGCGAGTTAAGCCTAAGTCGTAGGTCGTTCGCGTTGAAAAGTCACACGGAGCATAAGTTGTTCCAGGCCTTAAGTCGTTCTGGGAGTGCTAAGTCGTTCGCGAGTTAAGTGCTAAGTCGTGCGCGAGTTAAGAGTTAAGTCGTTCCAGGCCATAAGTCGTTCTGGGTATGCTAAGTCGTTCGTGAGTTAAGTGCTAAGTCGTGCGCGAGTTAAGAGTTAAGTCGTTGCCTTCTGCTACCTCGTCCTGGCTTAGGTCGTACTGGGATAAGTCGTTAGGTCGTACTGGGATAAGTCGTTAGGTCGTATATACCTTAGCTCGTAGCTCGTATTTGAGCTTAAGTCGTTAAGTCGTATCGACTTTAAGTCGTTGGGTCGTGAACCCTCTTAAGTCGTTAAGTCGTATCGACTTTAGGTCGTTGGGTCATATACCTTTTAAGTCGTAAGTCGTTCGCGAGATAAGCAAGTGCTAAGTCATTCACGAGTTAAGCCTTAAGTCGTAGGTCGTTCGCGAGTTAAGTCTTAAGTCGTAAGTCGTTCGCGAGTTAACCCTTAGGCTGTTAGACCTCGTTTTGCTTTAGGTCGTAGGCCGCTTGTCTTCACCTAGGTCGTACCGTTTTGACGGGGCGCTGCCCCGCACCCCGCCGGGGACGCTGCCCCCTGGACCCCTCTTCGTAGGGGATCTTATCTGAAAAACATTCAACAGAAATTCCTACTTTGATGGTTTTGCGATTGATTTCTTTGGACTTTACTCACGTCTTCGAACATGAATTTATGTGATTTTAATTATTTCAACAATCGTTTTGTGACTAGTCACTCTAAAGATATGAATGTTTCAATATTAGTAGTAAATATCAAAGCTCTTTCATCAAAACGATTTCAACTCTATTTTTATTACAAAGCTCTTTTTCCTAAACCGTTTTCCAATCTACTAGTATATACAAGCCTTTACTTCACTCGGATGAGAAATCGACTTAAACGACTTAGTAAAACGAGTGGTATGAAATGCTTGCGTTCACTTCGTCGGTTAGCTCTTGGACTTGTTCGATTGAACCCTTTTGTGACAATTTCCTAGTGAAGATTTACAGCTTGTTCGTAAATATTTAAGTTAAGCAAGTGGTTATGGGACATGAAGCTAAACTCATATATTTACTAGCTTGGTGTGACTGACACTTCCTGTTGATCATGACGATCATTCTTATGATTTAGACTAGCAATTGTGCGATGTCTCTTTGTTTGCCAGGTTAGACTAGTCCTCATTGGTGTGATTCCGACTCACACATATCTATTTGCCTGCGAGGTTAGTCTAGACACCACTTGTGTGATTCCACTCACACATACCTTTTTGTTTGCGAGGTTAGACTAGACACCACTTGTGTGATTCCGACTCACACATATGGGGTAGCTCCCCATGGTCTTCGGACCATCATGTGATAGGCCTCTTTCTCTATTTATGATTTCTGGATTTCTTGCTTTGATTTCTGGATTTTTTATGTCATTGACTTGTTATGAGTACAAGTTTAGGGTATGATGCCCTCTTTGGATCTTTGAGAAGATTCTTGTGATATTGATCATTTCTCATCGGTTGATCTCCTGTTGATCATCATTTGCATACTTATAGTAATATGTCAGCATGGATATTTTATGCTTATGCCATATCTTTTATTTTATATCATGTCATCTGATATTTATAGCTAGACTGATCCGTTTATTATTTTCTTAAATAATACCCGGGTCAGACCGAGATGTTACAGGTGCTTCTGCTTGACTTCCTCTCGGGATTTGCTACTCTGACTTTTGGCTAACTATTTAGTTTAGCAGTTTTTGTTGTATACACTTGAGATATGGACTCATAGTTGTATTCTTTTGGTATAGCACATGTTGCTATTCTTTTGTATTATTGTGGATCTTTTTGACCACTACTATGATGTACACTTTCATGTGTTAGTTATATATTCATATCTTCTTCCGCCTTTGTGATATGGATGTCTGTGTCTGATTTGTGTTATGTTTATTTCTATGTTTGTTTCCGAAGATTATTTTATAGCCACCGTGTAATAAGCAATTACATGGATGGTCGCTCCCTAACAGCCTTATTCTCCGTGCTAGTTGACAGCACTACATCGTAGTGTTCTTGGCTAGCGTGGGTATTGAGGTGGGGCGTTACAACAGTGGTACACTGCTGCTTCAATGATTTACGCAATGGATGCACTTCCTTCCCGGAAGATCCATAAACAACAGATCCCAGGATTGAAAGCGCCTCTATTGGGTAAACTAAAGAACCATCTACCCTGAAAAAAATCGAGGAACTCATGAGTTTAAGTCCGGACAACCGTATCAGTTCGAATCCATTTCTGAATTCACCCAAGTCGATTAGGGTTTATCGGTCGAATCCATTCCTGGATACCCCAAGTCCATCTTAGTCAAAGCATATCATACTATACTTCTTCACGGAGGGTACTTCCCCATACCTCTTACTTCAAAATATAATATACCATATATAGTACCCTTTCAAAATCAAAGCTTCAAATATTGCACTTATATAAATTCCATTATATATAAGATTTCATTTTTAGATAAAGTACTTTCCAAAATCAATAATCTTGAATATATCAAATCACTTATATAAATTCCGTTATATATAATATTTATCTCCTCAAATCGAATGCCTTCCAAAATCAACAGTTTTGAAATTCACCTTATACTTATATAAAGTTCGTCTTATACAAGAGACAAATTTTTTCCCAATATCAATTTCGTTGTATGAAACGCCATACGAGATTCAAAATTAGAGGAGTCCAAATCGAAGAGAACTCAAATCACGAAAACAGTCTCGGGAGGAAGATATAATAATTAAATTACAACCGATAAAGATGGATAGCCTTATATTAATCGCGGGTGATCCTAACCGGGTCAACCGTGGCTTCAAGAATAAGATCGATGTATAATTCTGAGGCAAATCGGCATTCGATCGCAAGAGATAGAATTCAAGCATAGCAGGAGAAAGTAGCATCTAAACCAAGGATACAGAAATCTTCGGTGAATCAGTGCCTATTGTAAAGGAGTTTCACCCTTTTACAAATCGTTCTAAGATTGGCGGGACTGCCGATTCATTATAGTGATCAATAGGAGTGGAGTTATGGGATACTCCAAAATCAAAGAACATAAATAGGAAGACAAAGATGGATTCTAGAACAAAAGGGAAGTCCCAGAATTCAAAGGAGATCTGAATCAATGAGGAAGAGAATCAAGCATGAACGAAAGTAATTCTGCAATTAAATTTACTCTATATGCTAAGTTTTGCCGAAAACCAAAGCTCTCATACCACATGTAACATCCTGATATTTTCAACCATTCGCATCCACACATGCCGGACTTGAATCGTTCACAATATCAGATTGTTAATTTATATTTGGCAAAACTCAGCATATACAGTAAATAAAATAATCATAGAATCACAAACACAGAGTAATATAACAATATGCAGCAGAAATAATGAATAGTAGTTCGTGAAGCTACTATATATAATAGAGTTAAATAAGATACAACAAAAGTTTCAAATACAATAGTCAAATACAAGATCAGAATACATCACTGGAATCAATTGAATAACTGCAAGCTGAAAAGATGTAGATGGATCTCCAAACGAAGCTCCAACTCCAAAGGTGAGTCTCGAATACTGGTACACTCAGTCTGACCCGAGCATAAAGTAAAACACAAAACACTCGAGTCAGGATTAACATTCTTATATCAATAAATCCAACTCAAGTGAAATATCAACTGAAATACAAGTAACTCAAAGAATGATAACCATCCCTAAGGATCCGTTAAACTATCTACTAGGTAGTAATATACGCTATTAACCATTGAATGTTATTATAACACCGTGGTCATTTAACAATATCGTACTTCAAAACTAGAATATCATATCTATTTCAGAACCATATCAATACGATATCATTCTCACTTAAAATAATATTCATTTCAAAAATCATAACACTTCAAAGTTATAACACTTTCAAAACCAAACACTTGAAATTATAACACATTGGAAATCATAATTTAGACATCATAATACTTTCCCCTAACAGTTTATATATTAAAAATATGTAACGACCCAATTTTTCGACGCCCGAAAATCGACATCAATACGTCCACTGTATCAAATGTCGAGCGGATGCTGAAAAACCGAACCATTAGGGTTAAAGAAGAAAGAGGTAGATGAAGAGAATAGAAACAACATCAGAATCTCACAAACATAGCAAAATAAAATATAATAGATAATAACAGATCTTTACACAAAAGAAACTATATCTGTTTTATACATGCATCATTAGAATACAACATCGGAGTTCAACAACATCTAACACACAACTGGACAGTTATATTAACTTGTCCTCACCAAACGGACAATAAAACTTACAACATAGCGGAATAATACATCAAGTACGTATGCTACGTCTCGCCATCCAGCTCGTCTCCTGAGTTCCACAGCAGTCCATCCAGAATCTGTACTCTATAATACTCGGTCTGACCCGAGCATCATAGTTAAATAACACCCGAGTTAGTCTGGAAAACCAGAGTGAGAAAACACACTCAATTGGATTATTAAAGTTTTCAAAATCCTCTGAAATCAAAGGTATCTCGTAAGACCACGTCACAAATAAACATGTCGGGTTTTTACCTTATGATAACCAAAACATTTCTTACAAAATCCTCTAATATTATAATAATGTCTATATACAAATACTTATTCAAATAGCCGAAATTGTTACATTCATTAAATTCCAGCATAATAGGTATAACAACCCGGGGTTTCATATCGATTAATCATCGTCATTAGACGATTAAATTGTTTGTCAGCTTGCTATTGGAATTTGAATCGAATTGAAATTCTTTTTAAATTTGTATAAATTGTTATGCGGGCTTAAAAATTTAGTTTGGCCCATGTTGTTTTGTGCTGCCGAGATGGTTATCTATACTTGTTCTTTTTCCCCCGACCCGTTCATTTTTTTTTGTTCGAAAACCTAAACCAAAAGGAAACCCTAAATCAAAAAGAAAATAAACAATGGCGGCTCATCTCGTTCGTTCCTCTTTCTACCGTAATTAGGGCTTCGTGAAATTCGTGTTGCCGCTTGCTGTTGATCGATCGAAAGATGATTTTCGTTCCTTTGCCTGTCAATCGACCGTCACCTGGTAGCTTTCTTCGGCAACTTCTATTTTGGTTGAGTTAGACATTGACTTCGGCTCCTTCAATCTGCGCTCGTCGAAAGGTGAGCGATCTTCTCTTCACTCACATCTAATTCTAGTCATTTTTGATGATTTATGGCTTGTTCAAATTCGTGATTTTTGTGTTTGATTATTTGAAATTGTCAAATGGTTATCTCGGCCATTCGATTTTGCTGTTGTTTGATGATTCCTCTGATTTTGTCGACTTTGTGTGATTTTCTGATTGCTTGGGTTTTTGCTGAATTGAGTTTCATTGTAGCATTCACTTTGAAACATTGTTGTTTCACTATTTCTTGACCAGTGCTTGTTCGACTGAGAGTTGCTTGACTTCATCTCGGCCATTCGAGTATATTTTGATGTTGATGATTTCTTGTTTTCTGGTTATCACGACACTGTTGTAACTCGTGACCACCATGGTTTGATCTGCTTTCGACTTCGGTCATATGATTTTGAGTATGAGAGTCCATGACTCTATATTAGCTTCGGCCATCACCATGGCACTGATTTTGTTTTCTGGTCTTTTTAAATTCGAACTTCAGTCATTGAATCCAAAGATTTTGTTTGAAAAAGCAATATATTTTAATTGTTGCACTTGCTCGATTCATTTCAATGTTGCTGGCCTTTGCCTTTTTGCTTTAGCATTGTGCCTTATTCTTGACGGTGATGCTTGTACTATCCAGTTTTACAGTTGCATACATGTTGCATTTTGGATGCATTTAGTTTGTGAATTACTTGCATTCACTCCAGATGTTGTTGGCATCACTTGAACATATTGTAGCCTTAGTCATTGCATTTTAATTTTCAGTGTACTTGGTCGAGTTCGTTGGTTGAGTTGAATTCCATTGACTTTGGTTCCTGTAATCATGTCTCTGGTCTTGTTTCTTGACTATGGCCACCCTTGTACTACCTGTCTGATTGAGGCTGCAGCTTGTTACAATTGAGGTCTGGTTCATTGACTTGTGAACTGTCTTCATATGTCTTGATAGTTTGGTTTTGCATACGTAGGTTGTAACATTGAGTTATTATTTGTTTTTGTGTCATTGAGTCTGGCACTGGTGTATCAGGGACTTGTGTTTGCAGCTCTTGGAGATTCATGTGATGTATTGTTTATATATGTGTTTTATTTTTGAGTTTGGGTTAGGCTACACTTGTGTATGGCCTTACTTCTGGTTCTGATTCATATATTCTTCATTTTGGTTGGTCTGCATTTTTGGTTACTTGAATGCAGCAGCTTGCTTTGGTGTCCATGTAAATGGTTGTGTAGCTTCACTTGAGTCAAGCTAATTTTTGTTGAGACTTGTTTTAGTCATCTTGATTGTTTTCCTCATTTTTAATTATACATGTGTTGAATCCAGTTTCACAACTCGGGTTTGACCTCGTGCTTGTTTATGCATCTTCATTGTGCATTCATGTGCACTTGGTTCATTGGTGGTTACTGGGTATACACTGTGCTAGCTATGGCAGTTCCATTTGGTTCATTTGAGTTGAGTTACATCTTCATTTGTTATATCTTTGTTTATGCCACTCTTTTGGTTTGTGTTTCACTAGTATTATTGTAGTGGCGAGGCAGTACACGCGTGTGTGTACTGCAGCCCTAGCAGAAGTGATAGATTTAATTGATATTTCGATGGTTTGAATTCTTCGTTGATTCAATCCAATATTTTGATGTTGTATTTTGATTTGGTTTAATCTGATGATTTTGTTGATATCTAATTATCTTTTAGATAAGTTAGATTATGTGTTTTCTAATTATCATACTGATAATTAGATTTTTGTTGTTTACGCGGTTTCGTTGGCTTGGTTTTTACTTTGACCTCTGCAGTTTTGATTGCTGTTAGTATTCACTATTGTGATGATTTCACGTACTGTAGTGGCAAGGCAGTTCATGCGTGCGTGTACTGCAGCCACACAGAGTTTGGTTGATTTAACCGTTTTGAGATTTTCTAATTATTTATTTAATAATTGGATTTTGTTGTTAAATTATTGTTTAGGCAATTCTGTTGTTTTCTAAATTATCTGCATTGGTAATCTTTTTATCTATCTTTGTTGATGATTTAGATTTGCTGATATGTTGTTTAACACTGTTTAGTGTTATATCTGCCGTTATCCGATACTCTTATCGAGGAGTCGGATATACAAGATTTCTGTGACTATCGTCTATTTGATATTGATTATTATTGCTTCTGTGCATTAATAACTGAGTTTGAATTAGACTGACCCGTGTATTATTTTCTTTTGAATGTAATACTCGGGTCAGACCCGAGTTATTTCAGGTTGTAGATTTCCTGCTTTGGGTTGCTGCTTGAGCTATGAAGTATTTTCATATCTTCTGAAGTAGTCTTCGTCATTTTGTAGTAGTCGGGTCATTGTATAGGTTGATATGTATTCATGTATATTAGTTGATAATGTACGTGTATATATAACTTCCAGAGTCGACAGTTGTAGTTGTATCATATGTATTGTGTCAAATGTATTGTAACTGACATCAGTTATATATATATATATATATATATATATATATATATATATATATGAGACTTTTGTTATCTGTGTTCCGCATCTTTTTGTATCTGTGTTAGTATTATATATATTGTCCTAAACTATTACGAACCATCGTAGTTCGTTTTATACTGGAATTGAGTATGTCGATGGGAGTAAATAAATAAGCAATGAAAATTGAAAAATATGTACCACTCCTATCGAGGTAACCAATACTAGTGTAAGGCCAACTATGGATGGCCGCTCCTATCCAGCCTTATTCTTCGTAATAACAGACAGTATTTCTTTTAATACTCTTTATTATTGTGAGCATAGAGGTGGGGCGTTACAGTTGGTATCAGAGCTTGGGGTTTATGGACATAATATAAAACATAACTTAGATGGAACATGTGTTACAACTATTTGTCGATGTTTTATTGTGACTTGAGTCAAAACTAAAGTTTTGAAATTTTGATGAAATTTTTAAATATCTTTATTTAAAAATAAAAGTGAAATCGTGTTTTGATAATTGATTGATTTGTGTTTTGTTTATCAGAGTGCGCAGCGAAAACAGTGTGACTGCTTCGCTGAGTACAGCTGATAATTATTTTGATTTAAAAATCAAAATATGAAAACAAATTTAATTTCATTATGTTGTTTAACTAGTGGTTTTGATTTGTTGAAATTTTTATTGGTTTTCTTTGATGCTAATCACATATCTGATTAGATTTTTGCTGTTTTAAAATATCTTCATTGAAAATGTAATAGAATGATTTCTTTGTTCATTTTGTAGTACGTGCAAATTTGAGTTGCACATTACTGCATTAATTTTACATTGAACCGATGTTTGGTTTAAACCTATTTTGTTGTCGTTACTTTTATAACGGGATTTTTACACTAGTGCTATATTTTGAAGTACGGTGTTTAGTTGACAATTTTAATGAATGAAAATTCACTGGTGTTACATCTTGATGTAAATAATTTTGATGAGATTTTGACGTTTAAAAATTACTGTTGCTTTGACTTCAGTAACCGTCAAATTTTAAAAGTGGATTTTCAAGCGGTTATTCCGCAATGCTGATTTGTGATCCGTTTTTACGGTAATTTGAGAAGTACAATTTTCTTTTCGAAATTGCTACTGATGTTGTTGCTTTAATCATGTGATTGGAAAATCGTTTTAAAACGAAAATTGTTTTATAAATTTTTAACAGTTTGCGCTTTCAAAAGAATGAGGAAGCGACTTAAACGTTTCAGCAAAATCGAGGACTATGACCCCTTTCTTTTACTGATTCGCTTAACTCCGGACTTGTCCAGTTGAGAATGTGAATTGTTATTTTTATAAAATAAATAAAATTGTTTTCAGAAATTTTACAGTTTGCGCTTTCAAAAGAATGAGGAAGCGATTTTAACGTTTCAGCAAAATCGAGGACTATGACCCCTTTCTTTTACTGATTCGCTTAATTCCGGACTTGTCCGTTTGAGAATGTAAAGTGTATTTTTACAAAATACACAATTTTGCACTTTCAAGGAAACGATGAAGAGAATTAAACGATTTAGTAAAACACATGGTATGGGACATGTGCGTTTGCTATTTCGGTTAATTCCGGACTCGTTAATTGAAATATCTGCTGTTTCGATGATTTTGATGATTTTGCACTTTCAAGGAAACGATGAAGAGAATTAAACGATTTAGTAAAACTCGTGGTTATGGGACATATGCGTTTGCTATTTTGGTAAATTCCGGACTCGTTAATTGAAATATTTGATGATTTCGTGTGCTTTCGAGCCACTTTGTTGGACCTTTGGGTCATTTATTGGACCTTCGGGTCAAATACCAGTACTAGACCTTCGGGTCACTCTGTGGACCTTCGGGTCATTTGTTGGGCGCCAAAATTATATTGAGTGCTTGGTAGGCTTCGGCCATTTGTTGATGCACGTGCGGCGAACTAAAAACTCACCATTTGATGGAATCGATCCAAGCTTTTATGTTGATTTTCTAGACTTCTTAATTGATTTCTAGATATTTGTTGTTTCTAATTATCTGTAGGTAATTAGATATCTGATGTTATGAGATTTAATTATCGTATCGGTAATTAAATATTTGTTGATATGAGTTCTGATTATCGTTTTTGATAATCGGATATTTGTTGTTTCTAATTATCGCTTGTGATAATTAGATATTTGTTGATTCTGATTATCGTTTTTGATAATTGGATATTTATTGATATGAGTTCTGATTATCGTTTTTGATAATCAGATATTTGTTGTTTCTAATTATCGCTTGTGATAATTAGATATTTGTTGATTCTGATTATCGTTTTGATAATTAGATATTTGTTGATTTGAGATTTGATTATCGTTTTGATAATCGAATATTTATTGATTTGAAATTTGATTATCGTTTTTGATAATCGAATAATTGTTGATTTGAGATTTGATTATCGTTTTGATAATCGAATATTTGTTGATTTGAGATTTGATTATCGTTTTTGATAATCGAATATTTGTTGATTTGAGATTTGATTATCGTTTTTGATAATCGAATATTTGTTGATTTGAAATTTGATTACCGGTTGCGGTAATTAAATATTTGTTGATTTGATTTCTGAGTATTGTTTTTGATAATTAGGTATTTGTTGATTTGATTTCTGATTATCGTTTTTGATAATTAGATATTTGTTGATTTGATTTCTGATTATCGTTTTTGATAATTAGATATTTGTTGATTTGAGATTTCTGATTATCGTTTTTGATAATTAGACATTTGATGTTTCTGATTATCGTTTTGATAATTAGATATTTGTTGATTTGAGATTTCTGATTATCGGTTTTGATAATTAGATATTTGATGTTTTCTGATTATCGTTGTGATAATTGGATAATTGTTGATTTGTGTTTCCTGACTATCGTTTGGATAATTGGATGTTTGTTGACTTTGTTGATTATGAAATTTTCTAGTCTCTAATTGATTTTGGATTATGTTGATCATATTGAATTGCTATTTTCTATCTATCTCTGTTGATAGTTAGAGTTTGCTGATTATGAAGTTCGTGTTTTTTAGTTATTTGTTGGATAACTAGATATTTGCAGTTTTGCAATTTATGATTGTGTTTTCTAATTATCTTTGCTGATAATTAGATTTTGCTGTTTTCTAATTATCGTATCGACAATTATATATTGCTGTTTTGTGATTTCTGTATTTCTGATTACCTAATTGATAATTGAATGTGGCTGATAATTGTATTTATTCAGTTCTGCTGTTTTCTGATTATCTATTTGATAATCAGACTTTGTTGAGAATTTGCGAATTTCTTTTATGAAATTGAAAGATTTCTTTGGCGTTTGTGTTCTCGACCTTTATTTTTCTAGCTTAACCAGTTTATGTTAGAAAAATAATTGTTATTGACGACTTTAATTATGAAAATTGCGGGGACACAATTTTTATAAGGAAGGGAGTCTGTAACAACCCGGGGTTTCATATCGATTAAACATCGACATTAGACGATTAAATCGTTTGTCAGTTTGCTATTGGAATTTGAATCGAATTGATTTTTAAATTTGTATAAATTGTTATGCTGGCTTAAAAATTTAGTTTGGTCCATGTTGTTTTGTGTTGCCGAGATGGTTATCTATACTTGTTCTTTTTCCCCCGACCCGTTCATTTTTTTCGTTCGAAAAACCTAAACCAAAAGGAAACCCTAAATCAAAAAGAAAATAAACAATGGCGGCTCGTCTCGTTCGTTCCTCTTTCTACCGTAATTAGGGCTTCGTGAAATTCGTGTTGCCGCTTACTGTTGATCGATCGAAAGATGATTTTCGTTCCTTTTCCTGTCGATCGACCGTCTCCTGGTAGCTTTCTTCGGCAGCTTCTATTTTGGTCGAGTTCGACATTGACTTCGGCTCCTTCAATCTGTGCTCGTCGAAAGGTGAGCGATCTTCTCTTCACTCACATCTAATTCTAGTCATTTTTGATGATTTATGGCTTGTTCAAATTCGTGATTTTTGTGTTTGATTATTTGAAATTGTCAAATGGTTATCTCCGCCATTCGATTTTGCTGTTGTTTGATAATTCCTCTGATTTTGTCGACTTCGTGTGATTTTTTGATTGCTTGGGTTTTTGCAGAATTGAGTTTCATTGTAGCATTCGCTTTGAAACATTGTTGTTTCACTGTTTCTTGACTAGTGCTTGTTCGACTGAGAGTTGCTTGACTTCATCTCGGCCATTCGAGTATATTTTGATGTTGATGATTTCTTGTTTTCTGGTTATCACGACACTGTTGTAACTCGTGACCACCATGGTTTGATCTACTTTCGACTTCGGTCATATGATTTTGAGTATGAGAGTCCATGGCTCTATATTAGCTTCGGCCATCACCATGGCAATGATTTTGTTTTCTGGACTTTTTAAATTCGAACTGCAGTCGTTGAATCCAAAGATTTTGTTTGAAAAAGCAATATATTTTAATTGTTGCACTTGCTCGATTCATTTCAATGTTGCTGGCCTTTGCCTTTTTGCTTTGGCACTGTGCCTTAATCTTGACGGTGATGCTTGTACTATCCAGTTTTACAGTTGCATACATGTTGCATTTTGGATGCATTTAGTTTGTGAATTGCTTGCATTCACTCCAGATGTTGTTGGCATCACTTGAACATATTGTAGCCTTAGTCATTGCATTTGAATTGTCAGTGTACTTGGTCGAGTTCGTTGGTTGAGTTGAATTCCATTGACTTTGGTTCCTGTAATCATGTCTCTGGTCTTGTTTCTTGACTATGGCCACCCTTGTACTACCTGTCTGATTGAGGCTGCAGCTTGTTACAATTGTGGTCTGGTTCATTGACTTTTGAACTGTCTTCATATGTCTTGATCGTTTGATTTTGCATACGTAGGTTGTAACATTGAGTTATTATTTGTTTTTGTGTCATTGAGTCTGGCACTGGTGTATCAGGGACTTGTGTTTGCAGCTCTTGGAGATTCGTGTGATGTATTGTTTATATATGTGTTTTATTTTTGAGTTTGGGTTAGGCTACACTTGTGTATGGCCTTACTTCTGGTTCTGATTCATATATTCTTCATTTTGGTTGGTCTGCATTTTTGGTTACTTGAATGCAGCAGCTTGCTTTGGTGTCCATGTAAATGGTTGTGCAGCTTCACTTGAGTCAAGCTGATTTTTGTTGAGACTTGTTTTAGTCATCTTGATTGTTTTCCTCATTTTTAATTATACATGTGTTGAATCCAGTTTCACAACTCGGGTTTGACCTTGTGCTTGTTTATGCATCTTCATTGTGCATTCATGTGCACTTGGTTCATTGGTGGTTACTGGGTATACACTGTGCTAGCTATGGCAGTTCCATTTGGTTCATTTGAGTTGAGTTACGTCTTCATTTGTTATATCTTTGTCTATGCCACTCTTTTGGTTTGTGTTTCACTAGCATTATTGTAGTGGCGAGGCGGTACATGCGTGTGTGTACTTGAGCCTTAGCAGAAGTGACAGATTTAATTGATATTTCGATGGTTTGAATTGTTCGTTGATTCAATCCAATATTTTGATGTTGTATTTTGATTTGGTTTAATCTGATGATTTTGTTGATATCTAATTATCTTTTAGATAAGTTAGATTATGTGTTTTCTAATTATCATACTGATAATTAGATTTTTGTTGTTTACGCGGTTTCGTTGGCTTGGTTTTTACTTTGACCTCTGCATATTTGATTGCTGTTAGTATTCACTGTTGTGATGATTTCACGTACTGTAGTGGCGAGGCAGTGCATGCGTGCGTGTACTGCAGCCACACAGAGTTTGGTTGATTTAACCGTTTTGAGATTTTCTAATTATTTATTCAATAATTGGATTTTGTTGTTAAATTGATGTTTAGGCAATTCTGTTGTTTTCTAAATTATCTGCATTGGTAATCTTTTTATCTATCTTTGTTGATGATTTAGATTTGCTGATATGTTGTTTAACACTGTTTAGTGTTATATCTGTCGTTATCCGATTCTCTTATCGAGGAGTCAGATATACGAGATTTCTATGACTATCGTGTATTTGATATTGATTATTATTGCTTCTGTGCATTATTAACTGAGTTTGAATTAGACTGACCCGTGTATTATTTTCTTTTGAATGTAATACTCGGGTCAGACCCGAGTTATTTTAGGTTGTAGATTTCCTGCTTTGGGTTGCTGCTTGAGCTATGAAGTCTTTTCATATCTTCTGAAGTAGTCTTCGTCATTTTGTAGTAGTCGGGTCATTGTATAGGTTGATATGTATTCATGTATATTAGTTGATAATGTACGTGTATATATAACTTCCAAAGTCGACAGTTGTAGTTGTATCATATGTATTGTGTCAAATGTATTGTAACTGACATCAGTTATATATATATATATATATATATATATATATATGAGACTTTTGTTATCTGTGTTCCGCATATTTTTGTATCTTTGTTAGTATTATATATATTGTCCTAAACTATTATGAACCATCGTAGTTCGTTTTATACTGGAATTGAGTATGTCGATGGGAGTAAATAAATAAGCGATGAAAAATGAAAAATATATACCACTCCTATCGAGTTAACCAATACTAGTGTAAGGCCAACTATGGATGGCCGCTCCTATCCAGCCTTATTCTTCGTAATAACAGACAGTATTTCTTTTAATACTCTTTGTTATTGTGAGCATAGAGGTGGGGCGTTACAATAGGTATACAAACAAAACCGTAAAAGCATGTAGGAAGAATGGATTTCCATCAATGGTAGGGCTACTGGGGTACAACCCGTCACAGTACATGGCCTAGATCACCATATCAAGGATCCCTTCCGATCCCCTACTACATAAGATCGGAGCTACCCCTTACTGGATAGTCCGAATAAGATCACCCCACGGTTGGGATCAACAACCGCCCACTAAGCCGAATAAAAGGAACATCTAGACAGGGATGACCTTACCCTAATTGGTTGCTAGCCACTTAGCCTTACTACACCTCCCCTATTTTAGCCATTCCCGGTTGATGAGACTCGAGGCTACGCGTTACCTTTTTAGCACACAATCACTTAGAATGCTCATTGTTCCCCTGACAATGTTCTGAAAGCATTTACCCATACAAGTCTGTTCCGGGTTTGAACGGAACCGAAGGCACTACTTCTACTACATCCATTTTGGAATCACCCTCAGGTTTAGTAGTGATTAGCCCTTGCACTTCATTGCTCCATCTTTGATTCCAAACTCTTGTTTTCCACATGAAAAAGTTCAAACCGGATCGAAGTGGTTTCCGGAAAATTAATCCCGATCCCGGTCTCTTCGAAACGACCAGCGCATTGTCCAATATTGATAGTTGGTTATTTAACTATCAAATAACATTCACAATCAACCATCAGACATTAATAATTTCCCAAATTAATTATTTACCTCAAAATATCTTCGCAAGATATATTTCCACTTTTCAATCCTTTGAAAATAGTTTTCAAATCACTTTTCTCTCTCTCTCTCTCTCTTGTGGAAATAAATTTCCACCCAATTATTTTATTTCCATTGAAAACCGCCAAGTCCACAATACTTAAGATTTAAAATAATTTAAATCATTTTATTCTAAAACATACTTAAAACATTTAAATTAAAATTACTTAAACACTTTATTAAAAAATATATACTTTAAAAATATTTAAAATAAAACTACTTTATACAATATAAAACTAATTTTAAAAAATAAAAGTTAAGCCAAATTAAATTTTAAAATAAGAGTTATGAAACTCTATACAAGTTTCAAATAAAACTTTAACCTAACTATCTTTGAAATAACACTATTTTATAAAATATAAATATTAATAATTATCTTTTTAAAACATAATACCAATTTATCTTTTAAAAATTATTACCACTATAAATATTTACTCTTTAACATTTTAACAACTTAAATAAAATTTCTTAAAAACAATCCCTTTGAAAACTTTAAAACTTCCAACTTATACTTAAAAATCTGTTTAAAAACATACTTGGCTTTTAAGGCAAATACACTTCTCTCCCACATCTTTAAAAATAAACCACTATTTATTTTAAAACAAATTCACATTCCTTTATAAATTCCCACCTTGAATTTATAATTCCAAATATCCACCGATATACTACTTCACTTTTATAAACCCAGTTTATAAATTCCATAGTCTCACCCTTCTTTCAAACACAGTTTCAAATACTAAATCAATTTCCAAATTGATTTCCAAAATTTACTCCATTAAAATAAATTCCTTTACTTATCCAAATTTATTTCAAACCAATTAATTCAGATTTAACTTCTTTATTATAATCAAAAATCTTATTTAAACCGAATACCAATTTCATACTTTTCCAGATCTATTCTTTATTCTTCCAAACAAATTTTAAACCTTGAATTTTTAAAATAAATTCTTTATTCCCTTAAATAATATCATTTAAGTTTAAGAATTCATTTATTCCCATTTATCCATAAATCTCCTTTCCCATACCCGGAATAATTTATTTGAATTTAAAATCAACTTTTATTTTTCAATTTATTCTTTAATTTTCCCAATTTCTCCAAAATTATTTTCCTTAAAAATTCTCTCTTTTATTTCCTTTCAAAAATCCAATCTTTATATTTTGATTGCCCAATACCAAATATATTCAATCCATTCATAGCATCCAATTATCAATATAATTCATCATAGAATATCAAATAATCATATCATAGAATTATTAGAACAATCTAAATAATTTTGAGGAATCCAGTTGGATCCCTCCAACCTGTTTCCCTACATCCACAGATATTAGCACAATATAAAATACCAATTCCACTTCGAGGTGGAATATCGCGGTATATGGGTTTATATAATATCCTCTGCTATTATGCGCCGCATAGGGTCTCATCCGCTATATAATGCGCGAAATCAATCACTCCACTATATATATATATACTACTATATATAATATACCACATCCAATCAATTCAACCAAATATTTAAATTTAACTATTTAAATTTAAAAGGCATTCCAAATGAGTGAGATTAACTCACCTTTGAATTTTATTTTGCAAATCCGATCTAAACCAGCTTGTTTCTCCATTATTTTTGACCTTTTATAATCATTTACGGTTTATTAATATTCGAAATAAATCGAACAATCAATTTCCATTTAATAAATTAGTTAACCAATGATTTTATTTTAAACTAATCATTAAATTTTATACTAATTCCTTTTTAATAAAAATGTTTTTGGTAACTAAAATAATTAGATAAGTAAGTTAAACAAATTAATCTCTATAATAAATTACTTTAAAATAAACTAGTAGATTTAAAAGGTATGTATAATTATTTTATTTTCATTTTCTAACTGTATATAAAATAATCTATATAGGTTTAAAAATCTAATCTTACCTAAACTTTAAACATTTAAAAATTCCTACTTTCCAAAATCTTTATATATATATTAAATCAAAAACAGAATTGTTTTAATTAAGATATATTTTTATTTTATTTTTTTAACAAAACAGCAGATATCTACATATGCATTTTCTTCAAACTATATATATGTTTACTGAATTAAATAAATCGAATACCTCACCGCTGCTCGACACCCAATGCCACCGTGCTACCTCGATTCCCCATGCGACCCCAATCGACGCCATCGCGATCGAAACAAATCCATCATCGACCCCAAATTCGCGACCTCCGCTCGAGATTCCGAGCTCCCCAACCATGTCGACCACCTTCGTCAAGCACACTCCACCGCGACACGACCCCCATCCCTACGTTCCACTTCTCGACTACGCAGACTTCCCCACATGCGAACGAGGTCACCACTTCCTCACGATCGAAACCCTAACTCTAGATTAACTCGAACACCCCTCTTGCTTGACAGCTTGTTCCAAAGCCATCGCTATCCATCACCTCGTGTACGATTCCCAAAGCGCTTGCCGATCTGACTTCGATTCTGACCTAAAGCATGGCGGTCCCCCTTGCCTAGTTCGAGAACTTGGCCATCCTTCATATGTCGCGGCCCACGACCCACATTTGACCACGTCGTAATCGAATTCGCTTCGGCTGAAATGAATGAGAGGTGGGGTTGCATTTGATTTGAACACGGCTTTGATTATGATTTCAATTTTGAAAAAAAAGGAACTTCGACTTGTATTCTATTTTTTTCGAATTGCCAATTCAATCTACTGCCATTATTTTTCTTTTAATTTGCCATCTCGATTTGCTTGAGAAAAAAAAAGACATCTGGAATAAGATCACAGAAGGTAATAGACACGTGTTCAAAGAAATGAAATGTGTTTAAATTTGACAATGGTATGAGAAAATAAAATTTTTAAATTTAAATTTAAATTCAAATCATTTTATACTTCGAAAATACGTTCTCTCATTCTAATGTTTCTAATGGCTTCCGTAATGGCTTCCAGATCTAGATCTGGAGATTAGGGTTTCTCCCGTTTCTCCTATTTTCTTTTGATTTCTCCAAGTAATCTTGCTTTTCTCTGCTTTTTTCTATTTTCTGTCTTCACTTCTATCTCCTCAAACCTGGACGTCATAGCTAAATCATGGGATCTTTGCGGGATGATGAAGGCTGGGAGGAGGTGAGAAGGAAAAGGGGCAAGGCTCCAGCGTCTTTGGGACCTGAACAAAGGCTCAACCTGGGAAGGCAAAGACCGAGCAGATCTGGGGCTATTCCAGATCGGAACACGGGGAGGAGGGTGCATGCGGATCATGCTGGTCGGACATCAACAAAATTTTTGAAAACAACAAAGCAGAAAGTCTTGCAGCCATGAAGCAACCCAAAAATCAAATTCACTATCTCAGAGAATGCTAAAAAAATTTCATACAGTGAGGCAGTGAAAGCAGGAGCGGTAGGAGATTTAGGAAATCTAGATCTTGAATTTATTGAGCCTAAAGTAGCGGATGGTAAAAGGATCGGTACCCTTTCTTCTGAAGCTATCAAAGAAGCGGAGGGAGGCTGGGATTTATGTATATTATTGTATGTGGTTGGTTATAAACCATGGCTTAGAACTTTTGAGGGATATGCCAACAGGGTTTGGGCTACAAAGAAGCCGTTTTCAGTTCACTCAAGGAATAATGGATTCTTTGTAGTGAGATTTGGCTCTGAGGAGGATTAAAACAAGATTTTGAAATCAGGTCCTTGGTTCATGGACCGGAACCTGATCATCATGAAGCGACTGTCCCCAGACATGAGAACAAATAGAGATCTACTTACATCCTTGCCTATGTGGGTCAGACTTCTTGGTTTAAGTTTTAAGTTGTGGGGCAATAAGGCAATTAGTGCACTAACAAGTACTATTGGAGTTCCCATAAAGATGGACGAGGCCATGAAAAATAAATCTAGATTAGCCTACGCCAGAGTTTTGGTTGAGGTCAATGCTACTTATGGTATGCCTAACACCATTTAAGCTATGGACGAAAATGGGAGGAGTTTCATTCAGGAAGTGGAAAATGAGAACCCTCCTCCCATATGTGGAAAGTGCGTGTGTTTCAGACACGTAACTGATGAATGCCCAGTGACCAAGTCTTGGGTTCCTAAACTGACCCAAGCTGTCAACTCTGATAAGGAAAGCCCTGTGGATCCAAGTCTTGTTGGTCGTTCAGAAATAGTAATGGAGGAAGGCGGATATGAGATTTCTAATGATCTGGAAAAGCGGTTGAATGATGGTTGTCCCACTGATTCCCTTAATTCTGAATTATTGCACGATGGTCATTTGTCTAATGGAGAAATCAGGAATTTTGTGGTGGAGGTCTCAAGTGGTGATGGTATGACCGAAATCTTACAGCCAGAAGTGCATCAAGAAAATCAAAACCTAATTGTTGACTACCCACCTATTGATGGGTCTCGGGATAGTTACCAGATAGCTTCTAATGGGCTGGAGATAGAAATTAGGGGAAAGTCCATTACAGAACAAAAGCAAACAGAAGTTTTATCCTCGGATCAGATTTTAGAAAGAGCTGCATCCTCAAAAGAGCGCGGCGAGGGGGCAATCTCAGAAGCACCAGAGTCAGAACCTGTTACTCTTACCGAAGTAGGAGTCAATGAAGATTGCTCCACTGTTCCTTTGGCCAGGTCGGAAGTTCCTTCTGATCAAGGAACTAGTGAGCCATTCATTCCTGTGTCTTCAACTACCCCGGGAGCCAGAGATCCGAGAACATCACCTCCGAAGTCACCTTCGACCCACATAACTATTCTCAAACGCCCTTCGTCATCATCGGATTCTCCTTCTTTTCCAAACTCTTTATTTTCTAATGATATATTTATTGATGATTGTATAATTAATAATGTTAATTTTAGGAGAGGCACTGAACCTTGTATTGACTTATAGGTACAAGATAATCTGGATCAGGATACAAGAACGACATAAGTGGTAGAGGAACAGAATACTTATAATAATGCAGACCCAGTTCAGGAGGTATTTGTGGAGCAACCTCTTCCTAAGCCTCAAGATATAGAGTTTGAGAATATTCGGAAGGAAAAGCTTGTTCGTAAGAATCCCAAGTGGGTTTAGATGCTAGGCATTCCTACGGAAGACAAAGGGGAGTCCTCCAGCAGTAGGTCGTTGAGGACCCGCAATAACAAGGTTATATAATGTCAGTAGCTTGTTGGAATGTTAGAGGGTTTCATAACCCCAATAGAATGGGAGAAGTGAGAAAACTCATTGATAAGTATAAAATAAGTTGTTTCAGTGTTTTGGAAAATAAGCTGTTGTTTTTGGATATACTGAAGCTGGAAAGAGCGTTGGATAACAGATGGAAAATAATAAGTAATGTCTCTTGTTATTTTAAGTGCAGGATTTTTGTCCTTATTGACGGAGATTCTTGGAATTTCAACTATATTAGTATGAGTGATCAACACATTACCATTGAATTGATCAACACCTCGAAATTCAAATGCAATATAACCTTTGTCTACGCTCATAATTTTGTTGAAATCAGGAAAAGATTATGGAAGAATTTACAGGAGGATGCTATCAATATTTATAGACCATGGCTGGTTCTTGGGGACTTTAATTGCATTCGTAGTCCCTCAGAAAGAAAGGGAGGTAACCCTGTGACATTTGGTAACTTGTTTGAACTAGATGATATGTCTAACTATACTGGTCTTAATGAGATCAATACTAAAGGTTATGAATTTTCTTGGTGGTCTGGTCCGAGTCGAAACATATTTTCTAAAATTGACAGGGTTTTTGCAAACCTAGATTGGATCAACTTATTTACAGACTTATCGACTGAATATTTGCCTCCTTCTATGAGTGATCATAATGCCGTCCTCGTCTCGCTTTTCACTAAGTCTAGGGACAAGAACAGACCTTTCAGATATATGAACCATTGGTCTTTATGTGATCAATACTTTCCTCTGATCGAGAAACACTGGATTTCTAATCATACAGACAGACCTTTGTATCAAATCATTAATATTCTCAAGAATATCAAGAGAGAGCTTAAGAGTTGGAGTGCTAAATCACGTAATACCAAACAAGAGGTTAATGTTCAGAGAGAGAATTGCTCAAGACTTCAGAAACTTCTGGAAAAAACACATGATCACAATTTAGCTATGGAATTTCAAAATGCCAAGATTAATCTGGATTTAGCACTCAAAAAAGAATTTCTGGATACCAAACAAAAGGCTAAATGTGAATGGCTGATGATGGGTGACGAGGGTTCTTCTTTTTTCCACGCTAAAATGTCTAGTAAAAGAAGTAGAAAGCCTTTGACCAACATTGTTGTCGATGGAAAGGCGGTTTCGGAAGATAAGTTTGTTGAATCGGCTACTGATTTCTACAAACGAATCTTTAACCATCCCTTATGTGAACATTTTCCTGAAGTTATTTGTAAATCGATAATTACTGATTACGGTGCTAATTTTTTGAACTATGGTATATCTTTGGAAGAAATTAAATTTGCACTGTGGGATATTAAAGATATTATCTCTCCAGGTCCGGACGATTTTAACTCGTTGTTTTTTAAAACTCATTGGAATCTTTCGAAAGATTTAATTTTCAAAGCTCTGAATGATATTTTTCAAAAGGGTCTTATAATCAATGAGTGGAACCATATGTTCATACACTTGATTCCAAATAAAGACCATTCCACTTGTATTCAAGATTTTAGACCCATTGCCTGTTGTAATACTTTATATAAGGTTTTCACCAAAATCCTGTGTAACAGACTAGGTCCTTTTTTGGATAAGTTGGTGTCCCCGAATCAGACGGCATTTATCAAAGGTAGATCAATAGGGGATGGAATTTTGTTTGCTCATGAAATTATCAGGGGTCTCTGAAGAAAGGATAATAAATATATGTGTATCAAAGTTGATTTAAAGAAAGCATATGATTCGATTAATCGATCTTTTGTTATACATATGTTAATAAGCTTGTGTTTCCCAGACAAATGGGTGAAAATTATTGAAAACGCCATTAAGACTCCTGTGTTTTCTATCATTGCAAACGGAGATGCGCACGGTTATTTCAAGAGCTCTAATGGTCTTAGACAAGGCGACCTGCTTTCCCCTATACTTTTCACCTTGGTCATGGAATATTTTACGTTATTGATGGATGAAAAAGTCAGGGTTGGTCTTATTTCCCCAATTATAGACTTTGATAATAAGTTGACTCACCTTATTTATGCTGACGACATTATTGTTTTTACTAAAGCCAATGCCCAAACTGCAAATGCTATTAGTGATGTTTTTAAGACCATGAAGAGGGTTACTGGCTTGGAGTTAAGTTTTGAGAAATCTAACATTTTCTTTAGGAAAGGGGTGGATTGTTGCACTGATATTAGTAGGATCCTCAATATTCAGCAATCGGATCCCCCAATAAGGTATTTGGGTATTCCTTTGTCTAGTGCTAATTTGAGGGATAAGGATTGTTCTCCTTTGATAGAGAAGATCAAGTTAAGGATTGGAAGATGGGAAACAAGAATGCTTAGCTTAGCTGGGAGACTTGAACTTATTAAATCTACCATTTATCCCATAATACAATTCTGGATGCAATGCTTTTGCCTCCCAGCCTCTACTGTTCAAAAAATTAAACATTTGATTCTGAACTTTCTTTGGAAAAGTCGTAGCAGTAAGATTCCTTGGGAGGTTTTGTGCAGGCAAAAAGAAGAAGGAGGAATGGGATTGAGAAATTTAGAAGAGATGAACCGAGCGTTATTTAGCAAATTGATATGGAAAGTAATTAATTCAGAAGGAATTTGGGCAGAACTCATGCATTGTAAATATATTGGTCATAAAAGTATTTAGGAAATTAACCAGCGATCGGACGACTCGGGAGTGTGGAAATTCATTTTGAAGAATAGACTTGAAGCTTTGAAATGCCTTTCTCTCAACATTGCAGATGGTAAAACTATTTCTCTATGGTACGATCCATGGCTAAATGGAGGTACTATTATGGTACGTATTGGCAGAGACACAGCTTTCAGAACTGGTACGGAAAATCTGTCTCTTAGCGGGATTTTAAGAAATGGTGAGTGGAAGTGGGATTCGTATAGTTTTTTATTTCAAATTCATGCAGAAATTGAAGGTGTCAAGATTCACAAGGATAGGGAGAGGGATTTCTGGTCTTGGAAGTGCTCTAAGGATGGTTTGTATCAGTTCAAAAAGTTTGGAACACGGTTAGATCCAGTTTTGAAATTAAGTACTGGGCGTCTTTGGTCTGGAATAAAATACACGTTCCTAAAATGGCGATATGCCTGTTTAAAGCCATAAATGACTACCTATTGACTAAAGAAAGATTACTTCAGAAGCAGATAGTCGTGGACCATAACTGCGTCTTTTGTAATAACCACATTGAAACTATAGACCATCTATTTTTTCAATGTAATTTTACAGAAAATGTTTGGCTTTGGTGCTGTAATTTTTTTTTTCATTCGCCGAAAAGTTTACTCTCTTTCTCTTTGAAAGATGATTTACAGAAAATTGTTTCTATCTCTAGCTTAAAAAGTCTCAATTCAGGCTTTTTCCAACTTTCCCTTTCTGTTTGTGTTTGGCATATTTGGAAAGAAAGGAACGATAGGATTTTTCAGAATCGTTTTACTGAAAGGTCGCAGATTTGTACCAAAATTTTCTAGACAATGAATATTAAAATGGCAAAATCAAAACATTTTAAGAACATTACTGGCATGAATGAAGCAATAGCATTGAAATGGGGATATACCTCCCAACGCTGGATTGGGGCATCATTTGCTTTATCATAAGTTTCGTTCTTTTGACATCTTCTTGTTTCTATGTTTCTTGGCTCCGGTTCCCGCGAACCTGTATTATTTACATTGTCCTCACCTCCTCTCATTTAATTTACATAATAATTTACAATTAACAATAATTATTGTGTTAGTTTATAAGGTTGCAGTTTGCAGGTCGCTCCGAGTGCTTGTAATCTCGTCCTGGTCATAAAAGAATTTTTAGCTTGAGTTATGAGCTTCATTTTGAAGGTTTTTATAGATCTTATACCTGTCTTACCGGTTGTTAATGCTAAAAATTGAACGCTAACACCCTGGTGTGTATAGTAGTAATGTGAAAGCACCACCCGTTGGTACGGGAACAGAATATAAGCATAAAAAAACAGAAAAGTAAA